>JAPDVU010000008.1:31894487-32334487 GCA_026230045.1 Corynorhinus townsendii | reverse complement strand
TGGCTGAGTATTATATTAACTCAGGCCCACGTTACTGGTCTAGAAAGAGTACCTAAATAAGAAGTACATGGGGATATAACCTGGAAGACAGGTCATAAGAGAAAAGGAAACTAGCAGCGTTTTTAAAACAAGTTTCCTTTTAAGCGATAGTTTGCCACTGTGTTTCAAAGGGAAACAGTCATGGTTTGACCTGAAGGAAAAAGAGAGTTCCCTCTCTGGCCTCAATTCTTTATCTATAAAGTGATGTATGTTTCCAACACTGAAATTCTATGAGCCTATGACTCTAAGACAACCCTAGTAGAAGAAATCCTAAAAATTGGCTAGTGAACCAGAGAAGCTGTCCGTTATGTGCCTACTACTCTTTTATTGAGCCTACAAATATTTACTGACTACCTGCTCGGTGTCAAGTACCGTACTGACTGCCAAATATTCAGAGGCATATAAATAAGAGGCTGCCATCTAATAGTTAAAAGTGTAGTGAGAAATAGATGGAATATAAATCATTACAAGGTGGTATGATAAGTGACCAGGTGCTTGAAAGCTTAAAAAGTACCGTGGAAGACCAAAGGAAGGAGAAAATAATTCATTTTGGAGGGATCAGAGGTATTACAGGAGATGTCCTATTTAACTAGATCCTAAAGGGTGAGTACAAGTTTGTCTGGTGGAAATAAGAGGAATGGACATTTCAGGATGTTTAAAGCAAGAAGATATAAAAAAATATGGTTACATTCAAAGAAGGGGAAGAACTTCAAAGGAGCCGAAATATGCAATGCAGGGTGGAAAGTAACAGGGAAAAAATCCAGTGGGGAGAGATGACAACAGATTACAAAGGATTTCAAATGCAATTCAAAATAGTTTGAATTTTATCCTTAGGGAAATAGCAGGTTACTGAAGGAACTTAACCAGGGGAATAATGTGATCTGAATTTCCCTTAGGAAAAAAATTTTGTTTGTTCTTAAGAAAGATGAGTCATCCAGAATGTTGTGCATGTGTTTATGCTCCTGTCATGTGTATTTGTGTGCTTAGGGGCCCTTCTCTTATCTGGGCCTTGGTGCTCTGCTGGACATGTGGTGCGGACTGGTGCTGACCAGTTTCTTTTACCTCCACATTCCTTCAAGTCTCTGTTTTTAGTCTCTACAATCACCACTGATAAATGCTGTTGAAAGAAGGTAAATAAGGAGAGGGCAGAGGAAAGGATGAAAGTATATGAATAATCACAAAGGAAATACCTAAGAGCAAGAACAGAGATGCTGCACTAATAAAAATAACATAATAGCTAACGTGTATTGAGTACATACTATGTGCCATGCTTGTTATGTATGATTCAAAGTGTCTCATTAAATCTCAAACAACTCCACAATAATGCTATAATTTATTCCCATTTTCAGATGAGTAAAGTGAGGCTTAGAGTAACTTGGCATTGGTTATAAAGCTAATAAATGGGGGAGAAGATTTCAACCTGTTGTGACTATAAATCCCAAACTTTTAACTTTTATACTGTAGTCCCAATGATATCACTTACTGAATGCTGACTGTATGCTAAGAACTACGCTAGCTGCTTTGTGTAGATTAGCTCTGCGTGCCCATAATAACCTAAAAGAGTGAATGTCATTTTGCCCACTTTACAGTAGAGAATACAGACTTTGGGAGATTAAGTAATTTACCAAAGGCACAGTTAGAAGCAACACCAGAGCTTTAACCCTGGTGTGTTGGCCTGCACCCTTTCCACCATATTATGATACACATATTCCGGTTCCCTCCTCCTCCTCCCCCATAAGCCCCTTCCCCATCTCTACATTTCCAGATTCCACCTCTGAGGCTCAGCTAATATCTTATCTCCTCCAGAAGCCTTTCAGAAACATAGCCCACCATTGCATTCCTATTGCAAGTATTTGTGTAACATTCATTTTCCTTGATGAAGACAGATTTGTATTTGTCAGTTCCCTGTTCTGTTTGTGTTCTATGTCCCCAATCAGTGAACCCATGTAAGTGCCCTGTAGCAGGTTCTTCAACAGTTAGTACCATCCAAATATCTTACACTACTCTCAATAAGCCTCTAGAGGGGGATAAGCATTCTGTTATATAATTTTTATCCCTCGAGTAACTGGCAGAATCCTAAGCACATATTAGGTCTTACTAATGTACAGATTTGCCCCAATATACTTTAATAGTAAGAAGTTTTCAGTCATAATAATAACAACAGTAACAGCAAACTGTGTGTGTGTGTGTGTGTGTGTGTGTGTGTGTATTCAATCCTCATAATGTCAATGATCCAATGATGTAGGTAGTATTCTTATGCCCATTTTACAGAGGAAACTGAGGAACTAATAAGTTAAGTGACTAGTCCAAAATCACACAGCTAATAAGTGGCACATCAGGATCCAAATCCATGCAGTCTCACTCCAGAGTTAGCATTCCCTTGACTACTTTACATGCTATTTTAACTCAAATAGACATTGTTCTAAGATTAAATAACTCTCATGCCTTGAAAATGTATAAGACCCACTCATTACTTCTGCTATAAACACAGGAGGAGTTGGGAGGAGATACAGGAAGAAGAGTCTGCTTATGGTAGAAAACCTGAGCAGCAGATACAAAGATGCTGGGGAAATAAGAAGTAAAAAATAAATAAATAAAAAATAAACTGAGAAGTATTTCTCTTTCTAAAAAATTAGAGTGTACCAAGTGTGCCATTTTCACACAAAGGTTCTGTGATTTATAAAGCATCCATGACGACTCTCTCTCATTGATACACCAAATTTTACAGCATACTTCAGAGTGATCAATGATTGTTAGCAAAAACTTTGCAACTGTACACCGGAATCATGTCATCATGAACCACAGAAACGCCGTCACCTCTGGACGGACACACAACAGCTGTTCAGGGCTTCAAGAAATGAGTCTGATGAAGAGTTCAAGGAAAACAGAATGCAAACATGGAAAACAGAATGTGGGTTTCCAAATCTTTTGAACTTTATTAGGTTGTTGCAAAAGTCAGGAAGATAAGCACGAGATACATTTCTACATTTTAAAAGGCAATAAGGAAGTATTTATAATTTAGAGATGGTGGTAAGTAGAAGTAAGTGATATAGGTTTGTATATAATTCATAATTTATAATTTGCAAGGCCTTTTCCTGTACATTATTTCTTTTAACTCATACTATAATCTGGTAAAACCAGTAATGCTATTATCTCTACAGAATCAGCCTCTACAATATGGCCCAGAGGAAAAAACTTTCCATGGTTATGTAGCTGGAAAGTGGTGGAGCCACACCTAAATTCCCAGTCCTCTAAAACAAGGTTCCTTTCCCTGTAGCATGTGGTTGTCTCTTGAACAAAATGGAAAAGAAGGGGCACTTGTGATACTGAAAATAAAAATAAAAAATTAATGGTAATTTCAAAATAGACAAAGACTGAAGCATGGGAATGATAGGTCTCATCTCTCTTTGCTCTCTGGAGGAACCTGCATCTCTCCCCCTGGGTCAGGAGAGTGTAATAATCTGTAACACAGAACCACCACAGTGATCAAAGACACATGAAAAATAAGCCTCATGATTCAATTCTGGGAAATGCCAAAGAAAACCCAGAGAGAATCTAGAACCTTGAAAATAAAGCAATTTTCCCATATAGAAAACAAAAATCATTCTCCAGAGGAAAGTAAAATAATGCATAATTACAGTATGCAGAATCATTGTGTGGTGTTTTGCCTGTATGATGGAGAGTATAGGGAGCTGGGGTCTCAAGTTGAAAGAAAAATGTAGAAGCAGGCAAGTCTACTAGTATCTAGATTTTGTTATGGCTGCAGAACTCTATGCAGCAAAGTAAAGGAAACTGCCTGCTTCAGAGTTCTATAATTTTTTAAACTTTTATTTATTGATTGATTTTATTTTTTATATATGTATTTTTATTTATTTCAGAGAGGAAGGGAGGGGGGAGAGAGAGAGAGAGAAACATCAATGATGAGAAAGAATCATTTGATCAGCTGCCTCCTGCACACACCCCCCCTACTGGGGATCGAGCCCACAACCTGGGCACGTGCCCTTAACTGGAATCAAACCTGGACCCTTCAGTCCACAGGCTGATGCTCTATCCACTGAGCCAAACCAACTAGGGCTATTGATTGATTTTGAGAGAGAGAGAGAGAGAGAGAGAGAGAGAGAGAGAGAGAGAGAGAGAGATCTATTTTGTTGCTCCACTTATTACTTATATATGCATTCTTTGGTTGATTCTTGTATGTGCCCTGACCAAGGATCAAACCCCCAATCTTGGTGAATCGGGAGGGCACTCTAACCAACTGAGCTACCAGGCAGCAGAGATCAACATGCAAACCTACCCTTTCTCAGAACTAACACATAAAACTCTTCCAGCCTACATATGCAAGGAATGACAAGTCGGACACTTCACTGCAGAGGCAGCCAGTGTGACCATGCCCACAGAGGATATCCCTGTGTACAACTCTAGGTCCATAGCCTTGGAACACTGCCAATCGAACATGTAAACACTTGGGTCCAGATAAGGAAGGCTCTACTTCACCCAACTATTTTTCTCACTATTATTCTTTTATGAATTAATTCAGACTATATACTTATAGTCGTGTATAAGCATATGCCTGACACTATTCTGGATCCTGGGGATAAAGCAGTGAACAAAATGAAGCCCCTGCCTTCGTGAGCTTGCATTCTACCGCTAAGTCCAAATTCAATTACCTCCAAGATTTCTTCCACTTGGAAGACTCTGTGGTTCCACTACTAGAGAAAAGACTTAACTTGCAAGTGTGCTTGGTAGGGGGACACTTTGAGCACATGACAGATACTTCTGGCCTCAGTATCTAGCATAATTCTCAATGCTCGGTAAAGATTTTTAGTGACTGGAGGTAATCACTACATTACACATGTGGAAACTGAGATTCGGGATGGTTACCAATGGATAAACAGATGGTAGGTGGTAGAGCTAAGAACTGCACCCTAACCTAGTACTATTCTATGAACCCCTAACAATTTTTCTAAAACCACTTAAGACATTTTTTAGGGACTACTCGATTACTAAGAGTCAGCTTCCCAAGAGTGAGTCTCTACATTTTTGCTCTGTATCTTTACTTATTAGTACCACACAATTTAACATAATTTTTCTCTAATTGGGGTCAAAAGATAAGATTTCAGAATTTAGAGATGAATGTACCCTTAAAAGCCACCTAGTTCTATTTCCTCAGTTTTCAAATGAGGGGACTGAACAGAGAAGGGTAGAAATTTGCCTAAAGTCCCACAGCCAATGTAGGGCAGACCTACACTGAAACCCAACTCCTCTGACACATGGCCCAACATTCTTTTCCATCACCACACTGTCTCTTTCAGGTTCCTTGGTGGTAAAAAGGATGTGTTAATTTTTTAAATTCCCACTAACACTCAGAAGCTATACCTAGTGTATTTTACTATTGTCATATTACATTACCCAAAAAAGTAACTGTAAGGAAATTTCATTTTTTAAATATTTATGTACATGTTGTCTTTATATATCTGTTTTTAAATCTTCATTATTGAAAATATTATATATATATATATATATATATATATATATATATATATATATATATTTCCTTTTCCTCCCATTGATCTCTTATAGCCCCTCTCCCGCTCCAGGCCTCCACCACCCTATTGTCTGTGTCCAAGGGTTATTTAAACCTATATTTTCCTCCTCCTGAAATCTCTATTCCAGTTAGGCTAGAGAATTTTTAACAGCTTCTGGTCCAATAGATTCTAGCAGGAATTACCTTAGCTCACTACTCAGCAAGAATAACCCTATCCCTAGAAAAAGTGTGAGGCCTTGTAGAATAAGGCCTTCCCAGGTGAGGTTTCCTAGAAAATAATTGGGTGGCCCAAAGACTTGCATTTTCAGGTAAAGAAAACTCCTAGATATACTAGCCTAGCTGAAAGGAATTTTTCTAACCTGCACCTACAAAGCTGATCCCCTCTGCAGTCAAGCCTCTCCAAGGAAGTCATGAACTGCACAGAAGCACTGAGTTGGGAGCAACAAGACTTGAACTCAGTGCTAGCTGTCACTTCTCTGGGGTTAATTTACTCATCTGTAAAATATGGATAATGATACTTACCCTGATTACCTCACAAGTACTTAGGTAGAACACACGAATGAGTGGCCATAAAGTCAATTTGAAAAGTATAAAACACCATACATATGCAAGGTAGTACACTTAATTATTAGTATGAGTACTCAGAATTATTGTTTATTTCAGAGGCATAAAGCCAACTTGTAGAATCAGTTAAAAAGAGGCAAAAAGCAGTATGACACAGCAGAGAGATCAAAACTTTGGAGTCACATAGCCCTAGAGATAAGTCCAGACTCTGTGACCTTGGCAAGTTGTTCAAACTCTTAAACAAATAGTTTCCTCATCTGAAAATGGAACAGTTCTCCTGTGAAATTCCTATGATGAATCAGTAACGTGTTTACATATGTATACCTAAAAGTCTCTTGCTTGGATGATGCAAAATAGCATCATTATTATAAATTTCTTCTGCTAGAGAGTTTAGAACTTCAAGGCTTTATGTAGCATGCATACCATGTGAACAGTCAAAACATCTGTAATGTCAAGCAGCCTAAACTGATTTAAAAAGAAAAAATCACCACCAACAATAACAGCATTCCTGATCCACATATTAAAGCAAAAATTAACGCAGCATATTAGCAATGGAGCCAGAGTTTAGGAGCCAGTTCTATCAGGGGGCATGTTCACAATCACTCAAATGGTTATGCTTATTTCACATCCACTGCACGGAGGCTCTCTTTGTGACTGTGGATTGCTGGATTATTGCCTGCACTTCTGTCTTGTAAGAAAAGCCAAACATGTAGAAATTGCAGTCACCAGATTAAATGTTCATCTTGACAATATAATATACAGTTTGGTGTCATGTTGACATCCTATTGGTGATGTTCATGATGTTTTATGCCTTTATTTTGCTCTTTGGTTTCAATAAATAGAGAAATATGAAGCCCTTAGACTAATGAATTCAGACTCATTTCAGACACGGTACTGCTTCTCTTCCGAGATTGGGAAAAGGGTATATTTCTGGTTGCTGGCATATGTGGCACAGACATGAGATCACAGCTTTAAGCTTAATAGAAGAACATAACAATCTACTCACTGTTTACATTTAGCCCAAAGGGCAGCTGGAAATCACAACCAACCATATGCAGTGCCTAACAAGTGGTCATGACTTTATTAATAAAGCCCAGCATTAACGAATAAGATTCTGGGAATGGTACAGTGAGGGGCAAGAGTGTCTTACCACAGGCCCCTCTAAGTACTAGGCATAGGGCCCGGGCTATTGTTGAAAATGTCCTTTGGGATTAGACTGTTCTCTCTGCCAGGATTTCATTTGCCATCTTTCATATTTCCCAGTTCTCCCATACAGTGTTTAATCAGCTGCTAGGGACTGGTTAAAAAGGACTCCTATTCTTCTTGGATCCTGACATCCTGAAAAGGGAATGAATTGTAAAATTATCTACATGCAATGAAATCAAATCCCACATAGAGAAATGCTTTTCATACTGTAAAAAACTATTTCAAGTAAAAAAAGAGATGCAAATAATATCTCATTTAATCCTCCAAGTCTATGACAGGTATAGTAATATTATTCCCAGCTTATTTGATAAAAACAAATAAACAAACACAAAAACAACCTGATATTCAGAAAGGCTTAAGAATACTGCAAGTAAATTGCAGAACAAAGATTTATACCCTGGTCTAAATCCCATGCTTTCACTATTCAACAACTATCAAAGGGGATATATTCATTGATAATCCATAATCTATCATAATTGTTTTCTTTCTGCATTGAGATACATGCAGGTTTACTAAGTAAATGTAGTACTCAAAATGAATCACTTAATGTAAAAGTCTTTCTTATGAACAACTATGTTGTAATTTATAAACTTTCTATCTGGTTCTTTCATTTCTTTTCCATAACAGTAATGTCAGGTCCCAAAGTATGTTGACCCCAGTGAATCAACAAAAATTAAATAAACAATACTTCCTATAAATATGATAGCTGATATAGGTGGTATAGAAATGAGAAGTTTGCTAGAATAACTGGTTCATACAAGTGAAGCTTATTCAAGTGTAATAAGTAGAGAAGGGAAATTTAAATTTGCAGTCTACTTCCTCAGACTAGATTTAAGGTATAGGTTGGATCTTGCTGAAGCACATTTGCTTTTATGTGTGTTCTGATTTTGGTTTTGCTTTGTTTCCTTACTTGACGCACATTGCATTGTCTTATTTTTTGAAACTATCTCTGTCAATCTAACAAGAGCACAGGAAAGAACAATGTTCTAAATGTACTCTCCCGCAAACCAGATTCATGATAGGCTAAGAGAGACAGCATGCTCTCTACTAAGATCCCTAATGATGCTACGGGAGCCCAAGCCATTCACACAGTTATGACACAGAATGCAACCACATTTTCTCCCTTGGGGCTTAAAGGAAAAAACTGGCTCTCAAACCACAGTAATGTGTAACCACAGCACAAGGCAAAAGGAAGAGAGAATTGAGCAATAAAGTATGAGATCTACCTCAGACAATTATCCCAAACAATTACAAATCACCTTGGAATACACCTTTCAATATCACTCCAGCTTAGACACATCTCAATATGAAAATGAGTGGTTAACAATAGGACCTTATAGGCAGAAATATGTACATAAACTCACAATGGCCAACATTTCCAGTGGACTAGCATACAGAAAAATTATTGTAGAGCACTTTATGGTAATATATATATTACCATAAAGCCTATGTACATTATAAAAGCAACTTTCCTAGAAAGTATTAAAAATGATGCAATATTCTTTTACCTGTCTATTGGCCACAAAATAATTCTTCAATCAACTAGAATTTTTATTATGTTTTGCAAATTATAGTAGGCAACAGAGACATACCAAAAGAGTGCTGAACACTAGACAATCACTAAAAACTATAAATCTCTAATTTCAATTTCCCAATATCTAAATTCACAAAATGTTCAGATAAAAAGTAAACAGATGTGTTTTTAACAAATGTTGCTGAGAAAACTTGATATCTATGAAGCAATGGAGTTGAACCCTTACCTTACACTATACACAGAAATTAACTCAAAATGAATTAAGGATCTAAACTTAAAAGCTAAAACTATAAAATCCTTAGAAGTCATAGTGAAAAATCTTTATGACACTGGATTTGCAGTGACTTCTTGGGTATGGCACAAAAGCACAAACAACAAAAGAAAAGTAGGTAAATTAGACCTTATCAAATTGAAAAATGTAAGTGCATCAGAGGACACTATCTGGGGAGTGAAAAGAGAGCCCACAGCATGGGAGAAAAAAAAATTTCAAACCATGTATTTGATAAGGAATTAAATATGAGTCAATGAACAAACAACCCAATTCAAAAATGGGCAAAGAATTAAATAGACATGTCCAAAGATCTACTTATGGACAATAAACATATGCAAAAATTTTCAACCTTATGAGTCACTAGGCAAATGCAAATCAAAAACACAATGAGATACAATATCACATCCATTAGGATGACTACTGTAAAAAAAAAAAAAAAAAAAAGGAAAATACCATTTTCCCCTCTTTTGACTAACTCCCTTTACCTTCTTCAACTCCTTGCTCAAATGTCATGTTCTCAATTAGTCCTACTCCAATCATCCTATTTAAAATTGCTTTCTTGCACTATCAAGTCATCTTATCCAACTATTTTTTCCATAGCACTCAGAGACTTCCTATATACTATATAATTTACTTACTATCATGCTTATTTTTTAAATATTTTTCAGAGAAGAAAGGAGAGGGAAAGGGAGATAAAAACATCAATGATGAGAGAGAATCATTGATCAACTGCCTCCTGGATGCCCATACGGGGGATCGAGCCCACAACCGGGCATGTTCCCTCACCAGGGAACCATGACCTGATTCATATGTCAGCACTCAAACACTGAGCCATGCCGGCTGGGCAACTATCATGCTTATTATTATCTGTCTCTCCCATTTACAATTTAAGCTCCATGAGAACTAAAGTTATTTGTTGTATTCACTAATATATTTTAAGTGCAAGACTGGTAGTACCTGGCATGTGATAAATGTTTAATATAAGTTTAGCTGACTGAATTAATGACTAATTTCTTATTTAGAGATGGAATAAGTAGCTTAAAAGTTTTGAAAACCAAATCATTCTTTCCATTAATCAGTTTTTATCCTCTTTAACACCAAACTTAAAAGCTAAAACTATAAGTATTTGTCATCAACAAATACCAAAGTACTATGGCTTAAAATGTAACGTGTTCCACTTTACTGAACATTTCAATGGAATAAAAGGTCTCAAATTTTTATTCCTATCTTAACATTCAGAGTATATGTGCCAGTTATTTACTTACTGTCTCTTGACTCACATCACCCTTCAATCCTCTGCTCTGTGATTCTGGGGCACTATATTTCCCAGGCTCCCTTGCCAGCTGGCTTCCTATTAGGTTCTGCCAATGAGAGGGACTAGTGGGAAATTAGAAGGTGGGAGGAGGAGAAGAGAGACTTCCTTTTTCTAGCTCCTGTCAGCATCACTCCAGCAGCAAAGCACACTTATGGCTGCACCATTTTACATTTTACATTCCCAGCGATGGCTTCTTACACACTCCCAATACCAGCTGCCTAACCCCTGCAGAGATACCAGCACCAGCTGGCCACACTCTTCTCGGTGATTAAAGCCTAAGCCATGCTGTGTTTCCCTCAGTGGTCTGAGCACAAGTCACACAGCACACCCTCTCCCCAGAGTTACAAGCCTAGTTACCAGCTTTTCTAAGTTCCCAGGTCCAACTAACCCCAATTTCTTGCATTTTTGTTCCACCAGTGTTATGACTGGTAGCCACTCCATATAATTTTAATATCTGGGTAGCCTCACCTTCCTTTTACACAGATAGCCTCAACTTCCAAAGGAAGGTAAGGCTATCTGTGTAAAAAAAAATCTGTGTAAGAAAAGATATTATTCCAATATCTGTGTAAAAAAAATCCCCCAACTAAATCCCATCTACTTGAACAGTTTATCAAGTTTTTTGTTCTCCCCACTAGATGTGACTATACAGTATAACATTCAGGCAGACCAAAAGATTGACAATGTATTTGCATTGCTCAGGATTAATCATAATACAGATTTGTTTTATACAAATCTGAACCAAAGAATTAACCCATTCTTTCCAAAGCCTTTAGCATCCCGTTTAGTGGCAGCTCTACCCTTAGAACTTCTCAAGCCAGAATCCTGGAGTCCTTTCTTTCTCTCATCCTCCAAATCCATCTGTTAGAACAGTGGTCGGCAAACTGTGGTTCGTGAGCCACATGCAGCTCTTTGGACCCTTGAGTGTGGCTCTTCCACAAAATACCACGGCCTGGGCGAGTCTCTTTTGAAGAAGTGGCGTTAAAAGAAGAAGTTTAAAAAATTTGACTCTCAAAAGAAATTTCAGTCGTTGTACTGTTAATATTTGGCTCTATTGACTAATGAGTTTGCCGACCACTGTGTTAGAACATCCTGTTGGTTCCTCATTCAAAATATATTCAGAATAGAACTGCTTCTCACCACCTCCACTGCTACTCCATGCCACCAATAACTCTCACCTGGATTATTATAATAGCCTTATAAATGGTCACTTTTCTTCCACTCTTTTGTTCCCCTACAATTTATTACCAGCAACATTCAAAATGATCATTTTAAAAATTAAGTCAAATAACATCACTCCTCTGCTAAAAATGTTCCAATGGAAAAAAAAAAAAATGTTCCATTGGCTCCCCCATCACACACAGTTTCATTCATCAATATACAATCAATGCCCAGATGGTGCCTGGCTCAGGAAATATTTGTTGAATGAAATTTCAAACTCCAAAGCACCAAAGAATAAATGAATATAAACACACACAGAAATACATGGTGAAATATATACCCATATGTATTTATGATCTGGAATATATTCTGCAGAGTAATACTGTATTACTAATATTATAGTAAGTACTATAGCAAAATTATTATCCTCTTTTATCAAAGAAATGCAGCTAAAATGCATTTATAATCCTACCACATAATATATGGAAGCTCTCTAGCACAGTGCTTAAGAGTCTCCCACCTGGCTTACATAATCACTACAGCACCCACTAGCTCTGTGACCCTAGAGAAGTGACTTGACTTCTGTGCCTCATTTTCTTTATCATGAAATAGTAACAATAATAATAATAAACTTAGCTCACAAAAATTATGTACAAGATTAAATTACGTAACACATGTAAAGAACTTTAGCACAGTGCCTTGTCCATAGATAATATTCAGTACATGTTAGTTACTATCTATGATAATAAAAGCATAATATGCTAATTAGACCAGACAGCCTAACGACCTTCTGGATGTCCTTCCAGAAGAAGCCACAGTGGTGGGGGCTGAGGCAGAGGCGGTTATGGGTGATCAGGCAGGCAGGTGAGTGGTTAGGGGCTATCAGGCAGGCAGGCAGAGTCATGAGGGGCGATCAGGCAGGCAGGCAAGTGGTTAGGGGCAATCAGGCAGGGAGAGGCAGTTAGGGGCGATCAGACAGGCAGGCAGGTGAATGGTTAGGAGTGATCAGGCAGGCAGGCAGGTGAGCAGTTAAGAGCTAGTGGTCCCGGACTGCGAGAGGGATGTCCAACTGCAGGTTTAGGCCCACAGGGATCGGGCCTAAACCTGGTCAACATCACCTGAGGGGTCCCAGATTGTGAGAGGGTACAGGCCAGACTGAGGGCAAATTTCATTCACCAGGCCCCTCCCCAGCATGAATTTCGTGCACTGGGTCTCTAGTTATTATATAAAGCATCTAATGTTTGTTGGAAGACAAGTAAATGCTAAAATTCAACGTTTGATACAGCCTGAATGTGTTTACATTGCAAGAATCATATTTTATACTTCTTTATATCTGTCATAGAATTGAACATATTGATTCAATAGTTGACTAGTTTATTGACTGATTTATTGGTGATTATATTATAAATATATATATATATATATATATATATATATATATATATATTAGTATTAGTGTTAAACATACTAAAAATATAGGTTACAAAAGTCAGGTTAGTCAAGATGACCAGAATAAAAACTATAGGAAAAGAAAGGCAAGTTTGTCAGGTCTGACTCCTTATTTTATTATACTATGTATACTGTATACTAAAGCATACTAAAATATTTTAGTAAGTATACTAAAGATTTTTTTAATTATATAATAGAGATATACAGATTTTTCTAGCAGGAAAAAAATGATATGATGGATGTTAACTACATTTATTGTGGTAACCACCTCACAATACATGTAAGTCAAATCATTGTTTTATACACCTTAAACTTATACAGTGATATATGTCAATTATATCTCAATAAAACTGAAAAAAAAAGAAATAATGATCAATTATTGGCATAGGAAGAAAAGGCAAAAAGAAAGGGAAAGAAGAGACAGATAGCAGGCTTTGAAATTGAGGCATCAAGCAATCAAAGTTCTGTGAGTCATAAGGGAGAACAGAGCACTAATAAGGACTCAGGTTGACAGCTGAGAGTGAGACTTGGTTGGAAAGGCTGCTTCTTCAAAAGATCTCTCAAAGATGAGCCCAACTAAGTGAGAGCAAAACAACTGACTCCAAAAGAAGTATGCAGTTAACCACTGGTCACAAGAAGCTGCAAGTCTTTCACAGAAGGGGTACTCCAGAAGAATTAAAATAAAAACAAAGTAACAGAGAAATAAAATCGTTATTAACCATCTTTGAAATGATGATAGGCAAAGCCAGTATAGATGAGTAACTGTCACACCACTGGCTGGGAACCTTGCCGGAATAGCTAGAACAGAAAGATCCTTTTAGATTAAGGTTCTGGTATATAAATATGCTTTCATTTACTATGAATCCCTACTCATCACCTTGATGACATTTTATTGTGTGTTTTTCTAATGCTATAAAAACTCACATTAGGGAACTATGTTCTAACTTGCTATGGTTATATGACACAACCACTTTTTAACTCTTCACACATGTACTGCCATAGTGCGCAGATTTATTTGTCAAGAGCAATGGGAGAGGAAAATGGAACAGTGCATATTATTATTCACAGCAGTATGTTCGTATGTGAGTGTGCACATCTCTGAACACGAACACATAAAAGAAATATATTTTTGTCATCAAACTCTAGTTATGACACAGATTATTTAAACTTTATTTCCCTAGCATGCCTTCGTCATTCAGAAGTACAATGACAGCCACAGAGGACAGTCCACAATGTGCAATTCTGCACTTCTACAAAATGTAAAGGAATAAATTCTAAATACATCCTTAGACAGACATGTGTGAGTAGCCAATCCAAGCAAATGGGCTCTTCCCTTTCTGCAGTGTTTGAAGGCTCCTCCTTTAACTCACTCTTCTTTTCTCTTGGGTCCAACTTCCTTCTCTGGGTTACTCTTTCACTACTAAATAAACTTAGCCTCCTACTAGGTAGCTCTTGTCATCCACAATGTCTTTCTCTGCTGTTCTGAAAATAGTGAGTCTTGCACATAAATGATGTGGTATCACCTGAGAATACCTGGGAACTTAATTGGTGGGTTTCTATAATTTCCAGAGGTACAATCATACCTAGGCATTACCCAATTTTTATTGCAATTTGTGGTTTTATGGTTGCATGTGCTTAACTCTATAATCTTCAAGAATGGAAGTATATAACTAGTAGGTTGAAAAACATATTTTTCAACTTATATATCCTGTGCATTACTAAATAATAACTATGAGGAAGGAAGTAAAGGAGGGAAGGAAACAAAGAAAAAGGGAGTGAGGAATTTACTTATCTTTACTAATACAACCTCTAGGCCCTTGTTATATTTTTAAAATACTCAAGTACCCCATCTTTAGCTCAATGTAATTACTACAGCTTCTATGTAGATATCCTCTCACAACATTAGAAAATAGCTGCCTAAATCATAAAGCCAAATCTTTCTTTCCCTGAGCGTCCTATATGCTTGCTATGGTCTGAATGTTTGTGTCTTCCCGAAACTAGGTATGTTGAAATCCTAACCCCCAAAGGTGAAGGTGTTTGTAGGTAGGGCAGTTAGGAGTGATTAGGTCATGACGGTAGAGCCCTTAGCAATATGATTAGTGCTCCCATAAAAGAGACCCCGTGGAGCTCCCTAGTCTCTTCTGCCATACAGCGAGAAGTCTGTAACCCAGAAGAGGGCCCTCACCTGACTATGCTGGCACCCTAATCTCAGCCTTTCAGCCTCTAGAACTGTGAAAAATAAATTTATATTTTTATAAGCTACCCAGTCTGTGGCATCTACACTAATAAAAGAGAAACATGCAAACTGACTATCACTCCACTATGCCCACTAGCCAATCAGAGTGAGTATGCAAATTAACCCAACAAAGATGGAGGTTAATTTGTATATGCAGATGCGGAGTGAAGACTGAAGACAGCATAGAAGGAAGAAGGAGGGAAAGCTGAAAGTGGGGTGGTGGTAGCAGTGGGAGGGAAAGCATGGGGCAGCAGCAGTGTCAGCGCTGGGAGGAAAAGCGCTGGGCTGCGGTGGCGGCAGGAGGGAAAGCGCAGGGGGTGTGGGTGTGGTGGTGGCAGGCCGCAGGAAGCCCTGTTCTTGCAGGAATCTTCCTGCAACAGGCCTCTGGTTTTGTTACAGCAGCCCAAACAGATTAAGACAGCGTTTCTTCATCATTCAGAACATCCTGGTCTGAATACACACATACCTGAGAACTACCTCTGATAAAACATAAAAAGTCCTATAAAAGTCTACCAAAAAAATCAGAAAATCTGCAAAACCTATTTAGAAAAGTTTGATTGTCAGAAACTCATTTTTTCTTCAGTTCATTAGAATCTGCTAATTGTAACATATAAGTACTCTGAGGTATGCGCTCACTAATTCACAGGCTTGCAGCCTTTGCTTCCAACCTCTCTGCATTCTTAGTGGTTGTTCAGGTAAAATGACAATGCATCTCAATTTAATTCTAAAAATTAACTTTTAAGCAATACAAATTATGTCTCAAATATCATATGTGGAATGCATTTTTAAAACAAAAAATACATATATAATTGAGTATTTTTTCTCTACTGACTCTAGATAGCTTAATTTCACTTATTTATTTACTTGTTTTTCAATTAGCATTTACATTCTATACTATTATGTATTTGTTTCAGATGTACAGCATAGTGGTTAGAAAACCATGTACTTTACAGAGTGATCCCCCAATGTTCCAAGTACCCACCTGGCCCCACACATAATTATCATAATATACTATTGACGATATTCCCTATATTTTTACCATTTTCTCCTGTCTAGCATTTTAAAAGGCTTATTCCACAACCCCTGCTTAAAATTGTGCCATAATATGACTCAAATATTTAAGTAATTAAAATTGAAAAAACAAGTGATGAGTTTGATTTTTTATTGTAATGCAGAAAACAAAAACAAACTGATATTGCAAAAGAATTATGCCCCATCATAAATTTACCCATGATATAGCCTTCATCCTTGGGCAATACTTTATCCATGTATCCCCTGCAATATCCAAGAAATAGTAAAAATGCTTTTGAAGGCCAGACAAATACTTAAAAAAGGATGAAAAATGTTACTGTTATTTCTTTCATGTTCATTTTCTTTCTCCCTCTTTCCCTCCCTCTTCTCATTTTCGACAATTCTCTTAATTTTTGTAATTATTGAAACGTTCCTATGCTGCATCATTGTTTTAAGAAAAGGGAACAACCATGATTTAAAAAAAAAATCACAGGATGAAAGTATAAAGTCAAACTTAATGCTACACTATGCTTATTACCAACTTGTAAGAGTGCAACTTAAAAACAAAGGGTTATCTAACCAAAGATCACTACTACCATTAGGTCTTATATCAAAAAATAGGTACAATTTCATCTGCTTACATGAAAAAGAAATGTCAACAGCTCACTCTTTTAACTAACACTTGTTAAACCCTTTCAGACTTTACGAGTATACACCAATTATTTTTTCAGCCTATCACACAGAAGTTATGCACATTAGAACACAAAATAATGACATCTACTCATCAAACCTAATCTCTTCAGTTAAAGTTAGATATTTTGCATCACTGAACTAGAGAGTGTTACAATTGAAAGGAGAGTGAGCCCAGCTAGCATGGCTCAGTGGTTGAGCATTGACCTATGAACCAGGAGGTCACAGTTCCATTCCTGAGCAGGTCACAGGCCTGGGTTGTGGGCTCAATCCTTAGTGTGGAGCATGTAGGAGGCAGCCAATCAATGATTCTCTCTCATCGTTGATGTTTCTATTTCTCACTTCTCCCTTCCTCTCTGAAATCAGTAAAAATATTTTTTAACCTATAAAAAATAAGAAAGAAGAGTGAGACCTAAACAACTTGCTCAAGCAAGTAACTAATTACTAATTAGTAGCTGAGACAGTTGGGAATAGAGCCAGGTTCATCCAAAGCACCAGAGAAAATTGGGACTAGAATCCAGATCTCCAAACTCAAAAGTGCTAAGCATTATGCAGAAAAGAGAAGAAATGGCACTGGTCCTGAAGAAACTCACTAATGCCCTTGCCAGGTGGCTCAGTACGCTGGAGCATCAATCTGTACACCAAAAGGTTGTGGGTTCAATTCCCAGTCAGGGCACATACTGGTACCTAGGTTGCAGGTTCAATCCACAAGCTAGAGGTAACCAATGAATCTCTCTCTCTCTCTCTCTCTCTCTCTCTCTCTCTCTCTCTCTCTCTCTCTCTCTCAAATCAATAAAAAACATATCCTCTGGTGAAGATAAAAAAAAACTCATTAAAAATGTATTGTTGCATACTTCTCTAATGAGTTATATAGGATTATAGTAATGGAGCCAATTGCAGATCTAACACCAACTGGATTTAAAAAAAAAAAACAATTTGAATAATTTCAAGCCACTTATGTAGAGCTCCATCATACATAATGTGAATTTTTTATTCTTTCTGGATATATACCCTCTGAACTAGATTTGTTTAAGGTCAATATTAAAATAAACTGGAATTCAAAAAAAAAAAAACCCACTGGCAAGGAGTGAGAGAGAGTAGAGGTAAGAGTGGGAATAGGAAGAGAGGGGCATGCTGGCTGTCAAGGGAAAGTCATGCCAGGATTGTAAAATTTTGCACTCAATGCTCAAGACATAATCTATGCATGTTTGATAAAGAGTTAGCAATGATTATAAGTAGAATCTTTCACCCACTTCCACTACAACTCCTGTCTCTAAGTGGCTAAAATATCATTTCAAAACCTGAGAATAAGGGAAAACATGAGGAAATTGGGTTTTAAAATCACAGCACTCCTGCTAAGGGTAAGAGTTTCACATGATCTCTTAAAGTGAAGAAAATGAGGAAAGACTTCTTCATGATCATCACTGAAACCCATGACTACATTCTCTAGACCGAACTTCAATCTCCCCAGGCAATTGTTAAAAATGGGGAAACCTACGCATTACTGATGGAACATTCCAGACTCCAGAGCTGACAACTATCTCCAACAGTCACTAACATAACCCTGACTGAAATAAGAAGGGGAGGGAAGAGGAGTGAAGATGGAGACATGGTAGGAAGGAGAAGAAGAGAAAAAGAAAATGGAAAAAAGTATTAAGAGGTACTGTTATTCAGGAAACTAAAGTCTCTTACACAAAGAAACCTTTCATATGAAAACACAAGTCAAGTTGGTAGTTATGGAGATATTGAAGTTGTTAGTATTTGTTTCTAGGCAAAGAGTATTTTACTTTTTAAACTATAGTAGTAATAATTACACTATGATGATTGAGCCATATTCTCTTTCTCTATATGTATACTGCAACAAGACAGAGTTAAAAAGAAAGAAGTGAATAAATCAATAAAAATTGAAGGAAACAGGGTACTTAAAGCACTTTGTCTATTAGCATCTTTCCATTCAACTATTCAAACTATAATATTAGTTTACTTTCTTGTTTCCATCTCAGGTATGCAAGGACAAAACAAAATAAATATGATTTTTCCCTCCAACTAAAAATTACAACTTAAAGCCCATGGATCATAGGAGTATTCATACTGTGTAACAGTAAAAATAGTTTGTCACTCTGAAAAGAGCTAAAATCAGATAGAAACTCACACTAAGTAATCAGCATCTGTTGTGATCAGAAGAGAGGAAGAAGTGACTTTGTAGTAAGAAAAAAACAAGAAAAACAATTTAAAATAGAGATGAGAGGCCACCTAAAGATTTATCATAAAATAATATTTATTGTACTACTTTATTATTACTATTATTATTATCTGGACCCCCCCACACACACACATATGCCTCTGCCCAAGCATGTGCAATGACATCTACATTGGTGGGTTTACTATCCTGCAGAAGAGGACTCATGCATTTCACTCTAAATATAAATAAGCATTTAAAAAGTAAAAATGTTTCTTTCACCATGAAATATTCATTTCAAACTCATTAGAAATCAGTTATGCACCTTACAATGGGGAGAGAAATAAGAAGCTGCTCATAACAGTATGG
Organism: Corynorhinus townsendii; assembly: GCA_026230045.1. Taxonomy (NCBI): domain Eukaryota; kingdom Metazoa; phylum Chordata; class Mammalia; order Chiroptera; family Vespertilionidae; genus Corynorhinus; species Corynorhinus townsendii. Next base: position 32,314,921 of record JAPDVU010000008.1, on the reverse strand, counting down.
TTTCAAACTGTTGAGGGGAATATAAATTGGTGCATCCTTTCTGGAAGGCAACTTGGCAATATATCAAAATCATTAAAAATACTCTTTGAACTAGATTTTAGATGTCTAGGAGTTTATTCCACAGAAGCAATCATGATGGTATTCAAAGGTTTATATATTAAATGTGTTCATTGAAGTATTGCTTATGATAGAGAAAAAATTAAATCAATCTAAATTTTCAACAGTTAGTAGCAAAACATTTAATAATTACTCAAAAATCTGTATTCATTGCCTACTATGAGCTAAGCACATTGGATTCATTAAATTAAAAATGTATCCTTAAAGTAAAATACAATGTATCCATTTTTAAAAATTATATAATCCCAAATTGTTTTATAAATTTAATATATACTTCCATAAAAATCACAAATAGGGGTTTTCTGGGAGGTTGGAGGGAGAAGATGAAAAAGTTATTCTAAAGTCCATCTGGAAAAACAAATGCTTGAGAAAAACAAGATAATTTGAAAAATAAAAGTAAATTAAAAAATATAAAATCTCACTAAATAAAAATGTGCCAAATGAATAGCCAGATTGATTAACAAAGGAAGCTGAAAAATAAAGCCACATATCTCTAAGAATTTAATCTATGATAATTATAGTATGTAAAAGATGGATTATACAACTAATATTGTTGGGACAATGGGTTTTTAAATTCTAATTGCATACTACACAACAAAATAAATTCCAGATGTATTAAAAACCTAAAGGTAAAAAAAATAAAACCATGATGATGCTGTAATAAAATATATGTGAATATGTATGTAATTTGGGGTAGGTAAGGTATTTTTTTAAATAATAACAAAGGCAGAAACTCAAAAGGAGAAAAATAAAACTTTAGATTTGATTAGAGAACTGATTTTCTAAAATTTTAATTAAAAGATAAAATGTCAAGACTGTAAAAAAATCTGCATCACATATCATAAAAGGTTAATATTTTGGCATAATAAAGACTTCTTGCAAATTAGTAGAATTAACTGCTTGTTAGAATAATGCACACTATTTTGTGATGGACTATTCTAAATATTTGATTCATGTTCATTTATTTGATCCTTGCAACAATCCTATAACATATGGGAAACTTCTACAGATAAGAAAACTGAAGCACAGAGAGATTAAGTAAAGACACAAGATTAAAAGCTGATAAGTATTGATAGAGTCACCAATAGTCTGCCTCCAAAATCTAATCTACTTCTTAAATGATATGAGCAAGAAATTTAAGGGAGGAGAAAGAAAGAAAATGCAAATGGATAATAAAACAAACAAAAAAATCCATTTCACTACTAATTAAAGAAATATAAATTATACTAAAATTTAGCTGCTATTCCTCCCTGTAATATTGTCAATGGTTGATAACAATGACAATAATATGTATAAGTATGAATGTGATAAAATGAATACTGTCACACATTGCTGGTAAGAGTGACCTGGTTCAACTTTTCTGGATAGCATTTTGACAATATGAATCAAATGCATTAAAAAGAGATTAACCGAGGGGCAGGTGTGGGATGGAAGGGATCAATGGGAAATAAAATAAACAAAGGGGGCATCTGTAATACTTTCCAAAATAAAGATAATTTTTTAAAAAGATATTACCCAACAATTCATTTTTAAGAATTTAAACTAAAGAAATCATCAGAGATGTTTGCAAAAATTGAGTTATACAGGTGTTTATTTCAATATTGTTAATGATAGTAGAATTCAAAAATAACCTACTTATAGATGATCAGTGAATCTATGAAGTGTCACAAATAGAAGAGTATGCAACTATTAAAACGAATGATGTAAAAGAATAGTGGTATCATTAGAAAATATAAATGATATAATATACTGTTTAATAAAGCAGATTTATTAAAGTTACCATATGATTATATTTTTGTTTCAATAGGATATATATATATAAACATTATAGAGAGACATAAAATTTTTTACTGAATGTATATACACCTTTATATTTAACTAGAGGCCCAATGCATGAAAATTCATGCAAGAGTAGGCCTTCCTTCCCCCAGCTGCCAGCACCAGCTTCCCTCAGGCACCCATGACCCGGGCTTCCCTCCTCCGGCCATCAGCAGGCACCTGGGACCAGACTGGCTTCCTCCGGGATGCCTGAGGCACCCAGGACTCAGGCTGGCTTCCCCCAGGCCACCCACAGGCACCCAGGACCCAGGATGGCTTTCCCCTGGCCCCAGCTTTGTCAGGAAGGATGGCCAGAATGATGTCCGGAAGACATCCAGTCTAATTAGCATATTACCATTTCATTATTAGAGATGATTAAATCTAAAAAACAAGTGCAGTTTTTCTTTTATTCTTTATTTGGATATGTTTTTCCTAAATTTCTTATATGCAATGTCTATTACTTTTGTAATGGATAATAAAGTTAATTTTAACAAAAAATGTACGCAGGACAATATTTAATGACATAGGAACAATGATCATGATATATTAATTTTTTAAAGTAGCTTACAAAACAGCCTATGCAATAAAATATCATTTTTCTTTTTTTAAAAAAATGTGTATTGAAATAAAAAATAAAAAACTTCTAGTATAATCAGTATAAGCATTTTGAGGTAGCTCTGAGTGTCAGTATGAAAAATGTTTTTTTACATTTTTTATATTTTCCAAATTTTCTCCAATAACCATGCTTTGATTGTTTTTTAATCAGAAAAAGGAATAAGACTGTATTTTATGCTTTTCTCCAAATCCATTCTGTTTGACAAAGCCGTAATAGAAAAGCAAAAAAATGGCATACTACCTTCTTATTGTCAAAATAGACACAAAACAATATGACAGTTTTTCTATGAAAGCAAATTTCATAGAATTAGAAATTTTATTTAAAATGATGAAACCCTATAAATATACTATACAAAGTTCTGAATACGCTCTACAAGGCAATCAGGCAAATCTCCTTGATATGTGTCCATCTATTTGATAGATAGGTAGGTACAGTAAAATAAAATGGTTAAGCAGATGATTATAAACAAATAAGCTGACACTGCTCATCAATACAGCAAGACAAAAAAACTGAACAGGGATCAATTATTTGGCAGTGTGGCAATACCTGGGCTGGATTCCTAAATATATATAATCTTGAGCAAATCAATTAATCTCACCAAGTTTTATATTACTCAGCTTTGAACTTACAGCAAAAAATTAAACTCTTTGGCTTTAAAATTACAGTAAACATTTATACAATTGTAAAGAATTTTCATATAACTAAGCTAACATGAACCCTGAAGTAGCTTCAAACTTAGTATTTACTAATTAATGATAAATGAAGATGGTAACAACATGAGACACACAAAAGACTTTTTAAAGAAGATAAAGAATATATGTACCACTATGTTCATTCAGCATTATTTGCAATAGCTATTATCTGGAAACAGCCCAAGTGCTCATAAGTAGATAAATGGATAAAGAAGCTGTGGTACATTTACACAATGGAATATGATATATTTGTATAAAAGAAGGATCTCTTGAACTATAAGACAACATGGAGGGACCTGGAAAGTATTATGCTAAGTGAAATAAGCCAGTCAAAGAAAGATAAATATCACATGATCTCACTTATACATTGAATCTAATAAACAAAATAAACTGAAAACAAAATAGATCCAGAGACATGGAAGCATGGAACAGACTAATGATTCTCAGAGAGAAGGGGGATGGGGAGCAGGAAGGGATTAACCAAAGAACTTACATTCATACTAGAGGTCTGGTGCACGAAATTCGTGCACGGGGTGTCGGGGAGTCCCTCAGCTCCGCCTGCACCCTCTCCAATCCAGGACCCCTCAGGGGATGTCCACCAGGATCAGGCCTAAAACAGCAGTCGGACATCCCTCTCACAATCTGGGACCGATGGCTCCTAACCACTTTGCCTGCCTGCCTGCCTGATGCTCCTAACTGCTCCCCTGCCTGCCTGATCTCCCCTAACTGCCTCTGCCTGCCTGCCTGATTGCCCCTAACCACCTCTGTCCGCCTGCCTGATAGCCCTTAACGACCTCTGCCTAATGGCCTGGTTACTCCTAACTGCCCTCCCCTGCTGGCCTGGTTGCCTCTAACTGCCTCTGCTTTGGCCCCCGCCACCGTGGCTCTGTCCAGAAGCACATCTGGATGGATGTCCGGAAGATGACCAGTCCAATTAGCATATTACCCTTTTATTGGTATAGATATGCAAAACCCATGGACTCAGACAATAGTTCCATGAAGATCTGGAGAGGGGAAGGGAGTTGGGAGGAGGGAGTTGGGAGGAGGGGAAAAGAGGGAGATATCTGTAATACTTTTAATAATAAAGATAAACTTTTAAAAATAAAATAAAGAATATAAAGAGGAAAAAAAGCTGACATCCTTAATAATGAAAAATTTCTTTTATAGGGAATCAAGGCTCAGGAAAATTTAGTAGGTGTTTTCTTATTCTCAGAGGACAGAAAAACTGGGGAACAAATTTCTCAATTTTGGCTGTGAGCCCCAAGTCACACTAATCATCCAGTAGCACTTCTCCACATGGAGAAGCTGATACAGCATCGACAAATTCTTTATCAAAATCAACACTTTGTAATATTGAGAAAATTAAAAGTGTTGTAATCTATAAATGCCCAGCCTGTTCTGTTAAAACTTTATCCCAATTGGACCCTACGTTTAAAACTATGTTTTAAAAAAAACAAAACTTCAGCTACAATTTTTAAGTTACATATTTTCTTCCATATCTTAGAAAGTTTGCTGGTAGTAACTTTGCATGATATTTACACACATTCTTCATGGAAATACACATAAATAGTCACTTTCAGTTTCCTACTAAGGGAGAAAACATGCTTTAAATGTTTTATTTTCAGTTTAAAACTCCTGCAGTCTCTTACTAGTATATCAGCTTTCACAGGCTTTCCATCTCCTTAAAATCTCACCTTCTCTTCTCATCTCCTCTACCAATCCAAACACACACACACACACACACACACACACACACATGCACGCGCGCAATGTCAGACTTTTTAAAAATAAACATTTAAACATAAAATCATCTGAGAGTGACAAAGTTCTAAACTGCTTCCCCCAAAAAATATTTGTTAAGATAATAAAAGAAAACATTAGACATTCTAATTGAAGTCTGGTGACTTTATTTCTAAGTCAATGTTATTAACCAAAATAAATAAAACACCATTGTAATAAGCCAGTTTTCATAGTTAACCATTACAAAAGAGAGCAAAGCCTTATAAAACAAAACTATTTTATTTTTTACCTTATTTTATTACAGGTTTCTGAATATCTCAGGGTTGCTTCTCTCCCAACCATCATCAAACCATCCAATAAACATCTTTGTCAAACACACTATCTCTTTAGCCCATAAATAACAACCTACCTGATCCTGTACACTTAAAAAACAACCTAAATATTTATTTAACCAAATACCTTAACTTCAGGAATTAGCTTCTCCCCTTTGTCCTTTGGTGACCACAGTATCTTCATTGGAAGCTCTATTGCTGTCATTATTTCTAATTTGAAATCATCCTCTACCTCCACACCCTTCCACGAAGGAAACAGCTTTTATCTTTGTCTTGCACATGCACACCATAGTGGGGGTGAAGGAGTAAATTGCCTTTTGCAATTTCTTTCAATAATAAAACAGCGAATAAACAAGGAGTCTTCTCAATACAGGATACCATTTGCACATTCAACACTCAAGTCAACCACTGAATCGCACTGTTACTCTATTTGCCCAATGTATCATATTTTCAAAACTTGGGGAAAAATTATCTGAAGGGAAAGAGATGCTACATTTGATACCTCACATAAAGCTTGTGTCAAGTCTGAATAAAACACTACAGCTTTGAATGTTTCTGTTCTTAGGTTTAACACATGGAGTTACAGACTTCATTGTGAGGTGATTACCAACTTAGGATAGGTCTTCATGAAAGAGAGTGAATGATGAAAGACACTACTGGGTTATTTGTGGAATGAAAAATAAAATGTTTTGATAGGCAGACTTAAGATTGCTAGCACTTTCTCTAGAACTCTGAGCTTAAAGAATGATTAAAAATTCAAATTAAAATAATAGCTAACTTTTGTAAAGCAGTTATAACGCAACAAGCATTATTCTAATTGCTTTACATACATTAACTTATTTCATCTTCAAAACAACAACCCATATAGGAGGATGTATTATTATGTAGATCATTATTATCACTATCCCTATTTTACATATGAGAAACTAGGCACATAGAAATTTACTTGTCCAAGATTGTACTATCAATGGTGGAGTCTGGCTTTGAATTTAGGCAGATAAATTTGAAAGACCAAGTTCTTAACCACCACTTAACCTCTTAACCACTATAAAGAAATCTAATTGAGGTTTTTTGTTCCTTGAAATTATCATCTTTATTTCATGCGTAATTAGAAATATACATTGAGATTAAAACTTGTCTCTTCAAGAAATGCAGCTATGGACAATTAATACAATGGTGTTTTGGCTAATTACTGTATTAACTTCTATGCAATTCTATAAATCAGTACCTTTTGATATGGGAAATTTAGCAAAGAATACCCTCATGATTCTATGAATTATGAAAGAGAGGCCTATTTAACAATAATAAGAATTGTTCCTTCATTGGTAGATTTTAACTTCATTCTTTTAGGATTAATTTGGTCTGAATGTTGAGTTTCTTAGATACTTCCACACTTACATCACTACATTTCTCCATAGATCCCTTGTACAGCATCTCCATAACAGAGCAATGAGGAGAATTAGAAAGGAAGCAAGACCCAAAAAGATATTGCAAGGAAGGTAATATACTAAAGCTTATTTACTTTACTTAAAGGAGAATTCCTGAGCTCAGAAGCTATTTACTCTTACTTCAGACATAATTACAGCACTTTTAATTATTTGAGGAGCATGCCTGGGCTCAAATCCTGAATCTGCCATTTACTAGTAGTATGATCTTGGGCAAGATACTCAACTTCTCTGAGTCTAGGTATTTTTTATCTGTAAAATAGTCCACCTCACTGGAATGTTGCAGGAATAAATGCAATTGATATAGTATATGTAAAGTTCTTAGCATAGTGCCTAGCATATTAGTGCTCAATAAATGGTTCTTTATGTTATCTAAAAAATGAACTGATAACAATTCAAGGAGTTAATGTGATAATTGTATAATTTATGTGGAAGCACCTACATTAATACTGTACAACAAAAGGGAACTACAAAATGTTCATTTCACTCTCTTCTTATCTAATTGAACAACCCATAGCCAAATAGAAATAGCTGCTTCTAGGAGAATGGAAGAAGGATTAATATTACTAGAAGCAAAAACACTAATTACAGAGAAATGACAACTTAAAGTCTGAAAACACAGGCAAAGACAAGAAACCCAAAATGACACACAGGAACTCAAAAAGCACAGCATTTGGAGGGCCACTCATTATAGAAATCAGTAGCCTTAATAGACCCTCAATTCAAGGGGAAGCTCCAAGGAATCAGATGTCCATAATGATAACTCTGAGGCATTAAGATAAGCATTAAAAATTAAATTTTGAAGTTGTCATTTATAACTGGATATGATATAACCTCAACTATATACATATTACATCAAAATTTTAACAGGGGCTATTTCTGGTCATGGGATGACGGGTGATTTTAAATATTTTCCTCTTTACTTTTTCTTTATTTTCTAAAGAACCATTTATGAAATCAGAATGTATAGGTAAAATTTAAAAATAATGTTAGTGCTTAAAGAGACAGTCTTTAGAAATTTAAGAAATATATGAATGTGTAATAGAAGGATTATCTCCTGTATTGAGTCCTTTGTTCAAATAGCCACATTGATCTTAGTACAATAAAGGCATTACAAAAATGCAACTGATGTAAAAAAAAAAATTGTTTAAATGTTTCACAATAAATTCCCTTGAAAAACAAAAAATGCTAAAAGTAGATTCATCTTAGAGGTACTACTTTAAATAGCCAGTCAATATCAACACAGAGCTTATAACAGGAATGAGATATGATTACCTCTATCTTTGCTTGCAACAATTTGACACACCCTCCCTCTAGGGTAAAAAAAAAATGTTTAAACAACTCTAAGAAAAGAGCAAAATAAAACTGATAAAAATAAGGTAATTTCAGAAAGCATAGTCATAAGTGAAATGCACTGTTTTTACCTTCTAAAATAGAAATTAGAATGCTGTAGGCAAATTTAATATATTACTGAGTAATCACTGACTGCATAGCTGAAAAAGCAAAAGGATGTGGTAGCACAAAAAGCAAATTAAAATACCAGAAATGAATCTGTGACAAAATTTTTTCTTCATGATCTATAGTGTGCGTTTCTCTTGGGAACTGTCGCCCTGAAAACTACATAGCTAGTAGAGAAAATGCCAGCAAGCGATACAGCAGATCCCAGAGGACTTTGTCACTTAGAAAAGGTGCTTCTTCTTTACAAATATGTCTTTTTCCTATTTCTTTATATCTAGGGCTCTAATTTTAAAATAGAGAAAAGTAGAAGTATAAACAAAGTAGTGAACACTAAAAACTCTAAATTCCTTTAGACATTGGCACTGTCATCAGTAGAAATAGTTCAGTGCTGGTCCAGATTCAAGACGGACTAAATAAAACATAGCCACAGAATTAATCTAGGACTAGTATCTAGATTATGAGCTTCCCCATTCCAAGTTAATATTCGATGCACCTCTCCATAATTTCCCCGGCAACTTAAGATCTCCAGACCCAATAAGCACTTCAGTTGATTCAGCTGTGACTATTTATTTCACATTTCACATTGCTTTTAGCCCTATTGTCAGTGGGCTAAAGGCAATGGACACCATTAATACCAGAGGAATCTGTAGATTATAATAATAGAAGGGTAAGTCTAAAACATGCCTGCAAATTCTTTTCCTGAGGTGCATTTTATCTTTGAAAAACAAACAAAAATTCTCTTTAGATGTGCTTTGCTTTCAATACTGTCCTTATTTTCATATCTTACTTCCATAACTTACATATACTAACAAATACAATATTAAACATTTCTATGACTATTTGCTTTCGATAAAGAAAATGATGATGAAAAGGATAAAACAAATATCTTTCCTTTATTATTATGTTCAGGAGCATATTTTAATCCATTTTTAAATTGGATACATCCAAGTCTTAGAAATGCAAACTCTTGTGATCACAAGAGACACTGAGTTTTTCATGGTGCTTAAAGAAAGAGGGCATAATAAATAAGTTTCTGGTTCTGATTCATTTTCTGCTCTTTTGAATTAATTAATGCTGTGGAAATCCCAGGCAACTGCTGTATCATTTGTGACTGAATTGAGTCTAAAGGAGAAAAATATGTAAAACATTATTTAATTAAAATTTTCATTTTTCTCTCTCCCACTTCCTAACCTGCTAATAGTCATTCCTAGCTAATAGTCATTCAAACTAAAAGGACAGTTTCATGTTCGTTGCTGTCAAATTAATTGCCTTGGGCCACTTCAGTATCTTCAGAGATCTGTGGTTTATGGAGCCACATTGTTCTCTGGGGTCAATCCCTTGGGTATGGTTCTCAAGTTCTGGCAAACTAAAAAACCTCATAAAAACTGGTATGCATATAGCTCTTTTTATTGTGATGTAATTTTTTTCTTTTTTTTCCCCATCACTATTTATTCCCCCTGTACCCTCTTCCACCTCCACCCACCCATCCCCCAACACAGCCCTGGCAATCACCACTATTGTCCATATTTTACGAATTCTCTCTCTCTCTCTCTTTCTCTCTCTCTCTCTGTCTTTTTTGTTGTTGTTAATCCTCACCTGAGGATATTTTTCCATTGTTTGTTTTTTGGTGTTTTGTTGTTTGTTTTTTGAAAGAGTGGAAGGGAGGGGGAGAGACAGAGAGAGAGAGAAACATCAATGTGATCGATTGATTGCTTCCCTCATGCACCCTGACCAGGGCCAGGGATTGAGTCTACAACCTAGGTACATGCCTTTGACTGGAATCAAACCCAGGACCCTTCAGCCTGCAACACTCCCCCACCAGAGCTGTCTGCCTGCTCTCTATATATGAGACTGTCTCTAAATTCCACATATGAGTGAAATCATATGGTACTTGTCATTCTCTGACTGGTGAATTCTCTAGATCCATCCAGGCTGTCACAAAGGGTAAAATTATCTTCCTTTTAATAGCCGAGTAGTATTCCCTTGTGTAAATGTACCATAGCTGTTTTATCCACTCATCTACTGATGGACACTGGGGCTACTTCCAACTTTTGGTTATCTATATATATAAAAGCCTAAGCAACCATCCAACCATTTGACCATATGACCAGTAGCTATGACACGCACTGACCACTAGGGGGCAGACAACGCAGGAGCTGCCAAGCCACAGTGACTTGGCAGCTGTGGATCTCGGGTGTCACACCCAGAACCAGAGAGGAGGGAGCCTGATTTCGGGGTGCATTACCTGAGAACCACCCTCTTGCAATCCAGGACCCCTCAGGGTAAATCAGAGAGCAGGTTTCAGCCTGATCCCCACAGGCCAGGCCGAGGGACCCCAATGGTGCACAAATCATCTCCTACTCATCTTGTAAAAACGGGCTTTAATATTACTAATATGGAGTCACCATCCTTGATCCCAAGCCCAGATTAGGTCTCTTTTTCTTTAATAGTATTTATTATCTCATAATTAAATATTGAATGTCTCCCTCTTCTTTGTATTATAAACTTTAGAGAAAGAGTATACATTTTAGTTCACCACTGTATTCCTAGCCCATACATACTTGGCAATCAATGGATATAGGTGATTCTCTCATTATCCAAATATTTATTGTGTGAGTCTCCAAAATCACATAGGAAGTGAAAGTCCTCAAAATATGAAAATATTCACTAATGATCTTAACATTTATAAAATTAGTCTTTATTCAAACATACCTCACAAATAACATGTATCTCGAACCCATTTGGTTAAATTTCCTTGTATCTTTGATAATCATTGTTAACTGGTTTAAAGTTGTCTGCACATTGAAATTTTGAAAAAAATATTGACATCGGGGTCCCATTCCCAAAAATTGATTTAATTGGTTGAAGTGGAGCCTAAGAATGGAAATGCTATTTAAAATTGCCTGATAATTTTTTTGGTTAGGTTGAGAATCAGGCTAACTGATAAATGTATAGTGCATTTTGGACTATTGTAAATGATATTTAAAATAAAAATGTAAAGTGACTGCAAAGTGAAATTGCAAATCTTGCAAAAGATGTGGGGAAATTCATGAGAAATACAGTATTAAAGAACATCTCAAATCATTGATAAATCAAGAATTTGCAGTTAGACTAGATAGAAACTGAGGAACCAAAAATTGGCAAGAGTGATAATTGATATGGTACGTTATTCAAAAGGGAATGATTTTAATATAAAGAGATTAAGCAAAATTTTTAGGAAATTTTCCTTATAAAAAATTACCCATATTACAGTGGAACTATAATGAAAAGTGATTATGTTATCCCAAAAGTTATTATGCTGAAAAATAAAACATATGCAGTTAACACATTCTTCTAAGAAATAATGTATAATTAGAATTACAAATCAAACGTTGCCAATTATAAAATTTAGTTTTATTAATATTGGTTTTAATTTTTATGAATGAGTCAAAATCAAATCATGTTTCCTATTTTGATCCTTATCCACTTATTTATTAAAATACAAAAGCTATGTCACATGACCTTGCCAAAGGTACAGGTAGAGATAGTTCCACTTTTTATCTTTCATATTGTATACTGTTTCTTTTCTTGCCTCATTACAATGGGTAGGATGACCAATGTCAAATAAGATGCCCTTTCAGATTAAGAAAGTATTTTCTATTCCTACTTTGCTAGTTTTTAATTATGAGTGTTGTCAAATACTTTTTCTAGTCTATTAAAATGATTATATGATATTTCTTATTTATTCTATCCATAGGGTGAGATTTTCCAAATGTTAAGCCAACCTTGCAAGCTAGGATAAACCCTACTTGATCATAATATATTTTTTTTATATTGCTGATTTAATTTGCTGATCTTTATTAAGGATTTTTGTCTCTATGATTATGAGCAATTTTGTTCTAAAATTTTCCTTTATTGTAATGTTTTTCAGGTTTGCTATTAGAGTTATGTTAGTCTCATGTGGTTGAATTATTCATCCTTCCTTCATTTTTTGAAAGAGTTTATATAAGATTGGTATATTTCTGAAATGTTTGACAGAATTCACCAGTGAAATCATTTAGGCCCACAGTTTGCTTTACAGAAAGTTTTAATTTTTAATTAAAAACTCAATTTCTTTCATAGATGAAGTGCTATTTAGGTTTTCTGTTTCATCTTGTATCAGTTTTAGTAAGTTGTAATTTTTAAGAAATTTATCCACTTCATCTAAATAGTACAATGTTTTTGGCATAAAGGTATTCATAATATGCCCTTATTATTTGTTTAATTTCTACAAATTCTGTAGTGATAATTCCTCTTTTATTCCTGATATCGGTAAGTTGTGTTCTCTTTTTTCTTGGCCTTTACAAAAAAAAAAAAAAAACTTTTACCTATAAAATTTTCATATTTTCAGCAGTTTATTATAGTGTGCTTAGCCAAACTTTTCTTTGCATTTATTCTATGTGGGGTTCACTGAAGTTATTAATCTTGAAATTTAATTCTTTCACCAAATTTGGGAAATTTGGGGCATTATTTCTTCAAGTGTTTTTTCTGTCCTACTATTGCTCTCCTTTTTTTCTTAGACTTATATATGTTAGACCATTTAACATTATCCCATATACTATATTCAATTTTTCCAATTCTTTTTTCTCTCTCTGTTCTTTAAATTGGATAATTTCTAATTAATGTATTTTCAAGTTTCACTGACACTTTCCTCAGTCATCTTTAATCTGCTGATTGGCCCATCAGTTATTTTCTTATTCCACATATTACATTTTTCAGCTTTAAGTCCCCAATTGGTTCTTATTGTAAATTTCAATCTATGTTCTGAAATGCCCTATATTTCCACATTTTCCTAATTCTTTATATGTTGAGTAATTTTAATGTTTTGAAAACTGAATTCTTTCATATAATGCCACTTTTTGTTCATTTGTTTTAACGGAATTCTTAGTTGCTTAGGCCCAAGCTGCATGTTCTATCCCTCCTGTGGTGGACAGCAGCCCAAATATCTATTTCTTTTAGCCTTACATAGGCTGCTGAAAGCCTATCCTGTGCATGTGTGATTTGGGGATCAGTCAGAAATTGGGGAAAAGTTTATACACAGAATTTGGGACTCCCTTTTTGTGGCTCTTTTCTTTCCAGGATTACCTCCTCATGTCCTAGTAGCTGTGGTTGCCCCAAAGTCTATCCTGGTTCTTCAGGCTAGAAAGACTGCTGATTTCCTAATGCAGTTTTATTAGCTTCCCCTGTCTTACATAGACTAGGGTCTGCTCTCATACTGAAATCCTTAAAATCCTCATTTAGATTTTCCCACAACTTACCCACATTCCTCCCCCTTCTTCCAAAATTCATCTCCTCTCAAGATTTAGCCTGCTTTGGGTTGCTCTCCAAATAGCTGCTCTTCACGATTTGTCCAGAGTTCATAGTTGTTATCACTATTTTGTTTTAAATGTACTCATTTAAAACAGCCTTTCCCCACTACCAATTATCCTCTGATAATGAAGACTTCTTGTATTGCCTTAATGAAGAATTAAATGACACCATTCTTTTTCATTCTTCTATATCTTTATACATTCTATACTTTTGCCTACAATGTCCTTAATTCTCATAACCCTGCCAGGTTCACATTTTCTATGCCCATTTTGCATATTGTAGAAGAATATAGTCAAGTTTTGCCATTCCCCAAGTTTTAGATATCTAAAATTTCAACTAAGAATATTTAAATTGAAACTAACTCCAATTTATTGTTATATTGATGCCTATCAATATAACAATAGTATAGATATAGCATAAATACATAGAAGAAAATATTGTAAATCTATATAAATTGATAAAGAAGCATAAGTCATAATTTTACTGAAAAAAAGGATAAAGAATAAAGCAATATGTGTAAAAGGGGGAGTGTTAACCTCACAAAAAAATAAAAGTGCATGTTTGTACATAATTGTGTATATTTGTGCATGATTATATAGAAAGAGATCTGAAAGTGTAAAAACTTTCAGTGTACTAGATTGTAAATAGTAAATAAGCCTGAGAAGAAATATAGTATTTAGGGTGGGGAGAGAAATTAAGGAAAAATTCCTTTGCTTTATTTTTTTCAATATTTTTTTTATTTAATCTTCACCCAAGGATATTTTTTCCATTGATTTTTAGAGAAAGTGAAAGGGAGAGGAAGAGACAGAGAGAAACACTGGTATAGAGAGACACATGGGTTGGCTGCCTCCCACATGCCCCCAACCAGAGCTGGGAGCCTGCAACCAAGGTACGTGCCCTTGAACCTTCAGTCTGCAGGCCAATGCTCTATCCACTAAGCCAAACTGGCTAGGGCTTCAATAATTATTTATTCAAGAAACATTTAATGATTGCCTGCTACTAGTACATGTCAGGCACTTTTCTACAACAAAAATGTATTTGTGTATTACTTGTATATTATTAAAATATATTTTATTTTTAAATGAAATTATTAATTCAATAAGGAGAAACTAAAATGACAGAAAAGGTGCTTTAAAATGTGATTCCTTTATCTTGTACCAGAAGCTCGGGAGCTTTTTAAAGGCAAAGTAAATTAATTTAGTGTTATTTTTAAATCTGTTCTATCTAACTCATATTAAATTCTTATTGTTTAGATCTGCACCCACTGGAGAAACAACTTCTCTTTTTTGCCCTTTTAATACAATTCCATTCTCTCACAGCAATTCTTCTGAGGTTTGGAGATAGATGGTGAAGTCTACAGTTCCTACTTGGGGCAATTTCAGGCATCAAATGGCTGCTTATGGATAAAAATATGTTGATCTTTTTATTCACGTGTTAAAGTATGGATGAGAAATCCAAAAAGTAAACCTGGCCTTCGTGAAGTTTGTCCTTGGCTTCACATAATAAAGGAATACATCGTTGTCCTTTATGTTGACACACTTACTGGTCTTAGCCATCTGACAGATAGAGGACATCTTCCTGCAAACTTTCATATGGAAATAACTTGGTGTAAACTCAACATTTTAATCTTTGTTCCCAATTCCTTCTAGTAAAAGGCCTTCACTACCTCAACAAGGAAGTTCATTTCCTTTTTAGACAGCGGTAACTGCACAAAGCTTTCCTCCTGCTGCTCCTGTGACTGGCTCCCTGTGACTTCCACCTGCCAACTTGGTTTGGCCCTCCTCAGCGTACACTCTTTCCCGGTGGCAGCACGTTAGCCATCTCAGGACAGCTATCAGATTCTCTTAAGACTTCTTCTGAGTAAACATGCTTGGTTCTTTTAACCTGAGGGAAGCTTCTGCCAACTGGCCCAGAAAGAATTTAATTTCTCTGCAACCAGGCTATTTGTCCAATTGAAAAATACAAGATTTGGCTTTTACCTTAATGCAGCAAACAGCTTCTTAGCTAATCATTACAAAGACCTCCTGGCATTTGCCTTCAAAGAAATATCCCTCCACTTGCCTGCACACGTGTGTATATGCAACATACATATTCACTTTCACATTTTCTTTCAAAGTCTTTTCAGTGAGCACCAGAAGTATGTATCCTTGGTGGCCAGGGTTTACACCCAAGGGGCTTGTACCCTCGCTTCATCACCTGGTTTTATTTGAGCTACAGTTCAGTTACTCCAAATTATGGTATTTCATTCTTAAAAGTTCACATTTATTTCTCCTTATTTTTGGACTCCTAAGATATTAGACCTATTAAACTTTATCCAATAAATCTTAAATTAGAATAGGCTTAGCAATGTGGTTGTTAATTATATGCACTTAACCATCTCAGTTCCATTTGTTGGAGATGGTTAACTACTTGCATCTTAGGAAATTAGAAAAAAATGTTTAAGTCTGGAAAACCTATAGAGGACATTCACCTAATTCATCCTGGTCCTTAAAAGAACCTAATTATATCCTCAAATCTAAACCTTTCTGGATGGGCAAAGGTGGAGTGAATATGAGTCTTGCCTAGGAAATTATACCTAGAAATTTTTTTTAAGTTTTAGTCCCAGCTTCTGCCTTATTTCTGTTCCAGTTTTCCTAGTTATAAAACAAAGGTCATAAGATCCCTATTTTAAATATCTCACAGTGTTACTATAAAAATTGTATAAGGTAACATATGAAAAAGTTCACTTAAAAGTATAAAGTGCAATAAAAATACCAGGTATAATATCTATACATATAAAGGCCTAAGCGACCGTCGCAACTGGAACAACTGAACAGACGACCAAACAGGCTGCATGGGGAGACCAGGCCAGCAGAGGAGTTAGTGAGGGCCAACCAAATGACTGAGCAGTGGGCTGCGTGGGGCGACCAGGCCAGCAGGGGGGTTAGTGAGGGGTGATCAAATGACTGAGCAGGCTGGCAGGGGGGGCAGTTAGAGGTGACCAGGCCAGCATGGGGGGTGGCAGTGAGTGGCAACCAAGCTGGCAGAGAGGGGCAGTAAGGGGTGACCGGGCTGGTGGGGGGGACAGTTGAGGGCAACCAGGCCAGCAGGGGGGCAGAAAGGGGCTACCAGGCCAGCGGGGGAGGGCGGGGTGGGGGCAACCAGGCCGGGGGGGGGGGGAGTTGGGGGCAACCAGGTCAGCAGAGGGGGCAATTGGGGCTGACCAGGCCAGCAGGGCGGAGTAATTGGGGGTGACAAGGCCATCGGGGGGGGGGGGGGCAGTTAGGAGTGATCAGGCAGGCAGGCAGGTGAGCAGTTCGGAGCCAGTAGTCCCGGATTGTGAGAAGGATGTCCCAGATTGGAGAGGGTGCAGGCTGGGCTGAGGGGACCCTCTATGCATGAATTTCATGCACCGGGCCTCTAGTCTATTTATATATATATATATATATATATATATATATATATATATATATATATATATATATGCCTAAGTGACCATTATGACCACCAAACAGCCAGAATGACCAGAATGACCGGGCGACCAGTCACTATGACGCACACTGACCACCAGGGGGGCAGACACTCAATGCAGGAGCTGCCCCCTGGTGGTCAGTGTGCTCCCACAGCCAACCTCCCACTGCCCCTACCTCCCCAGGCCAGCCAGCCCCAATGGGCCCCGATTTGGACTAGGCAAGATGCCCTGATCAGCCCTGATCCCCGGCCAGGCCGAGGGACCCCACCCATGCACAAATTCATGCACTGGGCCTCTAGTTATTAATAATAATGGCATCTTCTATGACCACAAATGAGACACTCTACAAATCCTCTCCTTTTATTTAATACTAAGACATTTTAATTAAATTCTCTTTTTTTTTATCTTCTTTTCTCACACCACCAACCAAAAAAAAAGTTTTTTCAGCATAATCACGTAACCTTGGACTTTAATTACAAATACCAGCAGAGATTTACATAGAGTAAAACGTAAGTATATTCTGACATTTTGAACACCCCAGCCTTCCTCTCAGACTGACTTTATTTTCTTTTTCCTTTGTTTATAACCTTTTCTATATTTTCTTGAAAAAAATCAAACTGCCTAACAATATAACAAACGTCACCAATATGAATACTTGAGTTATAGTTACCCACCTAGAAACTCTTACTAAGTCGCCTCATGGTTTTCCTATTTGCCAAAGTATCAGATATATTTTTTCAACTGTGTGTCTGTCCTAAATTGTTCCAGGTTTTCAGAGCTTGTTATAGTGTTTCCACATTAAGATTATAGCCACTAGGGCTGCTCTGCAAGTTCAATTTGAAAGCTCTGCTCTTACATCAGGAATGCAGATTCCTCAAAATGACAATACGAAACTGAAAGACTGCGCTGAAAAACAGGAAGCAGCTATGGAGAAAAGCTGTCACAGGCTCTACAGCTAGATGATAAGAAACAAAACCGTCCCAACCTCCTCCCTCCCCCCAGTTTTGCATAATTTTACCTAAACAGTATATACAAACTAACCCACAGACTACTTTTATGCAGCTTTCTTTCTCTCAATATCCCTTTTTTTCCTCTTTCTCGTTCAGTTCACTGCATTCCTCTGCCTGATAACAACAACAAATATTTATTGAATGCCTGTAAGTACAAGACCATGTGTCCTAAATGCTAGGGAAAACATGTGAAAACAAACTGGGCAGTCCAAGTGAAGGACAGACATTAAACAAAAATCACACGAATAAACATAATTTTTAATTGCAATATGAGCTATGAAATAAATTAATGTGTGGGAAGCAAGGCCTTTGCACACAGGTAAGATTCGAATTAAAAGGAACAGGGAAGGTTTCTCTGAAGAAATGACATTTAGATGGGGACCTGAAGGATAAGCAGGGATTATTCTGAAGAAGAATGGGGAAAAGTGTATTCCAGTTAAGAAGACAGCACTATTGTGAAGACCTTACAGCAGGAAAGAAGCTTGGGCTGTGTAGACCAGTATAGCAACTGAATCTGAAGAAATCATTGGGAGAAAGACAAGAGTTGGCAATGCAGGAGCCATACTGTGCAGGGCCAGGGCTTTGCAGATTATGTTAAGGATTTTTGTTTTAATTAAAATGTAATAAGAAGCCAAGAAAAGGTCTTTCTTCAATCTCAAAAAAAATATTTTTTTATTAAAAAAAAGTGGTATATATATATATATATATATATATATATATATATATATATATGTATGTATTGACTTACTATATATATATATAGTAAGTGGATTTTTTTTCCTCCTATAATGGACATGGAATTAAGTTTAAGTATAAAGAACAGCATGGGAATGATAAACACCAAATTCAAAAGAATAGTTACCTCTGGCACATTGAGGAAGATATAAAATTGGTAAAGGGTTCTCAGAAGGCTTCAACTGTATTGCTTATGTTTTACTTCTTATAAAAACATAGGTATTTTAACCTATTCTTTATACATTTTATATAACAAAAATTTTCATAATAAATTTTGAAAGAATTAATGAATGTTAAGAATGCACCAATTCATTTCCTTCTCTTCTGCTTTACCAGGTTCATATTAAATCTCTTAATTTTGAGAAAGACATGCACACGAAATTTAGGGATCTCCCCTCTTATATACTTTGTTTCCTGGAACTTTATTTTCTAGACTTTTTTGCATCAGATATTAGAGACTCTTTAATTAGCTTATCTTTAGTTTTAGCATACACTATAATCTTTGTAGCTTTCCAACAACCACAGAGTTAATGTAAGGATTAAATGAGATAAAGCATTCCATAACATTTAGTACACAAGAGCTCAATAAATTTTAACTATTGTTTTTTTATTATTTCATTTATTATATTCTATATTCCTGGTCCTAAATATGAACCAGAACACTAGAACTAACAAAACTGAGTGTGTATGGCCAAATGGTGCTCTGATATTTTGAAAGCATATGTACTCCGTAAATTCAAAAGCACACATTCACAAACACATACACACATATAACATGTATTTCTAATATTGAATTTTTTAAAAACACACTTTTTCTGTGCTCATTTAAACAATAAATAACAAAATGTTAATTTGAGGCCTTGTTAATGCCACTAAAAAAATACTTTTAAAGAAAGGGTTAAAATCCATTCTTTGATGGTATATGATTACAATTTAAGATAAGTATAATAAGTTTACTAAGTTCTCCTAAGTCCAATGCTGCATTGAAGTGATTTATGATTGCATAAAGCTGCAATAACATTCAATATAGGCTATACTGTGTTTAAAAGTTCATTTTTGCAATATCAAGTAATTTGTACAAAACTTCAATCTTATAGTATTGACATCAAAATTTTTCTACAACAGAAAGAGCAGTCTTTGATGTAAGAATATTATTAAAATCATATCTTTTCACTTAATTTTCTTTGTACAAATAGCACAGATCCTCTCATTTCTCCTTCCTTCCAATTCACAAATACAATAAAAAGCTGGCTTTAGAAAAGTCCTTAAATTAAACATCATGATGAAATGAGCACTAAAACCCTGAAAATAGAACTTAAGACAGTTTTTGTAACCTAGAAGTCTGAAAAAATATCTCACTGAATCTTTCTGTGAACATTATATTTTAAATTATATTTTCATACCGAAAAACCCAGAACTCACTCTTGTGAAAAAAACAACTTTGTCACTCAATATTCTTCAGTTTGAGGTTTGGCCTTAGATTGTTTTAGTAATCATTCCTCCATGCCCACTTCCTTGTTCTTAATCACAAATCTAATCGTGTATTTTTATAAATATTCAAAATTAAATATGTTTATCTGCTTATGTAAATACTTTTCAGTTAACTTTTACCGATAGACTATGTAGGGATCTCATTAACAAACACATTTGGAACTTTTTAGATTTGTTCCGACAGCTTGTAAATTCATATTATATTTAACTGTTTAAATAGATCAAAATTCTACACATTTTAAAAATTAGATATAAAAGATTACTTCCAAGTTTTGTTTTACTTACCAAGCTCTGCCATTCCACCTCACTGCCTGAACAATATTATCAGCTCTTCGGATACTCATTCTTGCTAAGTAAAAGGATATTTCTTCTCTAGCTGGATTAATAATCAACTTTCTAGATAGTTCATTTGTAATTCTCTTCTGGTTAACCCTTAGCATTACAGCAGTCTGCCCAACTCATGCTAATCAATTTATGAAACAGAAAGAAAAAGATGAAATTCAATTACATAGGTTAAAAAATGTTAAATAAAACATTTAACATCTAAATGAGGGGCAGTTTAGATTAGGCACAGAAGAACAATCAGCCTTACTTTTTTCCACTAATAGCTATAAATCTTTATGTTAGATATTACAAAAACAAGAAACAAGAGACATAATAGGCTTCTAACACACCAGTCTAATGCATTATATCTTCCATGTTTCCTGCTTTCTTACATTCAGTTAAATACAAATCAGCCCTGGGCATAACAGATATATTTTTCTCTTAGTAGAAAGGTCTGACTTTCAACCTCTAAATGCCTCTTCTCTCAATGCTTGTAATCACTTGGTCCCTTATCATACAATAAGTGCCATCTCAGTCTTTATGGAAAATGTATCCAGTGTGATCTGTAAACACTTGCAAGAGAATAATCTGGGGCAGTTGTTAAAGATGTAGAAACCTGGGTCCTACTTTAAAAATCTGAAGCACCCCAGGGGATTCTTATGCACATTGAAAGTTTGAGAGCCACTGCTACAGGACCATCTCTGACCATATCTAAGAGACTCCAACACAGAATGACATTTGGAGACAGAATGATATTAATTACTTTCACTGCTAGTTTGACTTTGGCTTTTTGCTTTGATTACAGTAACTAGGATTCTACCTTATTTTCCTGTATCTGAGGGCCCTCATCCATCATCCAAGACCATGACCGTCCCATGGTCTTGGTAACCTTCCACTTGCAGACTACTCAGAAACCAGATTCTGTCCTTTAACCCACTTAGTGTCTATCGCCTTATTGTGGCCTAGCTGCCTAAACACCTGAGTTTTCTTGCTTTGTGTGCTTTATGAAAACACTTTAATCTCCTGTTTTATGCCTCTCTTATACATACATGGACTATACTTATTGTTGTTCATTGTCCAATCTTTTAGCTAATGCATTTTGTCTGCTATGTTAACGGTCTCCCAAGGCTGCTCCCATTCCCATGGACCCCTCCAGTCTGCTCTGTACCTGCGATCATGAACAGAACTTGCTTAGTCACATCTAGAGATGTGAAAGAAACAACTAGCCAAAGGGTGAGAAAACAGACATGGCAGCCAGTGGTTTCAAAAATTGCTACAGAAGTCAAAGAAAATGATTGGGAAAAGAAGAATCATGGAAAGCTTAAAAAAAAAAAAAAAGTCCTTTAAAAGGTCAACAAAACAATGATTATTTGATCTGGAGAGAAGATTAAAGTTACTAAAATAGTTTACTAGACTAGTAGAACTCAGAAGACTTGGATTTATCCTGGCCACTCTACCACTTCTATATTTATGATCTAGATTAAGTCTCTTAACTTCTATGTGCCTTAGTCCCTAAATGGGTATAATAAATCATGCCCTGTGTGCCTAAGATTATTTTGATAATTAAACCAGATCATCTTTATTAAAGAGCTTTGAAACTATAAATACTATATAAATATGAGGTTACTATGTAAATTCTATATAGCTATATAAATTGCTATTGTATAAAGATAATAATTAACACATCCACAAAGGACAAAAAGTGGCAATTTAATTTTTTAATTTAAGTATACAATATTATATTAATTATATTAGTTTCAGCTATACAATATAGTGATTCAACACCTTTATACCTTATAATGTGATCATACCACTAATTCTTGTAATCATCCATCACCATGCAAACTTATTGCAATATTATTAACTATATTCCCCTTCAGCTTTTTTATCCTTCCAACCACCTCCCCTCTAGCAACTGTCCCTTTTTTCTCTATTTCTATGAGTCTATTTTTATTTTGTTCTATTGGTTGGTTGGTTTTGTTTTTTCAGATTCCACATATAAATGAAACTATAAAGTATTTGTCTGTCTGACTTATTTCACTTAGCATAATACTCTAGGTTCATCCATGTTGGAAAGATTTCATTCTTTTTTATTGCTACATAATATTCCTGTGTGTGTGTGTGTGTTTCTTTTTCATCTAGTCACCTATTGATGGACACCTAGGTTGCTTCCATATCTTGGCTACTGTAAATAATGCTACAATGAACACAGGGGTGCATATATCTTTTCAAATTAGTTTTCATTTTCTTCAAATAAATACCAGAAATAGAATTGCTGAGTCATATGGTAGAACTATTTTTAAAGAAAAGTGCAAACCATATAGGGTAAATATGTAAGCAGGAATTTGTGAAATATATTTCCTAAGAAAATATCAAGAATAAGACCAATATCAGTTAGGGGCAGAATAAAGTAAAATCATCCCAAAATATAGATAAATAACCAAGTCAACCTGAATTGGCCCAAGTCAAACACAAACCTTAAGAGTCTGACCAGAAGAGCTTTCAGATGAGAAAAGGGATCATCTGGAGTGACTGGTGACATTTCTCATCCAGAAGCATCTCCTTAAAGCTAAAATCAGAGTAATTTCCAATAGCAAAAGTTTGGGACATTTGTTGCATGAAATTTAGACTGTATCCAACATGGCCTAAGAGTCAGTCAAGTGCTATGACTTAATTTAACTGGATTAATGTGTACATATTAACATTGAGAAAGCAGTAGTCCTTACCCAGTGTATAAATGGACTGATGAGAGTTTCCCATGAAAAGAAAAAAAAAGGTTGATTCTTGACTTAAAAAATACATACTTCCATCTTTTTAAGTTTCAATAAATATTGTTGAAAACCTACTATGTTTGGGGCATTGTTCAAGACACTGAGGAATATAAGTGACAACAACTATCAAAATCTCTGCTATCTGAGTTTATTTTCTAGGAAATATAAGAAAAAGGTGGCCAATAAATTTAATAGGTATATAAATCAGTATGTTAAGATTTAATAAAAGCTGTGGAAACAAATAGAATAACATTAGGGAGATCAGGAATGTTTGGAGGGTTGCAATTTTAAAATAGGGTGGTCAAGATAGACCTTGCTGAGAAGATGACATCTAAGCAAAGACTTGAAGAAGGTGATAGCATGCCTATGGCTACACCTCATTAAGCAACAGGAATTTTTCAGCTCCGTTATAATCTTATGGGACAAGCGTTGTATAAGCAGTAAGTCATTGACCAAAACTTTATGTGGTGCATGACTATAATCATTCCCTCTCTCAAAAAAGAAATCAAAGTTTTTAAAAAATCGTGTTTTTCCCTAACTGGTTTGGCTCAGTGGATAGAGTGTCACCCTATGGATCAAAGGGTCCCAGGTTCAATTCTGGTTGAGGACATGTACCTTGATTGCTGGTTCCTCCTCGGCCTAGGCCCTAGTTGGGGCTCGTGCAGGAGGCAACTAATCGATGTGTTTCTCTCACATGGATATTTCTCTGTCTTTCCCTCTCTCTTCCACTTTCTCTAAAAATCAATGGGAAAATATCCTCTGGTGAGGATTAACGAAACAAACAAACAAAAAATAATGTTTTCACAAGACTCTAAACATGGGAAAATCCAATAAAATGATTTCTTAAATATATATATATAAAGTATAATCCAATTTTTTTTTTTCATTTGTCAACAACTATTTTTCACGCAGCTGCTATAAGCCACATACTGTTCTGAGCACCGGAGAGAGGGCAGTAAACAAGCTAGATATGTTCTTTCTTATACATGCATAGATTAAAGACTGAAATAAAATATATCAAAATGTTACTAGGGAGTACGTTTTTTATTATGAATTAAGAAGCTGACATGATGGATTATTTTACTTTCTCCTCTATGCTTAAATAAAGCCCAAAATATCTAAATATGTTATAATGATTCCAAAATAAACTATGCCATTTATATTGAACTAATTATTATGGATCATATGGATATATTTTTTGATAAAGCACAAATTTATACTCACAATATTTTATGAAATGTCTATTGCCTTTTTCAATCATATACTGATTGTTATGACCTACAACATTTAATAAAGTTGAATAACACCAGGTCCCTTTCTACAGATGCAAAAGCTAAGAAACAGACAATTAATCTGCCATACTGGAAAGAAAAAGTGTTTAAATCCTGAATAACAATAATGTATATGAAAGCATCTTATACAGTGCCTGGATCAAGACTGCAGATTCCGAATGTCATGTACCTTAGGGGTACATCTCTCCCCCACTTATGCTGGGATTTTTGTCAGAGAAAAAAACAAAACAGACAAAGACCTGGGATTAAAAGAGAATTTCAAAATCCCCCCAGCCCCCTGGACCAAATCCAGCTTCAATTACACAAGGGTTGTTTGGAGACAATAGAGAGGAAGAAATATGAGGGTTCCTTTGATCACCAAAAGATGATCTTTTTGCTTTAAAAGGGAGTGTTCCTATATTCTGTCTGGTTGTAAACACATACACAAACACACCCCCCACAACCAACTGTTTTAATATTGATATGGGGGGGAAATAGAAGTCACTTATTTTGTTGAAATCAAAGTATTTCAAACCCAGAAAGGGTGATTTGGTTGTGAGGGCTTTTAAGAAATAGCACCGGATCCAATCCTTTTCTATCATCTCCTCTGTAATACAAAACCCCCCAACAGCTCTTAAAATTGTGGCATTTTCTTATGTACAGAGGGGGGAAAATTTGTGTTGCTATTGCAGCAACATCTAGACAGTTTCCTGTAAACTTTCTGTGATGGAAGTCATGAATTTATGATAAAACCCTGTAGAGTGGTGAAACAAATTTCTTTCATATTTATCATTCATTTTACTCACTGTGCATTTGAAGGAAAGCCTTTTAAGAACACCAATAATGTGAGAAAGCTACAACAACTAAATTTATTGTTAAGTATCACATCACTGGTCCTCCAGGGAGATCAGGAAGAAAGCTTAAATCACATTTCCTAACACATTGGAGAGCTTCCCAGAGATGTGATGGCCCACAGAGGCAAACCATCCACAGCACACTGGAATCTCAGAGACGGTGACAAAGAAAAATCACTTTGCTTAACAAAAGCAAATTAAAGTTACCCTTTTAATTTTTCTAACAAAGTAAACACTCTCTCTTTCCCCATTTTTCTCCTTTCCTTCCCCCTCCCCCTCCTGCTTCACCTGACTAAACTGTAGGTATTTGTTCCATCACCTGACTTAGGGGCTGGCTAGAAATATTAGAGAAAAAACAATCTACCATTGTTAGATGAGACAACAGCCTTTCATGTCCTTGAAGCTCACCATGACCTTTCATCTTTCCTATCCCCAATGGTCTCTCCTAACAACTAAAACTACACTCAGTTGGGCTGAATTCCAGATTGTCATAAAAAGAACCCTGTCCTTTCAAAACAAAACCAATTTTTACACCAAGGTGGGGGAGAAACACAAGTCCATTGTTCCCTCACAGATGGAAGCTGGAGTTACTAAGGCAACTGCTCTAATCCTCCTTTTTACCACCTTTTTCACATCACTGGCCTATCAAGTATGCTACCTTTTAACTCATAAGCTCAAAAGCTGGTAGTCTAACTGGCTGCCCTAATTAGCTACGATTTTCACACTACAGACAACATGATGAGCTAATAGAAATTTGCAAAATAATGACGTACCTCCAGCAAATATTCCTCCTCCTGAGGCCCAGTCTTAGAATAACAATAATGAGACCATTATTAGAGAAGGGCATTAAAATGCTGCACTGCTGCTAAACAGAGAACTTGATTGTTCTGGTCTTGTCCATTGAATCAACAACCTATTGTTGTGGACTTGAAAAATAAAGGACTGGAGAATGGGTGCCATGATGATTGGTCTGTGCGGCCATACCGGCACTCTGTAGAATTGTTTTCTTTTGAAACTCTTGATGGACTAGTAGTTTTGTTTAAAAGTAACATAAAAGGCGATTGTCTGGATAAAAAGTCCTATTTATTGAAATCCTTAGAAGCAGTTGCATGGATTTGTTCGTGACCCCTGAGATAAATACATAGTGACCATAATAACACCATTTGTAGAGAGCCCTGTTACCACTGCCTACAGTAACATAAGAGACAGTCTTTTCTAGCTACTGTAGGAAGGAAGGAAGTACTTCTGAGCAGAAAGCAAGAATGATAAAAGGTCAAATACTGGATATAGCTCATTAATCTCTGAAAGGGAGACTTTTAAAAATAATGCTAATTTAAGAATTCTGCACAATTGCTACAGATTCGAGCACATTGTAAAAAGACTCACAGCTCTTCTTATTTGCTCACTTTAGAGTTTCTTTCCTTTAGTTAAAAAAAAAAAAAGAGGATTAAAATAAAATGATGATTAAATAACTGAAGCAAGATGTCTCAGGATAACCTAGAGAACAAGAAACTCAAAGGTTTTCAGGTAATTATTCTTTTGGTCATCCCCAGTCTATAACAAGAATAATAAAACACTGAAGTTAAAGGTTAACTAGTGTAGGATTCTCAGCAGCAGAAAAGCACTGTTTACACACTGTAAAAGTGGCTTCTCTATGGAGCCACAGAACATGTTTTCTGTGGTCAGATCAGCATTTTAGTGTTGAATGGTGGTGGCTGGGAGTGCACTTTTCTTTTAGCAAGTATTTGAGGCGGGGGTCTGTTTATTTTTTATCAAGTGAAATCTGCATTATATAAAAATGTATTAAACTGTAAATAAGACCTCTTGCTTCATTCAATCTGTGCTTTGCTTCATTTATCTTCATCTCGTTAGGCTAAATTAATTAACAGTCTCACTGTTGCACACTTTCTCTTTTCATTACATCAAATAAGGGCCTGTACATGGAGAAAGCCCTCACCGCGGGAATTCTGCAACTCTACCGCTACGAAGAGTTTCTGTGTATCCGCGTAGCAATATGAACTGGGTACCTTCACTTTAAACGCATTTATTAAATGTACTTTTCATTGTT
The DNA here is from genome assembly GCA_026230045.1 of Corynorhinus townsendii. Classification (NCBI taxonomy): domain Eukaryota; kingdom Metazoa; phylum Chordata; class Mammalia; order Chiroptera; family Vespertilionidae; genus Corynorhinus; species Corynorhinus townsendii. Next base: position 32,287,400 of record JAPDVU010000008.1, on the reverse strand, counting down.
AAAAACCAATTACCTAAATTCTTTACATATTATCAACAGAAAACCATTTTTTTAAAAAACTAAACTGGAAGCTGCAGTAGACTTTTAAAAGAACAAAAAAATCAACTGTGTGTCCACAACCAGGTTTTACTATCACTGTCACCCAAAATAAGAGGGAACACATGCAAATTTGGCAGGTATGTTTTCACAAGATACAACACAAGACAGAGTAAAAGGTTTACAGGACACACCCCGAACTGTTCCGCTCCCTGCTTTGGAATGTCTAGCATGTGATAAATTGGATGATTAGAATTTCATTGGTAAAGCCCATTATTTTAAATCTTGAAGAGTGAAATGTGTTAAACTCTTTTGTAAGTTTTCTCTCAACCTGGAACACTGCGGCATCTGGAACTATGCAAATGAACAAAACAGTAAAGCCCTTAAGTCTTTCCCTGATCAACCAGTGCTTCTTTCTCCAATCACAGCTTTGTGCGCGCTATCTTTCTGCTAGCATTTCTTATTTAATTAAAACAGACACTGACAGAAGGACATGGATTAGTACTGTAATGATGCATTTACTTAGATTAATCGGAGGCTCCTTTTAGAGTAATGGCTTAAACAAAGAACAAAAGGAAATTGTTATGAAACAGCCTTTTATCCCAGGCAAAGGTCACATTATGAGGTTTTTAATTTTGTCAGCTTCTGTTATACTCTGCCCTGCTAGTGGAACATGAGAAGTGCTTTTACCCCCAATAAAGCCAGTTATTATAAAAACAGCCATTAAAGCTGCAAATTAAAATGTCTGATTTTAAAACCGGTTACTTAGCTTTCTGAATCCTCTAATTAGCATGTTGTGCATTGTTGTGAAGAAAAGAAGACTAAAATGCTAATGACCTACCGCCAGGTGACCACACTGCTGTGCAAAATAATAAGGACCTTTCCAAGTAATATGATGAATTAACCGAGTACAGGTCCCCCAACCAGCACCCCTTCTCAGAGCACAGCTCCAGATGAATAACTGCTAAGATGTGTTCGATCTAGGGGGCTCTGATTCTCAGCCTGCTACTTCTTACATATTTACTAAAAAGCCCACTTCTTTCTACCACAAAAGAAAGTGAATGAGATAGCAATGCTATAGAGAGAGTATGAAAGTAGAAAAGACAACACTCATTTGATTTCAAAGCACAAAGAAAGAATTAAAGAATCATACCCCTAAACAAAACTACCTCTTTGCCTCTTTTCACTCAACCTTTTATTAATAAGTTGGACTTACAGAGTATAAATAGGGTTAAGATTTGAAAGCTCGGTCTTTGTTCGCAACATTCATTTTTACACCTCATTGTCTTTAAAAGGAACAAAATGAATCCAGTTTCCCTTTTGCCAGCCTCGTTTTTCCCATTTTACTGACTCCACTCACCTCCACCCCTCCCTCGTCAAAATTTGCTCTTGACAAAGGATATATTGGCATTTGTGTTTATTACCATATGAATTTAACTCAACTACTTGCATTTTCTGCCTTATCTTTCTTTATGGACTGAACTATTGTGTGCCTAGTAATGCTAACATACATTAGTGGAATATATAGACTAAGTGGAAGTATCGCCAGAGTTTCTGAAATCAATCCACACACACACACAAAAAAAAACAAAACAAAACAAAACAAAAAAAACCATGCTCCATTTAAATCAAGTCTCACGCAAGTATCACTGAGTGGCTGGCTCAAGGATTTTCTTGATATCAATGCAAAACATATATTGTCAGTAGTACAGCAAAAAATCACTCAGGATCCTCTGTGACATTTGCCTAGTTGAATTTTTTTTCCTAAGGAGTTATTAGAGGCTGTTTCCATTATCTATGGATATAAGAACGCTGCAGGTTCCACCACCCCAAAACTCAGTGGCTTAAAACAATAAGCATTTATGTGCAGGTCACCTGGGCATTTCTTCTGGTTTTAGCTGAGTCCACCAACATGTCTGTGGTTGGCTGGCCAATTTGGGTTGTCTAAAATGGCCCTGGCTAGGACGACTGGAGTAATTCAGCTCTGCTCCGTAAGGCTCATCCTCCATCAGACTAGCCCAGGCTTGTTCTCATGGTGACAGAAAAGGGCAAGAGTGTGAACAGAAATGCACACCTGCTTCTACAAGCCTCCTCGTGTGTCAGTCACATTTGCTAACATCCCATTGACCAAAGCAAGTTAAGTGATGGATCTGAGTCAATGAGTGAGACAGAATGCCCTTCCCAGAAGGGAAGGGCACTGGAAAGTTTCATGGTACAGGTTGTGGATGCAAGAAAGGATCAAGAATTGGGACCGCTAAAACGATCAATCTGTAGCAAAGAAGGCAAAGTCAGCCCTAACCGGTTTGGCTCAGTGGATAAAGCATCAGCCTGCGGACTCAAGGGTCCCAGATTCGATTCTGGTCAAGGGCATATACCTTGGTTGCGGGCACATCCCCAGTAGGTGGTGTGCAAGAGGCAGCTCATTGATGTTTCTCTCTCATCGATGTTTCTAGCTCTCTATCCCTCTTCCTTCCTCTCTATAAAAAATATCAATAAAATATATTTTTTTAAAAAGGCAGTCATTTTGATGATTCCCAAAGTTCTTCAGCAGAAGTTTGTTTTGTTTCATTTTAACTAATGTAGTCTAGATAGCTACTCAAAACTGATATATTTTATTTTTTCTAAGTGACAAGAACTCTTTAAAAAACAATTAACCCCATCCCTACTTATATCCATTGATTTCCAATTTAAGAACTGTAACTATAAAGATAATTCTAAAATATGATCTATACAAGTTCACCATTTATTTTTGTCTACTGACTAGTTGTGAATCAGTGATTCCTTGGTAAAAGATGTCAAAACTACAAACTGTTGGGTCTCAAAAGCCTCACCTTCCACCCAGAGAAGCAACTAAATTTGAGGAAATAACTAATGGATGTTAGATCCACAATTTTCTTTTTCAGTGTATCTCAGATTGCTGACAGTTCCATGCTACAGAATACCAGCAAACAGTAAATCACAGTCTTTCACCAGAAAGGATAAAGCCACAATAGCAATGTTCAAACATTTTTTTTTTAATCTGAGTCCTTATCACTCATATCCTGATTGTTCTAATATCTCTAACTATGAAAAAAGAAAACAAAAAATACCATTGATCTCACCATGGCCGGGTGACTAAGTTGGTTGGAGTGTCATCCCATACACCAAATGGTTGTGGGTTCAGTTCCTAGGTTAAGGGTTTGATCCCCAGTTACGGTGCATACAGGAGGCAGTCTCTCTCTCTCTCTCTCTCTCTCTCTCTCTCTCTCTCTCTCTCTCTCTCTCTCTCTCTCTCTCTCTTCCCTCCCCCTCTCTCTCCGCCGCCCCCTCTAAATCAATAAACATATTCTTGGGTGAGGATGTAAAAAAATACCTTTGGCTTCACAGGACTGGTTATATGAAGGTGTCCTGGAATAAGATGACAAAGAAGCTAATTTTAAACTCTACAAATTCTATTTATCACTGTATGAAGCAGAAGATCACAGAGGAAAGTATTCATGGTGGCTGCAAGACTTTCCCAGAGTTAATCTGGCAAAATCCTACACATAGTTTTAGGGAGATACCTAGAGCCAGTTACCAGTCTTTCCACACAGATACACTCATCCAGCAGGAGTAGGAGTGATTACTGGGCAGAATTCCTGAACTCTGTTGCAAGTAAAATACTATCCTATATAGCACCACTCAACAATTATCCCTATGAGAAATTAAAACAAACAGGGAAGGGGTCTCCAAAAGGAGGCTTCAGCCCTCATTCATTTGAGCCAGCGCTCGCTGACCATGAGGGCTGCCAGAGCTGGCACTTACACCCGAAGAACAAGAAAGAGAGGCCAGCAAAGCTCAATCTTGCATCCAAAGATATTAAAAGGAAAACTGAATAACATGCAGAAAACTAGCTTAAGAATTATCCAATTAATGGATAAAAGGAAAAAAATTGCATAAAATGCTTTTTTTAAGTTCCTTTTACTTTTCCACATTTCTTTACACCTTATTTCAGGAACAATTTTGCTTTAAAGTGAAGCCCTAAATTATGGTTTGCCTTTTTTAAACAGGGACGATACCTGATAAGAATGCAATTTGCACAGGTTTTCTACTGTTTTGATCAACCAACTCCTCTCACCTGGTCTGTAGCAAGCATCAATCATCAGAGCAGTGATCCAAGGCCATGGAACAGAGCAAAACTAATAGGTCCATATAAGAATCAAGACAAGCATTGTGCCCTCATTAACACTGGGTTCTAAACAAACAATAGGCCCATGTTCAAAGAGCTGGAGTAATTCTTCTCAAGAGAAGCAGCTTGGGTTTAACTCAAAATTTCCTTGAAGGTCTCTCTGCTTTGACAGAAAGGCAAAAAGAAACAAAAGCACCTGGCTCTCTAGAAAAGGAAAGGGGCTCTGAGAACAAGGATAGAAAGGGAAGACTAAACTCCTTAAGAACATCATCTCTGAATGTCCAGTATCTGGTACATCATAGGTGCTCAAAAACTGTGAATCTGCTGAAACTGGTTTGGCTCAGTGGATAGAGCATCAGCCTGCAGACTGAAAGGTCCCAGGTTCAATTCCGGTCAAGGGCACGTACCTGGGTTGTGGGCACATCCCCAATAGGGGGTGTGCAGGAGGCAGCTGATTGATGTTTCTAACTCTCTATCTCTCTCCCTTCCTCTCTGTAAAAAAAAAAAAATCAATAAAATGTATTTTTTTTAAAAACTGTGAATCCAATTGTGATACTTTGAAAAGAACAGATAAAGGACAGAAGAAGGAAAGCACCTTTTTGATTAGGAATTGCATAAGTAGTAATGTCTAGATACTCAGGAAGCCCAAACTTCAGAATACCTATGATTTGTTGAACTATGTGTTATAAGATGAAATGAGATTATACACAAATTACATATGGAGCCACACCTACTTCACAGATTTTTTATAGAGACAAAAATCTGACTGAAATTATCTCCAAGGAGAAACTTGGAGGAAGGATATCATAAATAGCTTAATTTAACAAAAGGAATGATTGTGGAACCTGGAGGAGACACTCTATCCTTTTTCCTTTTAAGGGACATAGACTAACTGGGATGTACTTAAAATCTCAGATCATGTTTAGCTCCAATTTTGGTGCAGAACCCTTTTTCAATGTTCAGTTAAAGATTTCTCTGTTAGTACCTTTCCTAACCAATGTCATCAACCTGCTCTCCTCTTACTCCCAACTGAGTACATCTCAGGTCTGCCAAACTATCTTCAGAGATAAACACCAGAATAATGGCACTGCTATGACAGAGACTATGGAGAGCTTCCACGACTCACCAACATTTTCTCTAACCCCAACTTCCCTCCCACCAATAACCCCCTGCCCCCACCAAAAAAAAAAAATACACTTATCTTAGGTTGATGTTTAAAAATCCTTTAAAAATAAAAATATTTCTTCTCCTAGAGTTTAAACTTACATGCCTTTAGGAGGGGGTAGTACCATGACTTCCTTCCACACTAATATCTAAGTGACTCCTAATTCATTTTAAAAGGCTAGAATATCCTTGATTCCAAAACAAAATAAAGCTACTATAAGAAGAGAAATTATACACTAATCTTATTTATGAACAGATATGCAAAAATTCTTTAAATATTAACTTACTCTGCAGTGAAAATGAAAATCTACCAAGAACAAGTAGATTTTAATCTCAGTAATTCTGCATGATTCAAAAAATCTGCCAATAACATCATAGGCACAGGTTAAAGAACTAAAAATGTATGAACATCTCAATAGACATCAGAGATGGAGAAAAAATCCTGCAGAACACTTCATAGTTATTGGTAAAATGTAAGGATGCATTCTCATCAAAGACAAAAACTATGTCTTCCCTCACTAAGAGCTGGAGGCTAATGGAATATTGTGAATGGGATATCTGAAGATCAGAAAGAAGACTAGCTAAAACAAGGCTTGAATGGCAGCTCCCACCCAAGAAGGTAAGACACACCAGGGCTTACCTAAGTGTTTGTACAGCTCCTGGCAAGCCCTTTGTGGTGGAAAATGTTTAGTATTTAATATTAAATGACAAAGTATACACAATGACATCTCTACTATGATTATACTTATGTTAACTTATTTTATTTTTTATTAAATTTATTGCATTGTGTGCCCACCATCCAAAGTCAAGTCACCTTCCATCATCATATTTTTTTTAAATATATGGACAAGACTAAAAAATATGCAGGTAAAAATGAAAACAAATGACAAATTGTAACATTGTGTGAGACTGTTTTCTTTGTTGTTTTAATATAAATGTAAATTTTAACCAAAAATAATGATAATAAAAGTATATTGACTGCTTAACCAGTAATGACATATCATCCACGCTCATTTACCCAGGGATATACTACCATATGAGAAGGTTTGGGTAGGGGAAATAGACAGTAGGTGACAGAAAAAAAAAAGAAAGACCATCACATAGAAGGGTTATAGGAAAAAGAAAAGAGAGGCTCAGGTTCTTCCTAGGAATTTTATCTATTTTTTAATTTTATTTGGTCTGGTTGAAAATTTGAGGTCATTTGAGGAAAGAGGAAATGCTACATAATGATGGAAAATAAAATTTCAAAATCCACCACTTCTGAGAAATTCCACCCATATAACAAGTGTGCACACCATTCCAAATATGCTAGTGTCTGACGGATTCTTAAAGGTTAAGGTTTCTGCAACTTTTGCTTGATCTTAAAATGGTTCTAATGAGGACCTTCCTTTCATCAGCCAGTTAGCATCCCAACTTCTAAGCACAATTATTCCCTAATGAAAACAGCAACATCCAAGACACTTAGCCTTGTGGTTTTTAGATCTGAGGAACATATCTGTAATCTTCATGAATTACGGAGAAAACAGCAAATTTAAAATCTTAGCACTTAATGTTTTCCAAGTAAATATACAGGGTGGGGCAAAAGTAGGTTTACAGTTGTAAATATGTGAAACACAAAGTTTATTCTTCTATTATTTATCATTTATGGCATTATTTTCCATATGAACAACTGTACACCTAATTTTACTCCACCCTGACATTCTTGAATGGCAGGAGAAAGAACAAAAAAATCTAGGATCTTATTTTAATATTGGGGTTTTCTTTAAATTTTTTAAGCAATAAAATCTTACTATAAAATGGTCCAGCACATTTTTATTATCCTTACCAATGGTATGCTTATTGATTTTAGAGAGAGAGAGAGAGAGAGAAACATAGATGTGAGAAAAAACATCAATTGGTTGCCCTCTGTATGTGCCCTGAAAATAGAACCCAAAACCTAGGTATATCTCTGGCCAGGAATGGAACCCAAAGCTCCAACCAACTGAGCCCATCAGCCAAGGTGGTCCAGCACATTTTTAAGAGAAATGATCAAATATCAACTTAGTCTTTATATACATATTTCAAACAATATGAAAAAACAAACAAACATAAAATGGAGACCTCCTAAAGGCCACATAACAAAGATAAATTAAAAGCATTGCACATTTAAATGTGATTTACCAAAGTCAAGTAGAATTTGCATAACTGTATACATTTTCTTCCAAATTGAGATTACTTTTTTCCAGAAAAACAGCAAAATATGTATTACAATATCCATTTCTTTTTGTGTTTTCCAAATTAGTGAGATATCTAATTTGAAGCAAATCCATTAAAGTTCATCTTAAGTAGAATTATATATTAACTAGAGGCCCAGTGCATGAAATTCATGCATGGGGGTGTGTGTCCCTCAGCCCAGCCTGCACCCTCTCCAATCTGGGACCCCTCGAGGGATGTCTGACTGCACATTTAGGCCCGATCCTACCAGACATCCCTCTCACAATCCAGGACTGCTGGCTCCCAACTGCTTGCCTGCCTGCCTTCCTGATTGCCCCTAACCACTTCTGCCTGCCAGCCTGATCACCCCCTAACCACTCCCCTGCCAGCCTGATTGATACCTAACTGCTCCCCTGCCAGCCTGTTTGCCCCTAATGGCCCTTCCCTGCCAACCCAGTCACCCCTAACTTCCCTCCCCTGCCAACCTGGTCACCCCTAACTGCCTTCCCCTGCAGGCCTGGTCCCCCCCAACTGCCCTCCCCTGCAGGCCTGGTCTCCCCCAACTGCTCTCCCCTGCAGGCCTGGGTCCCCCCCAGCTGCCCTTCCCTGCAGGCCTGGTTGCCCCCAACTTCCCTCCTCTGCCAGCCTGGTTACCCCTAACTGCCCTTCCCTGCAGACTTGATCACCCCCAAGTGGCATCCATCTTTGACCACATAGGGGCAGCCATCTTGTGTGTTGGAGTGACAGTCAATTTGCATATTACTCTTTTATTAGATAGGATGAATAGGATTAGCATAAAAATGTCACAGGCAGAGGATATTTCTTCAGAGCATAGGCAAATAAATATTTTCTTCAATTCCCACCTAAGTTGTGCAAAAATATCAAACTGCAATTGACAAGCAAATGTGAAAAATATAAACAAGTTACAACATATTTTATTTATGAAAAAGGAAAACTATATTTTTATCCCAGGGGGAAAAATACATAAACTTGTTCTATCTTCAAAATAATATAACAAAGACTAGAACTTATCTGGCCATATCATCTTATTTGCATTTTATTATTCTTTGACAATACTAAATTAATTCAGTAAAAAAATATTCTTGTTTAAACAGCAATGACTTTCATCATACCATCCACACTAATAGAAAGTAAAGTGGAATAAATAAATTTCACATATTGGACAAATCAATAGACATCAAAATGGTACTCCAAATGACATATATCCATCTACCATATCAGCTGGGCAGTCAACTGTGCAACTCTGGTCATATTTGTTAGAACACTTTTAGCTGTGAGTGACAAAAGCCAACTCAAAGTAGCTTAATCAAAAGAAATAATTTATTGGCTCAACATAACTGAAAAGTCCTGGCTTCTGTCTGACACAGCTGGACTCAGTGCTAAAATAATGTAATCAGGAGTTGATCTCTCTCCATCTCTCAGGCAGGTACTCCCCCTTCAGGGGCAAATAGGACTATCAGAAACTCCAGGTTAGGAATCACAATAGAAAGACAGTACTTCTTTCCCAATAATTCCAGCAAAGATCTCAGGATTAAGCCTCATTGGCCTGGCTTAAATAATATGTTCATTTCTGAACCAATCACTGGCCAGGCATATAAAATGCTCATGCCCTATGACTTGGGAGGGTAAGAGCAGCTCTACCCAAAACACATTTCCCAAAAGTGAAAGAAAGATTGTTCACCCAAAAGAAAATGAGGTAGCTTTACCAGAAAAAAAAAAAAAAAAATGTGGGCCGGGAATATAATAAACAGTGCATTTTAAATTCAGGGGTTGCTTTTTTCAATAATTATTACAGTGAGGTAACTTCAGGGAAAAAATAAAAACAATTGCAAACTCTTCATTGTAAGAGCAAAGATTTCTTAGAATTGTTTCTACTAGACCTGAAAGAGAAACAAAACCCACAAATCTAGCCATTTTAACCTAGGTACCAAAAGAATTTTCCTTTTGATAACTTCAGCTCCATTCCCTCACTTCAGAGCCATCTATCTCAAATAACTATTTCTATCCTTCATTCTATCTTTACTCATTAAGTTTAAATCCTTAGAACATTTTCAAAGCTATATAGAGGCCTATCTTCAGCTAATTCCTCTAGAAATTCCTATTCAATGGGTCCCCCCTAAGCACTACAAAACTGTTTTATGGAGTCAAGTTATAAATGTTTCTCTATGAGGTCAAGTAAACCAACATATTTATTTTGAATGAACATCCCATATAATTTAATTCATTTACCTTAATTTTTATTTGAAAAGACTTCTAAACTTTGCATATCCCACAAAAGAACAAAATATTAATTATTATTGGCCATTAATGTCTTAGGTTAATGTGAGCATCAAATACTTTCTTGAAAGAAGGGTTTTATATAAGAGAATGGAAGGACAACATGAATGCAAAGAAAACCCATAGAATAGAAAGCCATTAAAGGAAAGAGTGACTGAGGCATGAAAGGAAATAACCAATAATGTCAAATTCATTCCCATGTTCATTTTATACATATGTTTATAGCACTGACTATGAGCAAACAACTATGCTAGAGATGATACAAAGAAATATGACATAGTTCCCACTCCAAAATCATAATTGGCACTTGGGATAGAAGAGTCAAGAGCAGTAATGATGAGGGTGACATGTCAATTTCTTCCCCGCTCCCCTATCATAACCTCCAGATTTTGTCAGGGTCTCACAATAAATTTCACACTTTGCGTTATTTAAAAGTTTCATTCGACTCATCTGCAAATTCAATTAAGTACTTCTTCCCTAACCCCCAGTATCACATGAAAACAGTAAAAGTATACAACGTGTATAAAATAAGTTAAATGCAAAATTGGTATATTATTTTAAAAATTGCGAGTGTGGAGATTTTCAGAATTTTTAATTAACTCAATAATTATATGCTGAGTGCTTATTAAATAGTAGGTAGTATATGGTCATGTAAGTTATTTAAGATATTGACTTAATATCCCTGCCCTAAAAAAGAAAAATGCTTTTGATCAGAAACTAATAGTAGAGAATATTCACAGAAACTAAAAAGACAAATTTTGACAAGCACAGGAGAAATACAATATACGATGGAAGTTCAAATGAAGTGAAATTAGAGAAGACGACAAGGATCTGGGCCTTGAGAGATAAACAGAAATTCTAAAATTAAAAATATTTGGTAGGGGTGGCATAGGTAAATGCCCGTACTCGCTGCCTCCCACAACCACATCAAAATTACAACTAAAATACAGAAAAACCATCACCCAGAACCACTGGAAAGATATCTGAATGGAAGTCCTACAATTAGAGAAGTAAAGAAGAAAGTACACTGAGACTGGTAGGAGGTGTGGAGGCGCAAACAGGCTGATCCGGTAACCATGTGTGCTGCTTTTTTAATTTGGAGGGAGATTGTCTCTGCAGAGGCCATCCAGAGGAGAACAGAGTCCCAGCCCCACACCAGACCCCTAGCCCAGGGTCCCAGAGATGGAAAAAGAAGTCCCTACTGGCAGTAAGAACCAAGGGCTGTAAAAACCAGTGCAGATTGGGGCTCAGTGACACAGAGGCTGCTGGAGACCCAGCTGTCCTCTTACAGGACAAGGTGGGCACCATGAACTGAATTTACAAGGCCCTGCTTCCTCTGAGCTCCAGCACCAGGGTACGGCTCTGGGGACCACAGACACATACGAGGAGAAACTGGACTGTCTGGCATGAGGTCAGGAACTCACAGGTGACTTTCTCCCAGCCAGAGGTGCTCACAGGGATCATTGTTCCTATGCTGGGACCTCCCTGGTCGCAGGGCTGACTAGCAGTCATTTTTGCTTGCTCTGCCCAGGTGATTCCCTAAGACCCCACCTCATCCAATTTACAACCCCACCCAAGCTATGTGTATCGGCTTTTGCATATGAATGGCCTGTCCTTTCCCAGGCTAAAATCTCTCAAACAAACCACAGCTGGGTCAGAGAGCCCCAAACCTATCAATAAAAGGCCCAAGACCTGGCACCAGCACCAGTCTGCCTTGCTTCATAGCTGGGCTTCATCTGGGCACTTCCAAGCCTGATACAAAGAGAAGGAATCTTCAGATCTCTCTGTAGCTCCTGCTGGATGGTCCCTGGAAGTGGCTGACTTTGCACCTCCCTGGAGACCCAAGAGCCAGTGTACCAAGTGCTCAGTGTCACACCATACCGGGTTACAACTCTACACACCCATAAGCAACACACTCAAGGGGCAGACTCATTGAGCACCAAAGCCCCACTGAAGCAAGGCCAGCTTCATAGGGGTGTCTCCTGCACAGCAGCTCTCCCACTGTAGTTGCACCTAGTACTCACAGCAAATTGGCCTGGAGGTCAATTCCTCCCAGTGACACCAACAGCAATCAAGTATCAACTACAACAAGAGTGTGATCACAACCCACAAAGGAGTGCACCTAGAGCTCCCAGATTAGGTGACTGGGGAGGCTGAGCCACTGGGCCCTATGGAACACCTACTATACAAGGCCACTCTACTAACTCAAGGAGACATAGCAGCTTTACCCAATACATAGAAACAAACACAGGGAAGCAGCCAAAATGTGGAGACAACGAAACATATCACAAATTAAAGAAAGCAAACTACTACATATAGAGTTCAAAACCACAGTTATAAGGTTACTCAAAAATATTCTAGAAACCTCCAAAAAAAAATGGAAAAGAACCAGACAGAAATTAAGCATACACCAACTAAAACAAAGAATAATATACAGGGATTCAACAGTAGAGTAGAAGATTCTGAGAATCTAATCAACAATTTGAAATATGAGGAAGCAAAAAACACCCAACCAGAAGAGCAAAAAGAAAAAAGAATCCAACAATATGAAGATAGTGTAAGGAGCTTCTGGGACAATTTCAAGTGTACCAACATTTGCATTATGGGGGTGTCAGAAGAAAAGAGAGTGAGATATTGAAAACCTATTTGAAGAAATAATCACAGAAAACTTTCTCTACTTGATGAAAGAAATAGACTTACAAGTCCAGGAAGCACAGAGAACCCCAAACAAAAGGAACCCAAAGTAGACCACACCAAGGCACATCATAATTAAAATGCCAAGGGCAAGAGACAAAGAGAGAATCTTAAAAGCAGCAAGAGAAACACAGTTAGTTACCTACAAAGGAACACCCATATGACTGTCAGCTGATTTCTCAGGAGAAACTATGCAGGCCAGAAGGGAGTGGCGAGAATTATTCAAAGTGATGAATAGCAAGGACCTACAACCAAAATTACTCTACCCAGCAAAGCTATCATTTAGAATTGAAGGTCAGATAAAGAGCATCACAGACAAGAAAAAGCTAAAGGAGTTCATCACCACCAAACCAGTATTATATGAAATGTTGAAGGGTGTTCTTTAAGAAGAGGAAAAAGAAGAAAAAGATCAAAAATATGAACAACAAAATGGCAACAAATACATACCTATCAACAATTGAATCTAAAAATCAAAATAAATGAATAAGAAATCTAAGAATAGAATTAACTGGTGAATAAAATAGAATCAGAGGCCTGGAAATGGAACAGACTGACGATTCTCAAGAGAATGGGGGTGAAGGGAGGGAAGACATTAAACAAAGATATTATATGCATACTAGTGGCCCGGTGCGTGAAATTTATGCATGGGGTGGTGAGGGGAGGACCCTCAGCCCAGCCTGCACCCTCTCCAATCTGGGACCCCTCAGGGGATGTCCAACTGCTGGTTTAGGCCCAATCCCACAGGGGTCGGACATCCCTCTCACAATCCAGGACTGCTGGCTCCTAACCACTCACCTGCCTGCTTGCCTGATCATCCCTAACCACTCTGCCTGCCAGCCTGCTCGCCCCAAATGCCCCCCCACCAGCCTTCTCGCCCACAACTGGCCCCCCTTGCTGGCCTGATCACCCCTAACTGCCCCCCCCCCGCCGGCCTGATCACCCCCAGCTGCCCCCCCCGCCACCCTGCTTGCCCCCAACTGCCCCCCACTGCTGACCTGCTTGCCCCCAACTGTACCCCTCACCAGCCTGCTCACCCCCAACTACCTCCCCCCACTAGCCTGATCACCTCCAAATGCCCTCCCTTCCTGGCCTGATTGCCCCTAACCTCCTCTGCCTCAGCCCTGATACCATGGCTTTGTCCAGAAGGATGTCCGGAAGGTCTCCTGATATAATTAGCATATTGCCTTTTTATTAGTATAGATATGCATTACCTATGGACACAGACAATAGGGTGGTGAAGGCCTGGGGTGAGGTGGGACCCCTGAGGAGGGGGGCAATGGGGGAAAAAAAGAAGGACGTCTGTAATAATCTCAATAATAAAGATTTAAAAAATGTATTTGTTAGAAGTATTCTGAGTAGAGGAAATGGTATGAAATATCTTTAAAAAAACACAAACTGCTGCTATACCAATATGCACAAAAGTATCTAGATAATTTTAGTTGAATATATCCTATTCTTACAAGCTATTTTTATAACATTGTATTATTCAAAATTAGAAGGTTTTTAAGAGTTATAAATAGTGCATTTTAGAATATTTTGGCAGTCATCATATTCACAATGTATAAAGAATGGGACTCTCATATACTATCTGTTTGGGACATCATGTGCCATAGATACATGCTCAATTTTCCATTATTTATATTTTAGCAAATGAGCAATAAAATATGAAGACTGCCACACATAATGGAAAGTATGTTTTAATGTTTAAGAAGCTAAATTTGTCAATTACCTGTTTACCTAGGCAGGAAAAAAATCTGTATCTCCTCACTATAAAAACAACTGAGCCTTTGTTACCTTGTGCCCAGCAAATAAAATGCTGTATATACCATTTGGGCACAAATAACTGATCAATCATGAGGGATACCAGCAAACCTCAAGTATATCAGGCAGTCTACTAGTAAATGGGATGGCATTGGAAAAAATAATAGCAAAGAGAACCTAGAAGAAATGCTGTCTCCTGACTCTATATAAGTTCCTGCATTAAGAGAGTAAAGATTTGAGGAATGCTATTAGGATTTAGAAATAGATATTTGATTTTACATATTAAGCATAAAGTTTAGCACATGTGACTTTCCAAAGAATATTTCCCAATATTGTAGCTATTTAAAGAACTCCTTCTCTCTCTCTTTCTCTCTCTCTCCACTAGCCTACTTCTGCCTATACAATGAAAATAATCACAAAGCTTCCCCCAGAGGCTTTAGTACCACTGTTAGTTAAAGCAGAACTAAAGATATCTGAATGTATAGTATGGTCATCTTGAAAAATCTATCTATACATTTAGAACCAAGTGCAGACTAGTCATTCATAATCAGATGGTAATAGAAAGAAAATGATTGTCCAGAAAAAGAGACTCTTTTGCCAAGCTTCCTATAGATTGACATGGCAACTTCTCCCACTGGTCTGCCTCATGCTTCTAGCATTATTCTTTAGCACAGGAAATATAAAACTACAGATAGGTACAGAATTTTCCCAGATGTCTTCTAGTCTCTCCGGTATTATAACAAATATTTATTCTGAATCCTAGGCAGTTTTCCAAGATGACATTAGAGGATCCCACTGCCTTCTAAAATATCAACTTTGTAAACCTCAATACTACCTGACAATTCTTGGAAACAACTGGTGGCTAATTTGTACCAGCTAGAAAAGTAAAAATCTGTCCAAAATGTTTTGAATGAAGGACTCCTCGTTTCAACAGGTTACTACTTAATTCCAGAATTTGAACTGCAAGTGTCCACAACACTAAATCATTCCCAATCAATCACATCTTTGAAGAACTTTGTACTATTCTCCTCTTGTCAACATGTCTACATTCTCACTCATCCACCAAGTTACTCATTCCACAAATATTTATTGGATGCTTACGAACTGCCAAAGACTGTAAGTGACAAGAAACCAGAGGTATTTTTTTCCATTTGGGGGCTATGGAATTTGTGACAGAATATCACAATAGTGTCCCAAACAGACACTTCCAAGTACTCTAAATGTGAGCTGATAATTTAATGGGTAGGGTGAGAAACATGGAGACAGAGATGCTATAGAAATAATGCCTTTTCCCTCTCTGAACCACGGAATGAAGGGTCAGAAGTACTTATGTAAATTGGATGCCCCATATTTGTGCCCTTGATACCAGACCAATTCACCTACCCGAAAGCAATACTTGCTTGAAAAGTGCAGTATTGTCTGCCTGAAGAGAGGAAGTGAGCTGCTCTTGATGAGAAGTAACTAAGCAATGACACACAGAAAATTGAAAAATCCAAATGTGCTTTTAAAAAAAAGTCTATATATTGGCCCTTGGAGGCTAACTATGACTATCTAATTGATGAGAAAGATAATGGCAAATATTTACTTTGGGTTCCATCCAGACTGTAACTGCACTGCCTCCGAGCACACCCACACCCTGGCCCATCCCATCAACCCAGGGAATATTGTGTTTTCTATATGAAAGGCCCAGACCCAGAGCAAGAAGGTGACTCACTCAGTAAAAATGCACAACTACTATAGGCTAGCAAGGAGTAAAGAGGTCAGAAAGATTCTTGGCAGGCATTTAAGATCCTCAGCCAGTTCAGGCTTCTGGCTAGCAGATGATGCCACAGTTTTCAGGATTTAAAAGGATTCTTTTCTCCAAGAGGACCAAAGTCACCCTAAAAATAGAGACGAAATAGAATAGAGATGGAATGCAGTAGAGGGAAGGAGGAGGAGGAGAAAAAGATTTTACTACAAATGTCTAGCAACTTAATTTGGGGAAAAAGGAAGTCAGTTTTAGAATAGACTTCTAATTCTCATATCTGAATATATTTCTTATTTTTTAAAAGGTAAATACCCCAACCACTTTTATACAAGAAATGTAAATATACCCACTAAGTATAATGCCCTAAACTTCAGGTGGAGCTAGCAAAAAAAAAAAAAAAAAAATTGCCAACAATCTGAATTTGTTTCCAATATTTTCATGTAAAGTGATCTTCACTTTTAACTTTCTTGTTTTATATGATTTTAAAATGCTTTGTCCATTGTAAATTATTTATCTTAGTTTATTCTGGAACTAGAACTCTCTCACTGAGTAAAACATTTTGAAATGTTCTCTAAACAAATAAATTCCTGATGCCACAACTTCAAAAAATACGATAAAATTATGAAAAAAGTGTGCATTTCCTGGAATACTCATCCAATTGGTCCTTGCACATAATTCTATGCTTGTCAATGCTGAGAATCTTTCACTTGTATATTACAGTCACAAACATCTAAAAATGTATCTTCTCCTCCCTTTACACTACCATATCCCAGTAAAGTTATTGGTATTGATTCCCATAAGGTAGGCATCATGCCAATGAGAATATAGAGATGGTCTCAAACACTCCTGAAGAAAAAAGTACTTCTCTACCTTCTTCAAATCAAAATCCATAAAATAAATAATTTTAAATAATTAATGTGGCAATTAGCATTAATTTATTTTCCTCTGCTTTCCTAATAGCCTTGGATCCAAATGCACTGTAACAGGAGACTGGAGAATTTAAGATCTTGAGAACATGGGACATGCAGGCACTGTAGCAACACAAGGTAACTGTCAACTTCAAATAAATGCCATTGAATGTTTCTACTGTCAAGGCAGAATATAACAATTAACCTCCAGAAAAGTGCATAGACATGTGACACATGTCTAGCCTGAGACAGACTTCAATCTGGCAGACTTCCCCACATATTCCTAATAGCATTCAATAGTCCAGATATCCTTGGCTCTCTCCCATCTATTATTTTGGAATTAGAAACAAAACAAACAAACAGTAGTAGACAAAAAGTGTGTGCTGGGAGGGCAGGGTGGAAGGGAGCCTAGATGCCAGGCTTCAAACGGTTAAGCACAAGCACCTTCCACTACTATGGAAAGTTAAACAGAAATTTTTTACAAGCTGGCACCCGTTCACATAATGAGATGCATTGTCAGTCCTCACTAAGTGAAATATTTGTGTTGCCATGCAGCTAAACAAATGCCTTTTTTCACTTTCACTTAAGACAGCCTCCCACTCCTATTTCTCTAAACTGCAGAGGCAGGCCTAGCCTGGTAACATGTGTAGTCTGGGCAGCATGCTTCCTGCAGCCCCAAAAAAACAGTATTTATATTAATATTCCAGATTTGTGGGGAATTGTAGAAACTCCACACATTAAAGCCAATGTAAAATTTCTGCTATTTTAATATCTTCACTTATCAATCAACACAACTTGGCACAGAATGAAATAATACAGAAGCATTAAAGTCCCTAAACATTTAAGAGTGTGGCAACATTTTTTTCACGTCATTTGCACATTACTATTTCTTACTAAGGCAATCCCCTATACAAAATATGATGAATTCACAAGTATGATTATCAAATTTATGGTGTGTGCTCACTACACCGCACATTATGATTTTGTAGCTTGTTTGCCCTGAAGTAACAAAGATTTGCATAGAGTTTAAATGAGTATGGTCTATACAAACCATAGTTAAAATATTATTAGAGTTGTATGCTTTTCTATATAAACCAGTAAAAAAAATCATATTTCATTCTTCTTTAGGGCAGTATTTTATTACAATTAAATGAAAAGCCTAGCTCTGCTATTTCTCTGAAAATAAAATCAAGATGAAAAGAGATACAGTTCAAGAATTGGACCTGAAAACCATAGTGAAAATTTTTAAAAATAAAAAATTTTAAGCCTAAAACTTAACTCAAAACCAACTAAATATCTTTTTTATCTCTAAAATATAAGTATTGTTTCTCTGAAAAGAAAAAGACAAAACCATCTCAAGTACCCAACATCTATACAATAATGGTGAAAAGGCTAAAGCTGAATTTTTCTTGCCCTTAAATTGCTTGTTTGGGTAATTTAAACCTCATTTCCAGAGTCCTTCCCCTACTTACTATCAGCACCATGGTAATAGCTGATCCCCAGCTGCCTAATTCAACATAGGGCCCACCCCCCATACCTTTTAAGTGGTTTTCCACAAAGTTCAAAGCTAGAAAGTAACCCTAAAAGCTATTCTCTTTTAGTTTAAGAAGCATTCTCTCATAAGAAAACAAAAAAAGTGACAGAATGGATCTTTAAAATTTTTCTGAGATGTCTCAAGGTAAATCAAAGTCAACAATAATTATTCATTTGTTTTTTGACATTATTTGGAAAATAACATATTCTATCTTGAATAATTGACAGTTGCCACAAAGGTAATTGTTCTCTTCTTAGTCTGACCTTTTTAGGCTCTTGCTCCAGTGAAAAGTTAAACCATGCTTGAAATAAAACAAACAAGGCAAGACAAAAGAAATCTCCAGAGTGAATATAAATTGAGGAAAAGGTCAAAAGAAATGACTAAGACTGATGTGCCACAATTATTAAGATTTTTTAAAGGAAGGTACATTTTTTTCCTAGTCTAATTCGGGATTGCATTTGCTTTCCTTGAGTATTTGAAAAAAAAACTTTGTAAAACCTTCCAACTTGAGACAACAGCAGCAAACTACGTTTTCCAAAGGGAAGTCTAAAATAAGTGAAAATGTGTATTCCTTTCCATTCTCATAAAATTTCAACATTAAAGTTGACATTTAAAGATGAATGGTTTCTGTGGCAAAGGGGTATGTCCAACACAACTCCCCAAACACATGCAAGTACATCTGGGCAGAGGAGGTAGATAAATGTAGGACTGTGATTCTGGAAGATTTCTTATAATCCGTGTGTGTGTGTGTGTGTGTGTGTGTGTGTGTGTGTGTGTGTGTGCGCCCTATATAATAAAAGGCTAATCTGCAAATAGACCAAACAGCAGAACAACCAACCAACCAGTCGCTATGATGTGCACTGACCACCAGGGGGCGCACACGGAACATGGCAGGTGTCGGCAGCAGACAGCAGAGTGTGGAACGTGGAGGGCATCAGCTGCAGCGGAATGGTGGAGCAGGTGAGCGGGGGTGCTAGACCAAGGTGGCATTCCAGTCATCAGAGCAAGCCTCTGGTGGTTACTGAAAAATCTTTGCTCTCATGCGCCGCAGTCCCACTGGTGCTCGTACCCGCGGCCGGCGTCTGATGCTGGCCCCGATCACTCAGCACCATCAGTGGGTAAGAGCAGTGGCTGCCAGCCCCGATCGCCCCTCAGGGCTTCTCCACCTCCCCTTGCTCCTGAGGGGAGATCGGGGACAGCAGCCGCTGCTCACACCCACTGACGGCACCAGCCCCACTTGCACCTGCTGCTGGCGCCAGCCTCAATTGCTCTGCGTTGTCAAGCGGGTGTGAGTGGGGCTGGCACCATCAGTATGTGGGAGTGGCAGTGGCGGGAGCAGGGCTGCTAGCAGACAGGGTACCAGGGGCCACAGTGGGAAGGGCCAGGCAGGGGCACAGAGGATGGGCTGAGACCCGCTCCGGTGACCACCGTAGCCTTGCTGCCCACAGTTCCTTTTAAGGTGCACGAATTCATGCACTGGGCCCCTAGTGTGTATGTATATGTATGTATATATATATACACACACACACACACACACACACACACAGACAGTCCTCGGGTTACATTTGACTCGATTTACATCATTTTATGGTTATGTCGCCATCTCCCATTTATTTATTAAAAAAAAGTTCCATCATTTCCACATATGTACATATGTGCTTTATGTTTTTTATTATTTATTTACCACAAATAAAGGTCAGGAATTGTTCATCTTTCTTTTAAATTTTTTTTTTACTGTTTCCCTTTATTACTGCTGTATATGTGCTCCATGTGAGTGATGTAGGTGCTTATGTAGGTGGGTTCCAACTTATGGCGAAAATTGTGTTACGTCACGCCATAGGAACAGATCTCCAATGTAACCTGAGGACCTACTGTATGTGTGTGTGTGTGTGTGTGTGTGTGTGTGTGTGTGTGTATTATTGATTTTTACAGAGAGGAAGAGAGAGGGATAGAGAGTTAGAAACATGGATGAGAGAGAAACATCGATCAGCTGCTTCCTGCACACCCCTTACTGGGGATTGAGCCTGCAACCAAGGTACATGC
The DNA here is from genome assembly GCA_026230045.1 of Corynorhinus townsendii. Taxonomy (NCBI): domain Eukaryota; kingdom Metazoa; phylum Chordata; class Mammalia; order Chiroptera; family Vespertilionidae; genus Corynorhinus; species Corynorhinus townsendii. Next base: position 32,266,875 of record JAPDVU010000008.1, on the reverse strand, counting down.
CCTTGACCAGAATCAAACCCAGGACCCTTCAGTCCACAGGCTGATGCTCTATCCACTGAGCCAAACCGGTTAGGGCCCAGATTTTTTTTTTTAATTCTTTCTCTTCAGTTTTAGGACTCCTTTATTAAGATAACTTCATTGGATAAAAATTTAATTTTCTTTTTTCTTTTTCTTTTTTTTTTTTTTTTTTTTTTGCATTTTTTAACCTCACTTGAATATGAGAAAAAATCCAGTGCTTATTAAGAGGTAATTAGTCCTTGGGTCAATTACTGCTGAGAATACTTCATTGTTTGGCTTATCCCATACCTACATCAGGCTTATTTATCGAAGAATGTCCATAAGTGGGAGAGACAACACAGACCAAGGACAGTGTGTCTTTGAAGCTCAGAAGCACTTAGCAGATTCTTGGGCCTCTAAGGCCTAACAGATTTAACCAAGACTTTTCACACAATCAGTTAAAGAGGGTCAGGCTAGTCAGCAGATGTCATATTCAGATAACAAAGAGAATATTTTAGTGACAATGTGAGAAAAAATAAAAAAAACACCAGCAAAACAGACACAAACCTATTGAAACAGGTCTCCCGTTTTGCTCTGCAGAACTCAACCACAAATTTAACAAGGACATTATATATATTCTTGAGAAAATATGAAGACAAATATATATATATATATATATATATATATATATATATATATATATCAACAAGTAGACCAAAATAAAATACTTAGAGGGAATCAGCATATTCCTGTTAATATACCTGAACTCTCTCTAAAGATTTAAGACAATTAACAAACGACAAGTGCTGGCAAGGATGTAGAGAAAAAGGAACCCTCATGCACTGCTGGTGAGAATGCAGACTGGTGCAGCCACTGTGGAGAACAGTATGGAGATTCCTCAAAAAGTTAAAAATGTAACTACCATTTAACCCAGTGATCCCACTTCTAGGAATATATCCCAAGAAACCAGAAACACCAATGAGAAAGGATATATGCACCCCTATGTTCATAGCAGCACAATTTAAAATAGCTAAGATTTGGAAACAGCGTAAGTGCCCATTAGCAGATGAGAGGATTAAAAAACTGTGGTACATCTACACAATGGAATACTACCCTGCAGTAAAAAAGAAGGAACTTTTATCATTTGCAACACGCATGGGTGGACCTGGAGAGCATTATGTTAAAGTGAAATAAGCCAGTTGTAGAAAGATAAATATCACATGATCTCACTCATATGTGGGATATAATGAGCAACATAAACTGATGAACAAAAATAGATCCAGAGACAAGGTAGCACTGAACAGACCGTCTAACCTCAGAAAGAAGGCAAGGGAGCGGGGAGGGGTTAGAGATCAACCAAAGGACTTGTATGCATGCATATTAACATAACCAATGGACACAGACACTGGGGTGGTGGGGGCTTGCCCTCAGGGGTGGGAGTGGCAAAGGGGGCGGGGTCAATTGGGGATAAAGGAGACATACGTAATACATTAAACAATTAAAAAAAAGATTTAAGACAAACACAGTGACTATATATAGATATTCTAGAAAAAAAATTAAAATACTTTTGCAGTATTGCTGAACAAATTACCCTTGATTTCATTTCTAACTTAATAGTAATATCTAGCAAGTCCAATTTTACTGCAAAAGAAATAGAGAATGTGCAAAGAAGAGATAGTTATTAATATCCTAAGCTGTTCTATTTCATATCCTCAAAGAGGTAAAAGTACTGTAATGTTAACAAAGCTAACTTCAGCATTTGGAGAAGTCACTTCAGTTCCTATCTGCGATCCTTGTAATTCCCATTTCCTCCACTAAATATATTCAGAAACATCCTATCTAATAAAGGAGTAATATGCAAATTGACCATCACTCCAACACACAAGATGGCTTCCCCCATGTGGACAAATATGGATGCCCCCATGTGGACACAAGATGGCCGCCACAAGATGGCCAACAGGGAGGGCAGTTGGGAGGGACCAGGCCTGCAAGGGAGGGCAGTTGGGGGCAATCAAGCCTGCAGGGGCGGGTAGTTAGGGGTGACCAGGCCTTCAGGGGAGGGCAGTTAGGGGCAATCAGGCTGGCAGGGGAGCAGTTAGGCATTAATTAGGCTGGCAGGGGAGTAGTTAGGGGGTGATCAGGCTGGCAGGCAGAAGCAGTTAGGGGCAATCAGGAAGGCAGGCAGGTAAGCAGTTGGGAGCCAGCAGTTCTGGATTGTGAGAGGGATATCTGACTGCCCATTTAGGCCCAATCCTACGAGGGGTCCCAGATTGGAGAGGGTGCAGGCTGGGCTGAGGGTCACAGCCCCCCGTGCACGAATTTCATGCACCAGGCCTCTAGTATTCATAATAATGATGAACAGAAGCCAAATAATACTAAATAAACCAAGCTGAAGTGTAGTTTTGATGTGGGATCAGGGGGAAATGACTGTTCTTGTCCTTTTAGAGGTGAAGTTTAAAGAAAAATAAGAATCGTTTTTAGTTATCTTAGGCCACATTTCAACTAAAAACAAAAAGTCTGTGAAAGAAGAAACCTTACAAGAGCACTGTTAAGTATTGGAGTGGAAGCACTGCAGGAATTAGGGCCAGTTTAGACATTACCAAACTTACTTTCCAACCATCTGCATCAAATATGCTTTATTAAAACAGAACCATATGGAAAATAACCTAGCAATTAACACAGCTTCTGCATGTGCCTCTAATACACTAGATTTCAAAGTTTCAGTGAATCTGACTAAACGACTTACATGTTGCTACTATGTAGGACTTGGCAGCAGTTCCTAGACTTGCTTCATCCTCTACACCAGGTCATTTCAAGATATTGCTGGGTTATTTAAACAGGCACATATGAAAAACATCAAGCATTTTGTCATTTTCCTTGCAGTTGGTACCAGCTATTAAAACAAACCCTGGCTCATTGAAACAATCAACCTCTCAAATGACAACTAATACTACCTGTTACAAAAACTGCATCCACTTTTAACTTATATAGATCATATCAATGGGCTTTACATTAGACAGTTTGTCTCTTACCAATGGACACAAGTTGTTATGATTATCTCTTATGAATATGCAGAATTACTTTAGTACTCAGGAACTTTAATACAGTGATCTCTGCAGACACTAGACATGAATTATTTCATTATTGCCACTATCACCAAATATCAGACTACAGATGGGACACCATGGCAAACACTAGTGAAAGAAAGAATTAGATATAGTTCTGGTCTTCAGTGGCTGGAGAGATTAAAATATGAGGTATCCAGAGAGAAACCAAGATGGTGGCATAGGTAAGCACCTAAACCGCTGCCTCGCACAACAATTTCAAAACTACAACTAAAAGACAGAACGGACACCACCCAGAACCACAGGAAAGCTGGGTGAGTGGAAATTCTACAACTAGAAGGAAAGAGAAAAGCTCACAGAGAATTGGAGGAATGGCAAAGGGTTGAGGTACAGCAAAGGGTCTTTGTGCACGCAGAGAGGAAGGGCAGCTGAGAGCCTGGCTGACTTTCTCTGGAGGGAGGGGGAAGAAAGCCCCCGACTGCACTGAACCCCAGTTCCAACGGCACTGAACCCCAGTTCCTGGTGAAACCCCGTGGACCCAGGCTCATACAGGGGGAGTCTGGACTGTCAGGTAGAGAGAAAGGCACTCAGAGACTCGGAGACCCGGGGGAGCGCCAGGGGAGCCCTGGTGGGCAGGGGTCTGGAAGCTCGAGCTTGCGAGTGCGCACAAAGACTGCAGAGGTTGCCACTGGCTTTCCCTAGCAGAAGAGAGTCGAAAGCTCCTGACTGCACTGAACCCCAGTTCCAGGCAAGCCCCTGGGGACCCACGCTCTTGCGGGGGGAATCTCGACTCTCGGGCAGAGGCTCGGGAAGCGGGAAAGGCAGAGGTCTGTAGGTGCACGCGCGCACACGCACAAGGGCAGGGCTGACAGGAAGCCAAGACTGTCTGCTCTGCCCTGAGACTCCACCCCATCCAAGCTGAACACAGAGGCTTTTGCAATTTGGCAAGTCTAATCCTATAAGGCTGTCTCCAGCACCGAACTTCTCCCAGCATAGATACAGCTGATCCTCACAGCCAACTGGCCTGGAGGTCATTTCCTCCCAGTGATACCAACAACAATCAAGACTTAACTACAACAAGGCTGTACACACAGTCCACAAAGGGGTGCACCAAGAGTGTCCACCTCAGGTAACTGGAGGCCGACCCCCTGGGCCATACAGGAAACCTAGCACACAAAGCTACCCTACCAACTCAGGGAAGCAGTGAAAATGCGGCGACAAAGAAACAGATCACAAACAAAAGAAATGGAGGAAAACAAATGACTGGATATAGAATTCAAAACCACGGTTATAAGGCTTTTCAAGAATATCCTAGAAAAGGCCGATAAATATAACAAAACCCTCGAAGATATGACAAAGGACCAACTAGAAATTAAACATACACTGAATGAAATAAAAAATATTATACAGAGACCCAACAGCAGACTAGAGGAATGCAAGAATCAAGTCAAAGAACTGAAATACAAAGAAGCAAAAAACACTCAACCAAAAAAGCAAAAAGAAAAAAAAATCCAAAAAGTTGAAGATAGTGTAAGAAGCCTCTGGGACAACTTCAAGCGTACCAACATCAGAATTATGGGGGTGCCAGAAGAAGAGAGAGAGCAAGATACTGAAAACCTATTTGAAGAAATAATGACTGAAAACTTCCTCCACCTGGTGAAAGAAATAGACTTACAAGTCCAGCAAGCGCACAGAACCCCAAACAAAAGGAATCCAAAGAGGACCACACCAAGACACATCATAATTAAAATGCCAAGAGCAAAAGACAAAGAGAGAATATTAAAAGCAGCAAGAGAAAAACAGTTAATTACCTACAAGGGAACACCCATACAATTGTCAGCTGATTTCTCAACAGAAACTATGCAGGCCAGATGGGAGTGGCAAGAAATCTACAAAGTGATGAATAGCAAGAACCTACAACCAAGATTACTCTACCCAGCAAAGCTATCATTCAGAATTGAAGGGCAGATAAAGAGCTTCACAGATAAGAAAAAGCTAAAGGAGTTCATCACCACCAAACCAGTATTATATGAAATGCTGAAAGGTATTCTTTAAGAAGAGGAAGAAGAAAACAGTAAAGATAAACATTATGAACAATAAATACATATCTATCAACAAGTGAACCTAAAAATCAAGCGAATTAAAAACCTGAGGAACAGAATAAACTGGTGAATATAATAGAATCAGGGGCATAGAAAGGGAGTGGACTGATAATTCTCAGGGGGAAAGGGGTATGGGGGGGTGCAGGAAGAGACTGGACAAAAATCGTACACCTATGGATGAGGACAGTGAAGGGGAGGTAAGGGCAGAAGGTGGGGTGGGAACCGGGTGGAGGGGAGCTATGGGGGGGAAATGGAGAAACAATTCTAATAATCTGAATAAAGATTTATTTAAATAAATAAATAAATAATAAAAATAAAAAAATAAAAATAAAATATGAGGTATCCAAAAAAAAGGTATACACACTTTGAATAATTATTCATTCCAATTGGTTAAATCTGAAAAGGAAAAAAAAACACATTGGAATTAATAATTATTCAGTGTGTATACATTTTGGGGACACCCTATATATGTGAAGTGATAAAGTCTGCATGAGAACAATGAGAATTAAAAATAAAAGAAGAGTGAATTCTCATTCCTTTCACTTCTATCTAGGACAGCAATTATACAGTTCATTCACTGCACAAGGGTGCTCAGATGAAAGAGCAACTAGGCTGCAAATCTAGCTAGCTCTCTCTGCTCACTAAACCATGTACCCTGGCATAAGACTATAACCAAGTAAGAAGAAGGCACCTCGGAGGAAAGGTTCCACCAACTCACCAAGCTATTGTACCAGACAAGGCAACATCTACACAGAAAAGGCTTTGTTCTAATTTATGCAACCATAGCATGTATCTCTTCTGCTACCACTCTAGTCCAAGATATCATCATCTCTCATATGAACTCATATTAGCTTCCTAATTAGTGTCTCTGCTTCCACAACTGCTTTCCTGGTCTGTTCTTCTCCATAGCACAGTGATTCTTTTAAATGTGGAAATTACATCATCTTGCTCCTCTCTTGAACTCTCCAATGGCTTCTCATTTCACTTAGATAAAACCCAGCATCTTCACTTGCCTAAAAGTTCTTCCCCCAATAATTTGCATGGCTCACTCCCTCACTTCATTCAGGTTTCTGATTAAATGTTTTCATATCATAGAAACTTTCTCTGGCAACTCTATATAAAATAGGACCCCTATCATTCTCAATGAATAATTAGTGAGAAATGACTGAATAAAAGTAAACATCTAGAATATAAGATCCTTCTGAGTAGTTATTTTTTGTCTTTTTGATTCAGTTCTATATTCCTAGTGTCTAGAATAGTATTTTATATGTAATGAACACTGACTAAGCATTTGATGAGCAAATGAATGACTACTGTAGAAATATATGAAGAAAAATGAGTCAACACATTTATGAAGCTTCAAGTCTGGATGACTGAATGCTAGTATTAGTGTAAAAATACCTAAGCTTGAAAGGGAAATTGATTTAGGGGAAGGAGATGATAAACTTGGTAAATTTGAAGTGACAATGGGACATCCAGGTAGGGATTTAGAGTTAGCCAGGCAGAACCAAAGCTCAGGACTGAGTTGGAAAAGCAGATGTGAGATCCATCTCTATAGAGTGGAAAAGCCCTAGAGAAGGTCCAACTTCCCAGGAGGACTACAAAGTGAAATAGCAGCAACAAACTAAATTCGGGGGTTCATAAAATTGGGGGTTTATGAGAAAGAAAAGTAGATTCACCCAAAAAGGGCAAAGAGACTACATTTATTTACAAAAAATTATTTAATATCTACTAGTATTAAACACTGTGCTAAGCCGTTTTTAGTCAAAAAATCAACTGCTACAGATCGCAAGAATGAGAGCTGAGAATATGGAACTAGGCCACCTCTAGTAATCTTGAAGGCAATAGACTCAATAGACTTATCCAGAATCAAATGGAAGCCAGGTTCTAATGAACTGAGGAATAAGAAGATAACAAATAAAGATTATTCTTTCAAGAGGTTTGGCTGGAAGAAAGGAAGATGGAAATAAGGATATTTCAAGGGTTAGCAAAGTTAAGAAAAACTGTTTTAAGAAGAGATTTGAATTATCTGTGCACATAGGATGTAATAATAACACCTTGCATTTGAAAGGTGTTTTCTATCTTATAAAGTGCTTTCACATACCTTATAGTAACTGATTCACTATGGACATGTAAGGTTAGCAGAACAAATGGTATTTTAAGATAAGAATTGAGACTCAAAGAAGCCAAATAACTCGCTCAAAGTTCCAAAGCCAGAAAGTAGCAAAACAGGAATTAAAACCTGAATCTCCAACTCTGTGAAAAAGAACAGATAGGGGCTGCAAGAAAGAATGAGGATAATTAACAGAGCAACGTTCTGGCAGAGGTAGGAGGGGATGGAAGTAAAAAAACACAAGTAGAGATGTCACTTTATGAAAAGAGATGAAACATTTCTTCCTCTGTGACAAAAGAAAAAAGATGAACAGTTTAAATTGGTGAAAAAAATGAGACAGTATAAGGTAAAGAAACAGAAAGATTAAGGCCTAAATTCCTAGAAGTGAGAGACACAAAGTTCTATTTCAGGGAGAAATATCTATGGATAGGCAGGTGTAAAGTTACACACCTGAACTACCAACTCAGAAACAAGAAGTTAACAGATTGTCTGTGTGTCCCACAGGTCACATTGCAATGAGGACAAATTATCTGAGAGCACTTGATAAGAAAAATGTTTGAGGGAGGGGGATTGGTGAGTGAACAAATTAAAGGGGACCAGAGAGAGGAATTATATAGGGCATGTTGACTGTGTTCTATTTCCCAGGAAACAGAGTGGCTAACTAAGTCAAGACAATGTGCAAACTGCTGGATAAGCAAAGCAAAAAAATTTCCACACTCAGGTTCTAGTGTAAGCTATTGTGGAAGTTAGCCACCAGCTTTAGAATCAGAGCCTTCTTTTCCTCCTCTCCTCTTACCTACTCTAGTTTATGGCAAATTTATTTTGAAACAATTAGTCTATTCTTTCTGAGCTCTATTTCCCCTTTAGTAATTTTTCCCCTTCATCTCCTTTGGATTACACTGGCTTAAGGCTTTGTCTCTATCAAAACTTATTAAGAAACAATCTGATAGCTCTAATTTATACCTGAGTATACAAGATGTCATTAAGAACATGAACTTTGGAGGAGAAACCAAGATGGCGGCATAGGTAAGCACCTAAACCGCTGCCTTGCACAAAAATTTCAAAACTACAACTAAAAGACAGAACGGACACCATCCAGAACCACAGGAAAGCTGGCTGAGTGGGAATTCTACAACTAGAAGGAAAGAGAAAAGCTCACGGAGAACTGGAGGAACAGCAAAGGGTTGAGGTGCAGCAAAGGGTCTTTGTGTGAGCAGAGAGGAAGGGCGGCTGAGACTTTCTCTGGTGGGAGGGGGAAGAAAATCCCTGACTGCACTGAACCCCAATTTCGAATGCACTGAACCCCAGTTCCAGGCGAAACCCCGTGGACCCAGGCTCATACAGGGGTTGTCTGGACTGTCAGGTAGAGAGAAAGGCACTTGGAGACTCCGAGACCCGGGGGAGGGGGTCTGGAGGCGCGTGCGCCAGTGCACACAAAGACTGAGGAGGTTGCCACAGGCTTTCCCCAGCAGAAGGGAGTCGGAAGCTACTGACTGCACTGAACCCCAATTCTGACTGCACTGAACCCCAGTTCCAGGCGAACCCCTGGAGACCCACGCTCTTGCGGGGGGAATCTGGACTCTTGGGCGGAGGCTCTGGAGCCAGGGAAGGTAGAGGTCTGGAGGCGCACACACACAAGGGCAGGGCTAAGGGGAAGCCAAGGCTGTCTGCTCTGCCCTGAGACTCCACCCCATCCAAGCTGAACACAGAGGCTTTTGCAATTTGGCAAGTCTAATCCTATAAGGCTGTCTCCAGCACCGAACTTCTCCCAGCATAGACACAGCTGATCCTCACAGCCAACTGGCCTGGAGGTCAATTCCTCCCAGTGATACCAACAACAACCAAGACTTAACTACAACAAGGCTGTACACACAGCCCACAAAGGGGTGCACCAAGAATGTCCACCTCAGGTAATTGGTAGGCCAACCCACTGGGTCATATAGGAAACCTAGCACACAAAGCTACCCTACCAACTCAGGGAAGCAGTGAAAATGCAGCGACAAAGAAACAGATCACAAACAAAAGAAATGGAGGAAAACAAACGACTGAATATAGAATTCAAAACCACGGTTATAAGGCTTTTCAAGAATATCATAGAAGGCACTTCTCACTGAGACCCGTCGCCCGGACTCAACATGCATGAATGTATCTCAGTCCATGTGGGGCAGGCAGGTGTCCAGATGGGCAATGCCTGCTGGGAGCTCTACTGTCTGGAACATGGGATTCAGCCTGATGGGCAGATGCCCAGTGACAAGACCATTGGTGGAGGAGACGACTCCTTCACCACCTTCTTCTGTGAAACTGGAGCTGGAAAGCATGTGCCCCGGGCAGTTTTTGTGGACTTGGAGCCCACCGTAATTGATGAGATCCGAAATGGCCCATACCAGCAGCTCTTCCATCCAGAGCAGCTCATCACCGGGAAAGAGGATGCTGCGAACAACTATGCCCGTGGTCACTATACCATTGGCAAGGAGATCATTGACCCAGTACTGGACCGGATCCGCAAGCTGTCTGACCAGTGCACAGGACTTCAGGGCTTCCTGGTCTTTCACAGCTTTGGAGGGGGCACCGGCTCCGGCTTCACCTCACTCTTGATGGAGAGGCTCTCTGTTGATTATGGCAAGAAATCCAAGCTGGAGTTCTCCATCTACCCAGCCCCCCAGGTGTCCACAGCTGTGGTCGAGCCCTACAACTCCATCCTGACCACCCACACCACCCTGGAGCACTCAGACTGCGCCTTCATGGTGGACAACGAAGCCATCTATGACATCTGCCGCCGCAACCTGGACATCGAACGCCCCACCTACACCAACCTCAACCGCCTCATCAGTCAGATCGTCTCCTCCATCACAGCTTCCCTGCGCTTTGACGGGGCCCTCAACGTGGACCTGACAGAGTTCCAGACCAACCTGGTGCCCTACCCACGCATCCACTTCCCCCTGGCCACCTATGTGCCAGTCATCTCCGCAGAGAAGGCATACCATGAGCAGCTGTCGGTGGCGGAGATCACCAATTCCTGCTTTGAGCCTGCCAACCAGATGGTGAAGTGTGATCCCCGTCATGGCAAGTACATGGCCTGCTGCCTGCTGTAACATGGAGATGTGGTGCCCAAGGATGTCAACGCTGCCATCACTGCCATCAAGACCAAGCGCAGTATTCAATTCGTGGACTGGTGCCCCACAGGCTTCAAGGTTGGCATCAACTACCAGCCACCCACTGTGGTGCCCGGAGGTGACCTGGCCAAGGTGCAGCGTGCCGTGTGCATGCTGAGTAACACGACCGCCATTGCCGAGGCCTGGGCCCATCTGGACCACAAGTTCGACCTGATGTATGCCAAGAGGGCATTTGTGCACTGGTATGTGGGCAAGGGCATGGAGGAGGGTGAGTTCTCTGAGGCCCGGGAGGATATGGCTGCCCTGGAGAAGGATTACGAGGAAGTTGGCATCGACTCCTATGAGGACGAGGATGAGGGAGAAGAATAGACCAGCTGCCTGGAGCCCACTCACTATGTTCATTGCAAAATCCTTTCGAAATAAACAGTCTCCTTGCAAAAAAAAAAAAAAAAAGAATATCATAGAAAAGGCTGATAAATATAACAAGACCCTCGAAGATATGAAAAAGGACCAACTAGAAATTAAACATACACTGACTGAAGTAAAAAATATTATACAGAGACCCAACAGCAGACTAGAGGAACGCAAGAATCAATTCAAAGAACTGAAATACAAAGAAGCAAAATACACTCAACCAAAAAAGCAAAAAGAAAAAAAAATCCAAAAAGTTGGAGATAGTGTAAGAAGCCTCTGGGACAACTTCAAGCGTACCAACATCAGAATTATGGGGGTGCCAGAAGAAGAGAGAGAGCAAGATACTGAAAACCTATTTGAAGAAAAAATGACTGAAAACTTCCTCCACCTGGTGAAAGAAATAGACTTACAAGTCCAGCAAGCGCACAGAACCCCAAACAAAAGGAATCCAAAGAGGACCACACCAAGACACATCATAATTAAAATGCCAAGAGCAAAAGACAAAGAGAGAATATTAAAAGCAGCAAGAGAAAAATAGTTAATTCCCTACAAGGGAGCACCCATACAATTGTCAGCTGATTTCTCAACAGAAACTATGCAGGCCAGACGGGAGTGGCAAGAAATCTACAAAGTGATGAATAGCAAGAACCTACAACCAAGATTACTCTACCCAGCAAAGCTATCATTCAGAATTGAAGGGCAGATAAAGAGCTTCACAGATAAGAAAAAGCTAAAGGAGTTCATCACCACCAAACCAGTATTATATGAAATGCTGAAAGGTATTCTTTAAGAAGAGGAAGAAGAAAAAAGTAAAGATAAACATTATGAACAACAAATACATATCTATCAACAAGTGAACCTAAAAACTGAACGAATTAAAAACCTGAGGAACAGAATAAACTGGTGAATATAATAGAATCAGGGGCATAGAAAGGGAGTGGACTGATAATTCTCAGGGGGAAAGGGGTATGGGGGGGGTGCAGGAAGAGACTGGACAAAAATCATACACCTGTGGACGAGGACAGTGAGCGGGAGGTAAGGGCAAAAGGTGGGGTGGGAACCGGGTGGAGGGGAGCTATGGGGGGGAAAAGGAGAAACAATTGTAATAATCTGAATAAAGATTTATTTTAAAAAAATAAAAATAAAATAAAATAAAAGAACATGGACTTTGCAGTTAGAAACACCTTGATTCTAACTCATTCTTTCATTTATCCATTCAGCAAGTATTTACTGAACATCTATCAACTGGCAGGTACTATTCTAATTGCTAAGGATACAGCTTCAAACAAAATAAAGTTTCTGCCATAATTAAAATTATATTCTGGTGAGTGTGGTAGTAGGTATGGGGAGAGAGAATCTAATAACCAAACAGTCTCTGCTATTTCTTAGTAATCTGACCCTGGGTAAGTCACTTCACTTCTCTAAGCTTCAAATTCCTCAACTGTAAAATGGAAAAAATAACAACTCCCTAAGACTATTTTGAGAAATAAAGTAAGTCTTAAAATTAGCATATAAATGTTAGCTGTCTGAGCTCTGGCCTCACCAGCAATCTTCCAGTTCCTAGAGTACAACATGCACCTTCCCACCACCCTACCTTTGCATAAGCTCTTTCTTTCCTGAAAATAGTTTACTCCCTCCCCCAGTACCCCAGTTCTTTTATCACTGTCATTCTTTCATGAAAAGCTATAGTTGCCTCAAAAAAAAAAAAAAATAGGCGTGCCTCAGCACTTGACAGTCCTGAGGTGTAACCTGCATGGTGGACAGGTAGCCAATGTCAGAACAAAATATGGACAGACAGAATGGTTTCCTATAGGCAGAGGTATCAGACAAGAGTGCATATTATCTCCCTATTTGTTTAATCTATACACAGAACATATCATACGGAAAATGAGCTAGACTCAGAGGAAGAAGGAGTGAAAATCAGTGGAATAAATATCAGTAACTTAAGATACACAGATGATACCATCTTACTGGTAGAACGTAGCAATGATCTGAAATAAGTCCTGATGAAAGTGAAAGAAGGAAGTGCCAAAGCAGAACTGATTTGAACATCAAGAAGACAAAAGTCATGACTACAGAAGAAATACACAATGAAGACAATGAAACTGTTACAGGTTTTGCTTACCTTGGTTCAGTCATCAATTCAAATGCAGACTGTAGCCAAGAAATCAAGAGATGGCTGATACTTGGAAGGGCAGCAATGGAAGATTTGGGAAAGATAATCAAGAGCAAGATGTGACTTAGAGACCAAGGCTAAGATCCACACCCTTGTATTCCCAATTATTATATAAGGATGTGAAAGTTGTACAGGGAAGAAGGCTGATAGGGAAAAAAAACTGATTCATTTGAAATATGGTTTTGAAGGAGAGCTCTATGGATACCTTGGACTGCCATAAAGATGAACAAGTGGTTCTAAAGATAATTAAGCCTGAAACATCACTAGGCAAAAATGACAACACTGAAGCTGTCCTACTTGGGCACATCATGAGAAGGCAGGATTCTTTAGAAAAGACAACAATGCTACTGGGAGAAGAGGGGGGAGTGGGGAGGGGAAGACAGCAGGAAAAGAGGAAGATCAAATATGAGATGGAACTCCATAAAAAAAGCCATAGGCATGAGTCTACAGAAGCTGAGCAGGGCTCTTTAGGACAGGACATTGTGGGCATCACTCATTCATAGTGTTGTCTGGAGTCAGAACCAACTCAATAGTATGTAACACATTATTCTTCCAGATCTCAGCTCAATTGCTACTTCCTCAGGGAAGACTTACCTACCTGGATCAGTTCTCATTATATTTGTTCAGAATGACATACAACCACTGTTTATTTAGTTTTTCATTCGTTCATTCATTTACCCATTCATTCATGCCAAGACCCCATCATATTTTACTGGGATGACTGCAAAATACTCCTAAATAGTGTCCCTGATAAAGTCTATACTCTACATAGCAGCCGGCATTAAAATAAAAGTCAGATTGTGATACTTTTTGGCTGAGAATCCTCAATGGTTTCCCATCTCTCTCGGGGTAAAAGCCAAAGCTCTGGCAGTGGATTAAATCCTGCACATCCTCATCATTCTCACCTTACAGCAACACTGGCCTCTTTACTATCATTCCACATCAGGACACTGGTTCCCCTGCCATAATTGCTCTTCCCCAGATATCTGCATGATTTGCTCCTTAGCTTCTTTCTGGTCTCAGCCCCAAAATCACCTTATTCATGAAATCTTATTGTATCTCATACAGTAAAATACTCCCTATCTCCTTTATCCTGCTTGATGTTTCTCCATAGTACTTGTCACCTTCTAATATACTATATTTTATTTGCTTGTTGTTTTTTAGTATCTTTCCCACCACTACCACTAGAATATAAACTTAATGAGGGCAGCCATCATTTTTATTTATTATAATAACTCCATTGTCTCAAACAGTATCTGGCACACAGTGGACACTATATCTAAGATGATAATTTCCATAAAGCAAGCCAGACAAATTTCCTAAATAAACAATACATAGTTGGAAAATTTTTTAAATAAAGTTCAAATCATCTCATCATAATTAGGCAAAATCCCAATGCTCCTTGGAAATTTCAGTCTAAACTATAGTTAAGAAAAAAAGACATAAGGTTAAAAATGCTAATAGACAGCCCAGCCAGTGTGGCTCGGTGGTTGAGTGTTGACCTATGAACCAGGAGGTCACAGCTTGATTCTCAGTCAGGGCATGATTAATCCCCAGTGTGGGGTGTGCAGGAGGCAGCCCATCAGTGATTCTCTCTCATCATTAATGTTTCTATCTCTCTCCCTTAATCTCTGAAATTAATAAAAATATAGATTTTTAAATGCTAATATACACATTTATAAACTAGATGTAGAAAACATGAAGAAGAGCAAATTGGAACAAGAGATTATAAAAAAATACATATTTTTAACAATTATGAAGCATATTAATCATAATTGTTATTGGTTTAAATTTCATATGGCATATTCATCCTAGGTAACTTTTCCAATTTCTTATAATCTATTCAATTATATAAGACATTATCAATTTTTTAAAACTTTTTTACTATTAAAAGTACTAACGGTTCCATCCAGTTAGACATTATCAAACATTTCCTACACTCCAGTAATCATTACGTTCTCTATAAGAAATAAAGTGTGGGATCAGAAAGAGGAGGGAAAATAAAAACCATTTTATTTTCAGAAACAAAGATATACTGCTGTTTAGGTATTTTCCCCAAAAGTCCCTTCAACAAACTGATTACCCATCAAATCTCACTAATTATATTTTCTCTGTATTTGACTGGCATTCATTTCATAGAGTTCATGTCAGTTCTTTCACTTTCCATCCCTCCACTCCTACCAAGTCACAAATATAGTTAACTTTAGTTGATTGATACAGATGAATAATAACATTTAATTAGCACTACTCCATTTATGACAACTATCCGGACCCCACCTTGTGACTTAGCAACAATGAAAAGACATCAGCATCATTTTAAAAGGAGAGTTCAGAACTCCAATTATTAATTCAAAAGAGTATACCTAGTTAATTATAGTCAAAAGTGTATTTGTAGAATTTTCTCTCTTTAAGCCCAAGGATTCAAAAGTAATTTATATATGAAACTGAAATAATGTCTGAATTAGCTGTTTACATGTTGTTACTGTGAAGAGTTTTAAATTTAAAATGAATTAATTTAAAAGTTCAGTTTTAATATCAGAGTTATTTCAGATGTACTCAGTGATACAAGCTACCTTAATCAGATACTCAATTTTGCATTTGTCTTAGTTTTTTAAATATTAGTTCTTTACCAAATTACTTTCCTAGAACTGTGGTTCTTGATTTTTGTGATTAGAATCATCTGTAGAATTTTTTTAAATAAAGATTCCTGGGGGAAAAAATTCCTGGACTTCTAGATATTCTAATTCAATAGGGTGGGCATTAAGAACATGCATTTTAATAAGCACTCAAATCTAGTTACTTATCCAGTTAGTTAATCCTAACTGGATAAGTAACTAGATTTGAGTGCTGCTAGAAAAATACTGATCTAGGAAACCCCAGTAGTGGCTATTTGGGGCCAATTCTTAGCAAACTACTCTTCTCCCATGAATTCCAGGTCCCAGTACATTTCATTCCACATCCATGATTCAAATATTAAAGCCATTTACTCAATCAATATTCTATGAAGGCCTGCAATACCACCAGCAATCCTCTAATATTGCAAGGCTTGAAGATTAGGTAATTTCTGCTGCAGGTCTCAAAAATGACATATCAAGGCCTTTCTTAAAAATCATTCTCTCCCTAAACACACCTTCTTGAGCCAGACTAGACTGCCAAAGCGAGACTCATCAAAAATTTCAGACTAGCAGTATTACTTACACTTGAAATAACCGAGAGACAATATCTGTGCTCTTTTCCACTCTGAAAATGTTAACAATAGCATATAAGAGAGGTATTTTTTTTTTCTTTCATTAACAAACACATCTATTCATGATTTTCCCTCCTTTGCCCTATGGAAGAAAAAAAAGCTTTTCAAGACATTTTTAGAGGAGTAAAAGATGATTATATCAATTGAAATATAAATGATACCATTAAACAACAAATGTGTAAATATATGACATGTAAGACATTGTGTATGAAGGTTTGGGTACAGGGATAAACTCTAGAACTTGAGGTCTATTAAAAGACCTTACTGGGTCAGTCACATTTGGAACATGACCTATAAAAATGCAATCAACTTTCAATTATCAACCAATGATCATCCACTTGCCACTTCTAGCTATATTTTAGGTCATTGATATGGTAGTCCTGCAAATAACATCTATCCAATTCATTTATCTTATTCCTAGTATTTGAATTTTTGGTTTCCTGCTATGTGCTATTTCACTCATCTCTTAACCTCAGGAGACTTGAGGAAGGACATTTAGCTTAACCAAGTTAATAAATTCATGCTATTCCCTGTTTGGAGTAAACATCAAATAATTGAGCAATATAAGCAGGATCTGGAATGTTGAAGTTGTGAGAAAGCAACAGAATATTATGAAAAGGATAGTTTATAACTACTAAATGTCCTTTTTCAAAGTGCCTTGTATACATGTTGTGGTTAATGTTTAACAACAAACTAAAATTTAATAGCTCCCAATCACCCAATGGATAGTCCAAACTCCTGAATATGTCACAAGACCTTCAAGATTTTTACCAGAGGTGTTCTTCCAATCTCAAGACCTTCCACTTCCTTTTAAAAAGTAATAATTCTATATAATGAAGAGCTAATATGCTAATTAGACCGAATGGCGGAACCACCTTCCGGGACGACCTTCCGGAATGACCAGCGGGCAGGGGGCGGCGCTGCAAGACAGCCAGGGCTGCTGCAAGGGCCAAGGCGGCAGCCGGGGCTGCTAGGGCCGAGCCCTTTGCATAAATTTCATGCGTCAGGCTTCTAGACTTTTAATAATTGTTTTGGTGCTGTCCATTTGCCAGGCAATTTTTAGAGTGACATTACCAGTAAATATTATTAGTTATATTTTAAAGTAGGAAAACTGAGGCTTAGCCTTTTACCCACAATCATAAAAGTAGTATAAGATGAAGTCAAGATGAAAATTCTAGTATGTCTGACTCCAAGGTACATGCTCTAAGTCATTAGATTTTAGTTCATTGTCTTCATATTCCCTCATTCCAGCCACGAACAACTAAATCATAAGTCTTCACATATACCATGACTTTCCACATCTTCATGCTTTTGCCCATGTTTCTCCTGTTTCTGAAAGGTTCTTTTTAAATCTTGTCTCTCCCCTCTGCCAACTGACTCAACAATAATAAATAGTACTAAAACGCTAATTCTGTGGTTGGCATTGTAGTAGGTAGGCATAAGAGATAGAGTAGTGAGTAAGAAAAAAATTTGGTCATTAAAGGCCTTATATTCCTTGAACTCCTACTCTTCTATCAATTCCTGACTCATGCCCGGCCAGGATGGCTCAGTGGTTGAGCATCGACCTATGAACTAGGAGGTCATGGTTTAATTCCCGATAAGGGCACATGCCCAGGTTGTGGGCTTGATCCCCAACCAATCAAGGATTCTCTCTCACCATTGATATTTCTATCTCTCTCTCCCTCTCCCTTTCTCTCTGAAATCAATAAAAATATATTTTTAAAAAATAAAAAAAAGCTGATTCAAAGTCACTGCTTTGATAAAAATTCCCTTTATATATCTGCTGTTAAAACTAATTTCTTCTTCTGTTTGCTCATAGTACTTTATATAGTCTTTCATCATTGGATATCATATTGTACTATAATTATTTATCTATCTTGTCTCCCCCTCAAACCTATAATCCCTTTGACATAAAGACCCTCTTTCCTGCTTAGGTCTGTATCCCGTCTTTAGTAGAATACTTGGTTCATAAGCAAGTGCTCAAAAAGTGTTCTGTGACTGAGTAAATAGAAAACTAGGTCAAATACTTGTCTGTCTCTATAGTCTATATAAATTAAACATTAAAAATATTCACTAGAGAGAAAAATACTATAGTTTAATTTATAAACTGAGTCACAGAAAAAGTGATAGTCACAACTATTTAAAGATATATTTACATCTTACTTGGGTGCTTTTTAGTGCTCAGGTTTTATTAGACATTATATTAGATATTAGACAATAACAATCTAACTTGCATTTTGACCCAACTGCCATAACTATACAACTATTATATATGTAAGGTAAATAACAGTATTCACCACAGTTGAAGCTTAGTTATTATTAACTGAACACTTAGATGCACAGCTGATGAAACTGAAAGAATTATTTCTTCAGTGTTCTATTGTAATAGGAAAGAAATTACTATTTATTAAAAGTAAATATATATGAATACCAATAATTATACAGAGCACAAATAATTTACACATGCATATTAATTTCTGTTAAAATCACATGATTTTAGATGTACTCAAATTTATTCAAAAGAAGGTTATGGTTTTAAGAACTGAAAGGTTAATCTTACAATATACATTATACTTACTTTTAATTGCTTGCTTTTATATAGTTTGCAAATCCCAAATTATCTTTAATTTGTTTTCATATAAAGATATACACATAAAACACCAACCTGTAGGGTAACAGCCAAAGCATGAAATCTGTATGCAAGCTTCCCTTTAAGAACATGAACTATGTAATAATATAGTCTATTAGTTGTAGAATTATAGAATTTTTTTTTATCTAGAAGAACCCAAATAGGAAATCATTTTCTACACCTTCATTGTAAAGATGAAGAAATTTGGCCCGGCTTGGCTCAGTGGTTGAGCACTGACCTATGAACCAGGATGTCAGGGCGCAATTCCTGGTGGGGGCACATGCCCGGGTTACAGGCTCAATCCCCAGTGTGGGGCGTGCAGGAGGCAGCCCATCAATGATTCTTTCTCATCATTGATATTTCTATCTCCCTCTGCTTTCCTCTCTGAAATCAATAAAATAAGTAAAGAAGAAGAAATTTGGTGCCAAAAAGGTGAGATAATTAACATTTTGGTAAGCATTTTAGTTTTCAGTTAGTCACCTCCACCTCCCCCCAAAAAAATAGGCTTTTAAAACAATTATCATTGTTCTTCTTCCCTCCCACCTTAATAATATACTCAGTTGTCAGACCAGCAGATGATCAATTAATTAGACAGTTTCTGTTATTACTAAACTAAACAAGCCAAATGTACACATTAAGAAAGAGAACTATGAAATATTTAAAATAACTAGGAAATCAGGGGTTAATAAACTGAATACATGTAAGGTACATCCTCAGACTTATAATAACCAAAGTATTTAAGACATGATCCAGTTCTTAAGTTATTTGCAATAGCTGACCCCAACAGACCTTTCTAAATCTTCTATCACTTTCCTATGTAAAACCTCTTCTCTCAAAAACAGTGCCCTACTTCACACTCATGAAAATACCTCATATTTTTGTAAGCCCATAACTTGAGTCTTGCTTTACTTCCTACCTATAATGTTTCTTCATCCCTTATGAAAGCTTACCCAGACTTCATAGACCATGTCAATTCAACCTATCCCTTAAAGTCTTCTCTGGTCTCTTATTTCGCCTTTATTATACACTGGCTTCTATTCTAAATCATTCATATATTGACATTAGCTTCCACTCAGATTATACTAGTAATCTTCTGGAGGGTGGGGACAATTTATGTATCTCCGAAAACCCAGAAGTGCACCCCATCTTTTATATTCCATGGCATACAGATTAAATATTGATATTTGTATGGCATGTTGGAGGAAACTCTCAAAGACGTGGCTAGACGTGTTTGGCACAAGGCTCCAACCAACCCAAACTCTATTTGACACCCTAAAGGCTGGAGGGATCAAGATCTTGGAACATTTGTAACTTTCTTTTGCATAGTTGCAAATAAAATTAGTTAAATTAAGATGAGATCATAGTGAAATAGAGGGAGCTCCTACTATAATATGACTGGTGTCCTTATCAGAAGACGGGCATGTAAAGACACAGGAAGCACTCCACGGATGACGGAAAGCAGAAGTTGGAGTAATCTTTAGCAACATGTACAGTCTATTGTCTAGGATGGGACTACCAAGACTTTTTTCCCCTATTGTCTTCTTTTTACTATTTTTTTTTTTATTTATTTTAATCCTCACCAGAGGATATGTTTTCTTCACTGATTTGAGAGAGAGAAACAGGGAGAGGGGGAGAGTGAAAAATCGATATGAGAGAGAAACATCGATTGGCTGCCTCCCTTATGTATCCCAACTGGGGATCGACACCACAACCTGGGTATGTGCCCTGCCTGGAAAACGAACCCGAGACCCTTTGGTGCACAGGATCACTCTCTAACCATTTAGCAACACTGGTCAGGGTGGGATAACCAAGTCTTTTCTCCCCCGTTTCAAGCCCAAAAAAGCCCACTTTTCCTTTAGTATAAGGGAAAGCTAAGACAGGGAACTCATAAGTTCCCTCCTATCTATAATCTAAATCTGACAGTAGCCCCTACTAGATTGATGAAAAGAATAACATTTTATCTAGCAGCTGAATAGTCAGCAGAAAATATTAATGCTATTTATCAGAATAATTATTTACAACCATTCCTATTTCTCCCATTTAAGTTAAAATTTAAAGGTAATCTATATATATAAAAGCCTAAGGGACCATCCGACCGGTAGCTATGATGCGCACTGACCACCAGGGGGCAGATGCTCAACGTAGGAGCTGCTGAGCTGCAATGATGTGGCAGCTGTGTGTCGGGTGATGCACCTGGAACCAGAGAGGAGGGAGCCCAATTCCGGGGTGCGTCACCCAAGAACTGCCCTCTCGCAATCCAGGACCCCTCAGGGGATGTCGGAGAGCTGGTTTTGGCCCACTCTCCGCAGGCTAGGCTGAGGGACCCCATCGGTGTGCACTGGTTCTCTGGTGTAATATAGAGATACAAAAATAGATAAACAGAGCGCCTTGATTACTATTACTCCAAACACAATTCTACTTCTTTTATTTAAGTTTAATTGTATTTCTGTCTTCTAACTAGGATCTTGGGCATTCATTTTTCTTGTTTATTACAACAATAAATGGCCAATATGTAATGGCATTTATCAACTGCTCACTGAAACAAAGGAACTGTATTAGGGCTGACACAAGTGATTGACCTGATTAGAGAAATGTATATAATTAAGATTACAGATAAAGGATCAAGTATCAGGAAGTTCTTTTTGTTATTCCTCTAAAGAAATACTACATAAATCTTCTATAAATAAATCCTAATGATCTAAATGAATAAGTCACACATCTCACATGGCCAACAGTACCAAAAAAAAAAAGGTTCAAATCCTTTATCTCCCAAGGTATTGCTACTTTCTTCCACACAGAGTTCAGAACTTGAGATTTCTATTCATAAATTTTATTCACAAACTGACTTTTCATGGTGTCATTGCCCATATAATAAATTGAATTTCCACAACTGAAACTACAGTAGGGCAGCAGAGTGTATAGTAGTCTTTTCATAGCAAGATTGTACCAAAATTTTCTACACTGTGTAATTTCAGTTAAAGCTGCTAACCACAGACTATAATTAAGTTAACATTCAAGACTTCACTACACCTCTCTAAAAAGTGTAAACACAATTTGGCATACAACTGGTACTTCTGAAGTGTGTGGATTCTCTTTCATTCGTACAGTTGAACTATCCATTGCACACTTTAATTTCCATACATAGACACCAAACACTGATGGAAACAGGAAATATTATGCTAACATGACTATAGTATTGATGAATAAAAAAAACATAACCCCAAGGCTAAGCTGCCAAATAAGTAGTGAATTAATTTCTGTAAAGTACTCCAATATTACAAAGGTGTGTTGAAAGGTGTCTGCTCATGTTTCAAATTAAACGCACTGCTGGTCAGCATTAGCACCTCAGCTTTGAACACCAGCCATTTGCCTATAACACTTCAGGGGCTAGGAAAAACGGATTTGCCGTTCACACTGGAATAATTAGAACATGTCAGGAAGAATTAATTTCCTCATTTTTCAAAAGGATACACAGAAATTACCATGTTATTATATGACAGGGTCCCTTGGAGAATTATATTAAATTTAATTTCTAGCGCAGCCCACACAACAAATTAAAGTCATAAATAAGATGGAAAGAAGCGGGACGCAGAGCATATGTTTATGGCAATGAGTGAAGCCAAGGGACCAGAAACAACTATCTTCATTTCATTTTATTTAAATCAGCCAGACAC
The DNA here is from genome assembly GCA_026230045.1 of Corynorhinus townsendii. Lineage (NCBI taxonomy): Eukaryota > Metazoa > Chordata > Mammalia > Chiroptera > Vespertilionidae > Corynorhinus > Corynorhinus townsendii. The sequence continues at coordinate 32,244,345 of JAPDVU010000008.1, read as the reverse complement.
TGTGTATCTGAATGACAGCACTTGTTAATGGTGCTGAGATTATAGGCTCCTTAATTTTAGAAAACAGAAGCAGTCAGTCAGTGTCTGAAATAGTACATTTCCTACAATGCAAAAATTAGTATAAATTTACTTCCCTTTCAAGTTAATTTCTTTTTGCCCTGCAGCAAGTTTAACAAAGATAAACTTATTTTTAATAATACTGTTCCTCTATTTGTCTTCTCTTTTGGCAATTTTTGGGGTCAAAAAAAAATGAGAAAAGTTAAACAGAAGAGTTACCGGGATAAGTAAAATTTGCAAACATAAACTTTGTCCAAAATATAAGCTTCCTGCTCCATCCTTTAAATACATCTACCAATTCAGAACTGAGAGACAAAATGTTTTTATATTAAACTAAAACTGTCTTTCTTGCACTGCCTATCAAATTGGAGTAAAACTTGTAAGGATATTGTTTAACCACCCTAAAAGCACTAGACTTTTTAGCTAATCATTAAGTCCAAATATGAGAATGGAGCATACAAGATTACTCAGCCCACTGATCATGTACCTACCACTCAATGGCCAGAGACTTCCCTACTTCCTTCTCCTCCTACTAAAGATTCTCTCGAGTATCACTGTTCTACCTCAGCTAGCCACTGGCAGTCAAAACAAGGTTTTCATTCATGGTCATATCATCCACTCTGAAATCAGCCCGAGCCCAGCATAGAAACATTAATGAAACTTTAATAAATGTATTATAAAATATTAATGATATTATTGATCCCTTCCCTTCTCCTTATGTACATTTTTATTTGTTATTTAAGTTATGGATAAAATAATGAGACTGGAAGCAAGTATATATGACTCTCTTAATTTTTTCCTATGTACTATAAAAAGGACTCAAGGTGTCCTATAGAAATTAATACTCTTGCATTGAGACATCAGCACCTTCTCCAACACTTAAGACTACCATTTCAGATCTACTAGCAATCCAAAGGCTTCGAACACCAGTTATCTTCTGGTGTAATAACAAAACAATTTCTATTCTGTTATTTATCCACTCAAAATTTCTTAAGAATGCATAATTATGTTATCTTCCAACATTAAATATACTCAATGTATAACAAATGCAAAAAAATTAAGGGGTGATATTTAGAAAATTATTTAAAATTACTAAAGTAAACACAATGAAGAAAAAGAGTAACTGATAATTTGCTAAACTTTTTCTCCTTCCAACATAGATTTAATCTCCACATATTCACCTACAAATTCTAAATCATAAATGTTAAGATGACTCAAAGCCCCAGAAACATGCTGGCACTTTATTGTGCTTAATAACTGAAGACATTCTTAAGGTGACAAAGGAGTTTGTACACTTTAAGAAATGACTGTCGTGAAACTGAGCACTCCCTGGGGTGCAACAAACTTTAAATAATTTGTGAATCAATTAACTGGCGACTCTCTTCATAACACAGATTTCACACTCCCAGGTCACTGCATTATCAGCCTGATACGAATCATAACATTTTGGAGAAAAGTTCATAATTGAAATCATTAATTAATTTAACAGGACTTTTAGTTATGCATTGCATTAAACAGCTGTAAAGGAGCAGAGATTAATTAGTTGTTTCTCTGACAATTTTCACTGCTGTTATTACTTGGAAAACTTTTCAACTTGAAAAGCACATCGTGCTCTCCATAATCTGGTAGTGACCTATGGAAGCAATTTAGAGTTGATGGAACTGTAATTTTTCTAAAATAAAGTCTGAGACCTCTGAGGTATTTCTTTCTCTAGAATAAAAATAAACATTTAAATATCAAACATTATAAAGTCTGAACATCTCCAGGTGTGAAAATGCATCTGGAATAAAGTCTAAAAGCATATGTATATAAAGCACATGGTACAAATAACATACATAGTACAAGTATATATCTTAAGAAGCTCACAAAATGAAGAAAACAAAGATATACCCAGCTAGCAGTTTCATGGAGCTAGTGAGATGATATGCATTTACATGTTTTGCATAGCTTTCTTTTTTTCTTAAAAGCAAAGATAGCCCTAGCTGGTTTGGCTCAGTGGATAGAGCATCAGCCTGTGGACTGAAGGGTCCCAGATTCTATTCCAGTCAAGGGCACGTGCCTGGATTGTGGACTTGATCCCCATTAAGGGTCGTACAGGAGGTAGCCAATCAATGATTCTCTCCCATCTTTGATGTTTCCATCTCTCTTTCCCTCTCCCTTCCTCTCTGAAATCAATAAAAATATATATTTTAAAAAGCAAAAATAAAAACTATTAACCATAAATAAACTGCATTTATGTTAGCATTCAGTGCCTTTACTTCTTAGAATTTAGAAGTAAATCCATTTGACTGACCTACAAGTTGTCTAGCAAGGCTGACAAGGTACAGGTAAGTTCAAAAAGCACAATTTCAAGGAAAAGTGACTAGCAATTTTTTCAATACATTATTCCAAACTCCTTTCATTTCACATCATACTCGGCATAACTTCATTATTTTAACAGCTTAATATCTCATATGATAAGTAAAAGCACTAAAAGTGTATCATGGAAATTCTAGTAAAATGTTTAATATCCTAGAAAAATCTCCATCTTACTAAAATTAAACATTTTCCAAGTTCATATCAGAAAACAATGGCACCACTCAAAACTCTCATGTATTGTTTTTTTCCAGTCTAATCTCTTTCCCTAACCCCTCTGCCAGACCTGTGGCAATGATACTGAATTCTTACAATTCTCAAAACATAGCAGGCCCTTTAAATGTCTGGATACTTTTACAAATGCTATATCCTTAGCTCAGAATATTTTATCTCCACTTCCCCATTACTCCTTTAAGAAGCAGCTCAGATGCTAACTTATTTATTCAATTAAGCCTTCTCCCCACTTCTCCCTGGCAAATTGCAAATTTCTACTTTTCTTACTTCTTTCATACCCTAATTCTAAGACTGTGTTATTATAATTTCTCTCTTCACTTGTCTCTCCACTAGGTTTTTATGCTAGCTAAAGGCTAACTTTAGTATGCTATTCACATTTAAATCTCCAATATGTCTATCTGAAACATATTAAACCTTCTGTAAATGTCTCTTGATTATAAAAGGAATAAATAGGGAAAGGGAGTGGGAGAAGGTAGAACAGGTTAAAGGGGGGATAACTGGTGATGGAAGGAGACTTGACTTGGGATGGTGAACATACAATACAATAGACAGATGATGTGTTAAAGAGTTGTATACCTGAAACCTCCATTTTATTAACCAGTGTCACCCCAATAAATTCAATAATAATTTTAAAATAAAAAGGAATAAATAAATGTGCACATATTTATTTCCACGTTTCATTTCTGTATTTATTGAGCACCTATTATAAATCAACCACAGCACTAAATGCTTGACAAAATCTCCACAAATTTTTAAAGTAAAGAAAAAGATAGCTTCTCCGTATTTTTTTAAAACATTTAACCTCACTTACTTTTTTATTATTTTGTTTAAAAATTGGTAATTATTATCCAATTAAACTTGGAGTGGGCATCAAAAAATAAAAGCTGAAACTATGTTATTTCAGGATTTTTCCTTTTATATCAAAGGCCCTTTGCAACGAAAGATCCCTTTCCCAGGGGTGAAATTAAGTGAACATGTTAAAAATAGTTTATGCCTGTGGTTCTACCAAGGCTCCCTTATCTAAGCAATACACATGAACGTCTATTAGAACAAGTGTTTCCTCGCTTGAGCAGAAGAGTGAATCTTTGTTTTTTCGGAGATAGCATTTTATAAAGTCACAATGATTACAGTGCTAGTTCCTCTTTTAGATGCATTATGTCCAATAATTCACTGTCGGGGGAGGCAAATGGTAATGGTTTGTGCCTTATCATTCACATTTTCTCACTTACATCTTTATAGCTCACTTAGTTCTCCTCTCAGCCCACTGCAATGGCAAGGATAAGTTGGCATTTTCTTAAAGTGTTGTCCTTTAAATAAGAATCTGTGGCAATTTTGCTCTTTAATAAGGGTGTTTCCTATTCCAACAGTTTATCTCAGAGTTCTTGCAAGAATTAAATGAGATAACACATATAGGTACTCAATAAATATTAGTCCTTTTCCATCCCTCTTACCCTGAAACGCACCCAACCCAGAGAACATGTTGTTACTATGGAATTATTCTGGCATTATATACATATAGGCATGCATTCTTCACATATATAATGGAACTATTGAATAATAGGCTTAAGATATTGAAAAGCAAAGTATCTATCTTTGTTAGAAATAGTGGAATGGACAAACAGTGAAATTAAAAGTGATAAAAAGTATAGATGAAGTTTGCCTAAGCAAATCCTAAATTGCTGGTAATAGGTCCACTTTCTTTCAACCAATTCCTCCTTGTGACCAAGAAAGCTGACCAAAGTTAAAGCCTAAAGTATAGAACAAAAGAAAATTAACTTCCACAAAGGGGTCAAATTCATAACATTTGCTGCATTTGCTCCATTATAAAAATTCATTTATTTTGGTTACCTTAGGAGGTACTAGAACCAATGGCACTTTAGGGAAGCAATATTTTGACAGCATCACATAATCCTAAGATCCAGAAGAATCCCGAATCAAGAATAGAATCTATATCTAAAAACATATAAGCTTTGATTCTACCTAACGATTCGCATTAAAATGTATAAGCAAGATAACACCATGGTAGCATTAGATTTGTTCCTTTAGGCTCAATAAATCAGGGAACCTGAAATATATAACCCACCAACTCTGCAAAATCTTTTCCGAATAATAGTGAATGTTGCTTTTCTTTATGCCTATCTTATTAGAATATGTATATGCTTTGTTTCTTGGTTTGCATTTCATTCTACCAAAACACTCAAAATTACCCCATGATTTGTATATTTGTGTATTTGCCCTATATGGTTGCAGCTGTGTCTGTGGGTATTTTTATTCCTTTTTCATAAATCAAATCTGTCTACCCACAGCATTTTTGGGAGTTTTATCAACACATCTCAACCATGTACCTATTACTGATAATATTCTTATTAAACTTTACTATCACTGAAAAGTAATCCTTCTTACCTTCCTCTAAACTTCAAAGCATGCTTTTGTAGTAGTATCTTTGAATCCAAGTTCATCTTATTCCACCTTGTCTGAGTACACTTGAGAAAGCTAGTTCTGGAATCTTGACCTTGAGTTCAATGAGGCTTAGATCTAGCACACCTGCCTGCTTTCAAATTCTCCTCTGGGGTAACATCATATAGCAATTACATATTGAACAAGTTAAGTCCAACTTGTATAAAAGTGTGCTTACAAAAGTATGTTTATAGTTAGTGTGGCAGAAGTACCTGAGTCAATACCAATTTCCACTGTGGAATATTTGGTTTTCTCTTTAATGCTCATACAGTGATTATAGATACATCTTACTCCCAAGAAGATACTAAGTAGATGTCAACTTTTCAACATTTGTTCTGAAAGTATATGTTGGCTAATAGGAGAAAGATATACAAGAGGGCAGAAATTATTGCATTTTTCTAGATCATCATTTTAATAAGCAGAAACAAGATCTTACTGAAAAATTCAAGAATCATCTTTCTAATAAAAGAATAAAGGTTATCATGAAAAATATAAGGATTGCATGTATGAATGCAAAATGAAAGGATGGTGCAGAGGAAATGAGAAGATGGAAGGGAGAGTAGGAGGAGAGAGGAAAGTTACAGGAAAGGAGAGAAGAGAAGAGGAGCAGAGAGGAAGATAAGGGAGGAGAGATAGAGGGAAAGAGAAAGAGACAGAGAAAGGAGGAAAGAGAGACAGAAACTGTCTTGCATTAAAACCTAAGAATGAGGCAGTGGTTGAGGATAGGAAAAGAGGTCTTAAAAACCAACCATACCCATTATTTTCTTTCTAAAATATTTCCTCTTTTACAGAGAGAAAGTGGAAAAATGAGGTAAGTGAATTACTTTCACAAATACTCATTCTTATTTCACTTAGTTTCATGGAGCTGATAGCCCCACACCTTGCTTAAGAATTTCAGTGGTCACATTTCTGCATAGTCAAAGTGATTCCAAACAATTTCTCTAATGTGTTACACATATAAACAGGGTTTTCTTTAAAACCAGGCATGGTGGTCATTTTTTTTCTCAGTCTTTCTCTTCAACAAACCTAGTTATTATGGAAAACGAAAGGAAAATTCCACTCTTCATTCATATTTGAGTTCCTCTGACTTGCTAAAATATCCTGTCCTGTAGCATAAGATGTAATTCCAAGAATACCTATTTTTTCCTGAAAAGAAGGCTTTTATAAGATTTAATTTACAAAATTTAAATAGAGCAAGTTTTCCTATCCATGGCTCTGAAGATTTTTTTTTCTTTCTTCTATTCTTTCTTTTCCATTTTTCTTTACAGAGTAATAATTATTTCATAAGAAGTTTCAATTCACATTATTAAAAATATGTGACAATTATCATTTCAAGTCTGTTTTTCTTAGCACTTATTTTAAATGCCAAAATTAATAAATTATTAGAGTTGAAAGAAAGAGCATGGTCACTGAGACAAACCATCTTGAATTTGAATTCAGCCTCTATCATTTACTGTTACTCTTGGGAAAGTTTATATATGACGCTGAGACTCAGTTTTATCAACTATAAAAATGGGTATAACAGTTTTCTACCTCACAGTAATTATGAGGATTATATGAAAAAAAAACTCATGACAAATATATATAAAGCATTTAACACAACATCTGGCACAATTTAGCACTTAATACATGGTGTTATTAATAAATTTTATGCCACTAGTAGAGTACAAAAGTTATTTCCTAATGATTTTACCAAAATAGGCAATGGAATTAGAGTCCTATGGAGTACACTCGGTCATTTAAAAAGAATGGCAGACCCCTTTTTCCCTCCATTGACCCCATCTACCACACACCTGACTCCCCTACCCCAGGAATTCACCACACTATTGTCTGTGTCCATGCTTATGCATATATGCATAAGTTCTTTATTTTCAACAATAAAGATAATTTTTAAAAAAACAATGGCAGACCAAAGAACATGAATATCAAGACAAAAAAATTACCTATGTTAATGCAATATTTTTCAAACTATTGAGTGGATAATAATAATCAATTTTCTGAGTGCCAATCAGCAATTTTTATTAAAAAGAAAAGGTGATAAAGGAAGGGAGGAACAAAGGAAGAGAAGAGAATGAGAGGGGAGAAAATAGAACACATCACATGTAATAAGGGTAAGTATTGCACATGAAAACTTTTTATCTCAGTTATATAACATTGCATACTGGGTCAGAATAGAAATTTCTTAGTCTGCATCATAATAAAAAATGTTTGAAACCCTCCTAACTTAAGAGGAGCTAGAACACGTAAAACCATGGCTCTCACATAACAGGGAAAGAGCCAACCATCTTGTTCATTTAAAGGTTTCTCTAATTCATGGAATGTAGCAATTGAAGCCATCTAGTGCCCTTTGGGATATCTTGTGTTATCTTCTTATTTGAACGACTATAAGACAAAAGTAGTTACCTATCAGTTTATCCAAGGGCAAGAGAGAAGACCAGATGGCTTCTGAATAATCATTCTAGTTCTAGAATCATGAATCAAGGGATGATTTATAATGAAGAAAAAGTAATATAATTAGAAGGATTTCAAATGTCATTCTTTTCCGATTCAATAAATTCAAGCACTTACAAATAAAAGACCAAGGAAACTACTCTCTAAAAATGATTTGTGGAATAAAAGGACAGCAGTGTCACCCAACATGCTTTATTTAAAGAAACTCAGTAATCTCTCCTTTTGCAAAATATATAAGATATGGATGGGGTATGGGATGGCAGAAAGAAAGCAATGTACAAAAGGAAGGTGCATATAAGTGATTTTGTTCACTTTGGTCTTATTTCAAACCAAACCAGTATGGTGGTCAGCTGTCAGCCAAAGAGAACAGGGCCAGGAACAGAGCCAATCAAGCTGCGTTAAGTAACCTAGCCATTCCACAGAAATATGTACAGCTCTTGTTCCCTGGCAGTACAGCTGGCAACAGCACAGCAGTAATTTGAGGGGTTTTCTATAGAGTGCTTATGAGTTTGATTTCACTGTTGGCTTCTTGCCATTGCAACCTATACACTGGGTAGCTCTGTGAGTTACCCAACTATGTGCTTAGAAGATAAAGAATCAGATTTTTCACTTGGTAGGCATGAAGTCAGCTGAGTTTTTACTTTGCCAAATGCTTCTTTTTTTGTTTTTGTGAACTCCTTGGGTTAAGAAAAATACATAGTTTGTTTTGCCAAGCACTTTTCCCCTACACTTTGAGCCATGTATTTCTTTGGGAAACTAAATTCTTTCTATTTCACTCATAATTCATCAAACTGTTTTCTCTGACAACTTAAATCTTTAGAGCTTTTTAAATACCACTTCTCTCATTTTATCTCCATTACTCTCCTTTTTCATACTTTCCCGTTGACAATAAAAAAAATATAAAATTTGCCAGATTTGAAGTAAAAAGGATGAATATAATTCAATTTCTGAGATTCAAGATAATGTTTTACATGTGACCAAATAAACTTTCCATTAGCTATTTGCACTTTGATATTACTTACTTCTGAAACTCTTAAAGGACATTATATAGTTTAATAGCAAAGGACTACTGGTCGTCATTTGGGTGAACTGTCATGTCTTTGGGAATATTTAATTTTCAGTCAATTTAAACTGCTTCCTACACGCATATATCACCTCATCTTACATGATCCTAATACATAATATATTCCAAAACTGTTCTGGCTTTAGAAACTGAACTACTCTCACTAGCACTAGCCAAAATTATGGCGGGTGGGACGGGAGAGTAAGGGGAGTGGAGGATGTAGAAGAGGGTTAAGGTGCTAGAAGGACACTCGACTTGGGGTGGTGAACACACAATACACAGATGATGTATTATAGAATTATACACCTGAGACCTTTATTTTATTAACCAATGTCACCCAATAATTCAATAAAAAATGAATTTCTTTGATTAAAAATAAAATCTTTTTAAATAACTTTTAAAATAATACTTGGAATATACTGTGAGGCATAGTGAATGAGCAGAAGAATTGACCTTCTCCACCCTTTGGCTCATCAGTATGAAATTAGAAAATGCTCCTTCTTCACTGTCAAAATATATAAATCTCCAGTAGGATGCCATTCATTTATAAACAGATACACACCTCCATACCAAGGTCACCAGGGTTGCCCATTCACTTCTACTTGAGCCAGAATGCCCAGTTACTTTCCATAGCTAGAGACATCAGGAAGTGGTCCCAAATGCCATTCCAAGAGTTATTTCCTTTTCACTGCTGTGAACTGGTAGAGTGGAGGTAGAAAAAGTCAAATCCCAATACCAGAAATTCATCAAAAGTATATGATTAAAGTCAGATTTCAAAATGACATGTCAAGCAGAACTGTTTAACAGACAGTAGTTGGTTAGCTACTATAGTACTCTCAACAGTATAATTCAGCCATATTATGGAATATATGGGTTTCACTAGGTTGCCCAAGGAACCTAATCACCATCTATAACATGGTTTCTATATGAGTATCCACTCCAAATTCCAAACAACAAACTTTCAGAATTTTATCTGTAAGTTGACAATTGCTACAAATACATTCCTGTGTATACTTCAGAAAGTCTTTCTGTGAAATAGATAAAGGAATACTAAAATATTAGGTAACTATCAGCCTTTTTTTAAGTAGGTCATACGCTTTACAAAAGGGGAAGCATAAGTAAAAAAGAAAACATTTAAGTTATAAATTACTTCCTCATTTATTATTATGAAGTTTGGGATTTTAAAATATAGTACTTGGAAGTATGCATAAGCAAATAATTATTATGGCTGTAATACGTTGTTAATATTACAAGAGTGATAACCATGCCGATACTAGGTATTATGGGTAAAGAAAAAATAGACGGTTTCTAAAACTACATACACTATTATATTTTTCTGAATACTAGTATAAGTGATTCAGATGATGCCTTAAAAAATACACAAAGTTTCTAGGCTGAGGACACTAAGAAATTAACAAAAGTACAAGTCAATCCATTCTCATGAAAATCTTGAGCAATAACTAAATGCACACTTAACCATCTGTATAACCCAATGCCTTGTTTTCATATATGAGCAAGGTTATGTGGATCCGTAAAAATGTCATCTGAGCAGAGCTTTGAACATCTAGCATCAGAACTTCTCATAAAGCCATCCAATATACTGTACAGATATGATGCCTAAATGATCTAATAAAAGCCAATTTCTAATGATTAAGAAAAACTAGCTCACTATAGAAAAACAAACAATGTTGACAGACAAAGCCTGGATTCCAAGGAAAGATGGATGGACATGAATTATGAAGGTTTTTGTAGGAAATTACACATAATGTTTTCAGTAAAAATTAGAATAGAATTTAACTTGTTTAAGAAACGAGGGTAGAGGAGTGGGAGATACCAAGCCTTCTCCTGAGGTGTAACATGAAGCATAACTTAAGATATCATTATTCTCCAATTTTAATACAAGCTATTGAGAGTTGTAATGAAAGGTCAGAAGTGTTGCCTGAAATCAACTGCACTGTGACATTCTCATTCATCTGCTCAGCCTGAAGTCCCACAGCAGCTGAAGACTCTGATGTCCAATCATGCTTTCCAAATCATCCCCCAGAGCACCTGTATTAGTGGATACCACATTGCACATGCTCCTCACTCATCTCACCCAACCCTCTCTGCCATCAGTAATCCCTTTCGTTACCAGCATGCTAACCTTCAGCCATAGAAGCTGCATTAGAATCAGGTCCCTGCTAGCCATCTCTGTCAGTTCAGCTGGAGATGGAAGACCCACTCATTCAGTTGCACCCATTGGAGTAGTGCATAATTCTGGGTATTATGCATCCTAACCAATTGTGAAGCCACCATTGAAGAAGCATGCTTAAGTGGTATGTCCTTGTTTGTGACTGGGCAAAAGAGTTAGTTTGTTTGCATTTCGGATAAAGGTGTGTGTGTGCGCGCGCCCGTGCGCAAAAGCACATATGCGAACATCTGCGACTATAAGAGCTACATGAAACTGAGTTATCATTTTCCTCTTGAAGTAAGTCATACAAATAGCTATGCTGAAATATAATCTATAATAATAAAAGCATAATATCCTAATTAGACCAGCTAGCCAAACGACCTTTCAGACGTCCTTCCAGACAACCTTCCGGATGAAGCTGGGGCTCAAGGGCCGAGGCAAGCCACCGCAGCTGTGAGGGTTGAGCCCCTGGCACGAATTTCGTGCATCAGGCATCTAGTACTTTATAAAATACATCACTGTCTTTGTGTGGAGGGACCTAATAGGACAACAGGGCAGGTCTCTCACACATCAGTTGGGGTGTGGGTGGACACTGTGTTCTTTCTTTGCACCCAAAACAACAAGTTAGAAAATAAATCTGTTTGGAAAAATTATCTCAGGTTTTGCCAGGGGAAAGAGAATTAGGAAAGTTTGAGAGGTTCCTTATCCAAAAAAAAAAAAAAAACAAGCATTTATATTAGACTGTATGTGTCTATCAATAAGATTTTACGGGAATGAGAAAAGTATTCTTAACAAGAAAGTTAAGCTCAAATGAATGTTATTTTTCAAGGATGATTCTAAAGAAGGGCCCAGTGCTTGAGGTTTTCATTAGTGGTTCTAAAAAACAATTCCTAGTTCTTTAAATGAAATAATGGTAAATGGCAGTTCACTGTGTTATGCCACTCTGGTCTATATGACTTCAACAGTGGAAATGATATTTTCTGGGATTTTGTTTTCCCTTAGAAAGAAAAACAGGGAGAAAAGTTTTTACATAATCATGAGTCATAGAGTAAGAAATGGACATATAAATGTGAGCTCAGTGTAAAGGATCCCTGAAGAAAAGGAAGAAGCCCAGGAGATGTGCATGTCAAATAAAAATGGAGAATATGGCTATATTTCAGCTCAAACCAATATTCCCTTTTCAGGAATCATATACCCTCTGCCTCACTGCTGACAATCCATGGATAGCATATGAGTGAGATGAGTTCGTAAGATAAACAGGGATGTTCCACGGCAGGTAAATAAATTCGTTTCCACTGAGATAATTATTCTTACCGTGTGTCACTTCTATCGTGGCATAAACAGGACAGGTGATGACATCCTATAAAAAGCAATTTTTATCCCTATACTCCTGACATCGAGATACATAACTCATTCAGCTCTCGTGAAATTTTTTTGCTCTGAAGCTGTGAGAGGTTTTGTTATTATTGTGCTTGGGTTTTTGGGGGGGTTTTTTTGGCTTTTTAAAAATCGTTATCAACTGTCCAATAATGTTAAGAGACTGGGAGAGGGGGGTGGGACTGTATTGTTTCAGACTACCTGGACCTATTAAGGACAACATATGTTATTACGTGAGATAGCTAACTATAGTTATACTTGGGGTTTTTTTAAAGATTAATATCTGCATTATATAATCCCTCTGCAATACCTGTGCTCTCAAATCAACGCCCTCTCCCACACCTCACACTCTTTCAGACCTAACCTAGGCAAGAAACAAGGAGTCACAATTCTTTGTACCAACAAATAATTTTTCTAACTGTAATTCATTAGGACCTTATTCCAAAAGTATATGAATACTTACAAGATGGTTAATCCTCATTAAAAACTAAAATTACATGACATAATTACATGTAAATAAGAAAAATGAATTAAATTCTTACCCTTTCCTATGTCGGGCACTAGCTGTGAATCATATATACAATTAGAGTGATATTGCCAAGCTAAAAATATTGGTAAAGATCTAAAAATGACAAACAGTGCCTTTTAAATTAATGTCTTATTAGTTGAGTGAAGTACACTGACAAAGAATAATTTATGCTTATTCAAACTGCACTCGACATCTTCAGGTGTTTCCAAATGAGCTCACAGAAGAGTGATTAAATGCATCTGATAACAAGCCACACATTGCTGAAATTACTTACCGCCTCATTTTATGATTAATTAAACATGTAGATTAAAGTTGCAAAAGAATTTAGATTAATGAGCAAGTTAAGTCTTGCTGATATAAGTGAATTGGGAATTGGATGCTCTGTGGAACTTTATAAACATGCATTTTATAATGAATAAGACAAGGCTACATGCAGAATCGTGGCCACCAGGGCCTTTTGACGATGCAGTCTTTTTTAACATGGTTTGACAGCTTTCAAATAACATTCTCCTATAGGCTTTAAACTTTGTGCTTTGCTGTAAAACACAAGACTACATAACTCATGTACCAGGAGTACGATTATTTTCAAGCTCTCCAAGGAAATGACCCCCTGGAGCAGCAGCTGTTCAGAAAAAAAATGACAAGCTCAATTGTTATTTTAATCGGAAATAGTCTCACAGTTAAAAGCAGTTACGCAACTTGTAAAATTATATGACACCTCATCAGTACCTTTTCTTCAACACCCCGTCCTCTAAAAATAAAACCATCCCCCAAAAGTCATAGCTTCCAGAGGACTTATTAGCAAAGCAGGGTGCTCGGTCATTCATAAAATATTCAAAGCCTTTTATTAGTGAAGTTTCTGTGCTAGGAAAGGTTATGTTTAAATTTATGACAACTCTTATCAGCTTGAAGAGTGTCAAAATATCTGCTGGGGTTTGCTGAGTATCCAATTTTTCTCTTTTAAGATCAGTTTTACCTAATCCATGTAACTCAGACTGTGTCAAAAGCCGAGTTGGACTTTATTACTTCCCAGAGCAAGAGAAATTCAGGTTGATCACAGAGATATAGTGCATTCTCCTTTGCAAGAAATACAGAAGTGGAAATAAATTGAGTCAAAGTTATTAAACTAGCTTATGGTTTCGAATCTATTCCATTTCTTTTACTAAGCTTGTAGCACAATGCCATTTATTAGTACCACAGCATAATAAAGACACTCCTACAAATTCTTTGAATGGATCCAATCTGCTCTCTAAAATATACCTTTAATTCTTTTCTACTTATTTTCAGATCTTATGCATGATTCATTTCTTGGCAAGAGTGAGACTTTTAAGGTGTTAAATGTTTTCCCTTTCAATTTAGATTTTTTTGGATTCTAAAGCCTTACCGAGAAAACTATGGAAATTTTTACATAAGAATCAAAAGGAGCTGCTTCATGACACAGGTGGCAAATTACCCTCATTAACCCCACATATTTATCATGTGGACATAATTGCCCATTTGAAGATTTATGTTAATGAAAATATAATATTGAGACATAAGTCTCTGACTATACTGAAATTCATTAAAAGGTAAAATCATTTTTTAAGCAGACAAAACAAAATAGTCTTCATTTGATATGTTTATTTCAGTTTTACTAAGTCATGTTTTTCACAGAGTAATTTAAACCACATTTTATCACCACAAAAGGTTACTTCAAATTTATAAGCTTTTCCCCATTATAGTTCAACTTGAATGTAACAGTAAGGTATTCTAGGTAAAAATATGGACCCAAATACTTCAAGGACCAAATAATATACTTTTCATTTACATAAAAATTTAAATTCCTCATTTATATCCTTCAAAGGAGGAAATCTGACAACAAAGTAGTTATATTAGCCTGAAAGAAGCTAGGTTAGGTAACTAAAAAAAATTCCTTTGCAATTTTAAATGCACTTGGTATGTGCCAAAGGGCATAGATTATTCATACAGCTCAACAGCCACCAAATTTTAAGAATCAGGATCTTTCCACTCCAGTCATTGCTATATTATTTCTAGGCCCCACAAATTATGAGGCGTGTCCTGGAATTACTAATAACTTAATAAAATTGTGTCATTCCTAAGGCATTTTAATACAAGAAGATACATTTATTTCCCCATGAAAGTAACTTTTGTAAAGTAACTGTAAAGTCCTAAATACTGAATATACTTAGCTATTATATGTACTTATTATTATAATTAGCATGTTTCAGTTTTTTGATAAATGCTTTATAAAATGTACCTTCATTAAGTGCATAAATTTACTGGTTATTTAAAGTTAAGAGTTAAATGTTTACCTGAAATACCAAAATAGGTACTTTGCTCTGAAATTTTGAATAAATGAGCAATTTAAAATATCCCAAATCAGCCATAATGTAATATAAAAATTCCTAAACATTATTTTCATTAAATCAAGATGGCAATTTATTGTAACGTATTTTCTTTTATTTCATAACATATAGTCATGTGGGCTATGAACCTTGCATTTCTAAGAGGAGATTAATATTTTCTCTATTTCATATATGGATTGAAAAAAGTATTAAAATACTCACCAGAGACTAAAATGAGATGACTAAATTCATTTTTGAATGTGATTGGGCCAAGGTTTGTCAAGGTGAACTACAAATGCGTTAATATCCACCACACTGCCAAATGCTGAATTATTAATAGTCTCGGCTCCTTGGTTTCAGTTCATGCCCTATAGAGGAGTTTTGTGAGATCCATCAAAAACTCAGCCTCTCAACATGTTTACAAGCATCCTGGAGGCAAAATGACTTAAACTAAAAATAAAGTGACTCTAACCAAGCAAACTGTCATCAAGGCCCAGACTAGGGTTCATAAATGCAAAGAACTAGTCTATAGCAGAGGGAGCAAATGAAGCCAGGTGCCACTCCATGCCAGATCCTTGACCACTCGGCTCCCAGCACTTGAGATACTAGGCAGAGGACTAACCGCGGTTCTTCATGTACCAGGATCAGCAGCATTACGTACCGCACTTATAAGCTGAAGATTTATAAAGTATGATTATTTTTTAAAGTCAAAGTTTTCTAAACTTTACTCTGTACTTTATATTGTATCAATTCTATGATAGATAATTCAGATCAAAACTGATTTCTTTTGCCCTGGCCGGGTGGCTCAGTTGATTGGAGCATCATCCCATACACCAAAAGGTTGCAGGTTTGATTTCCCCATCAGGGCATATACCTAGGTTGCAGATTCCATCCCCAGCCAGGCACATATGGCATGCAACTGATTGATGTTTCTCTCTCTGAAAATCAGTGAAAACCCTATCCTCAGGTGAGGATTTTTAAAAAGTGATTGTGTTCATAAAATGCATAACCTACAGCTGAAACTAATATGTTATATGTCAATTATATCAGAAATAGATAAATACAAATGGGTTGGAAAGTTGGGAAATTTTAAGATTTTTGATACTCATCTGTCCAATCTTTCATTCAATAGCTATGTCCCCTATAAAGCAAGACAATAGTGTGGTGAAGGCCTGGGGTGGTGGGGGGCAGGGCAGATACAGCTAGAAGGGGCCAATGGGGGGAAAGGGGGACATCTGAAATAGTTTAAACAATAACGGTAAATTTTTTAAAATAAAAAAGATTTAATTGTGGTAGCACAATGTTTTAATTTGTATATAACATTTAGCTAATAATCCCAATAATTGTAAATGCAAGTTAAAACAAGAAAATGTAAAGAAACTGGGTGTTAAAGTTATGAAGGCCTTAGTATTAAACCACAGAAATTCAATGCAATCCTCATTTGCCACAGAAATAAGTGGGAACATTAGTTATACTCATAAATTATATATATACATTTATATATATATATATTATACCTGGGCTCTTATACAAAGTGATGAGAGGTCACAAAGTCCTTCTTGAAGCATTTTCCTTTCCTCATCAGAAGATATAGAATGTCTAAAAAGAAGAAACTAATAGTTATTGGACCCACTATCTGCCAGATATAAAATAAATGTTCTCTATGCATCAGATAATCTTCCCAACAACCACACTCATTTTATAGATGAGGACACTGAGTCTTAAGCTAAGCAGTTTGTCCAGAGTCACACCAATGGTGGGGATGAGGGTAAAGCCCTAGAATGCAACTCCAAGGTTCATTTGTTCTTTCTGCTATATTATGCTTATTTATAGCTTATACCCGTGGTCGGCAAACTGCGGCTCGCGAGCCACATGCAGCTCTTTGGCCCCTTGAGTGCGGCTCTTCCACAAAATACCACAGCCTGGGCGAGTCTATTTTGAAGAAGTGGCATTAGAAGAAGTTTAAGTTTAAAAAATTTGGCTCTCAAAAGAAATTTCAATCGTTGTACTGCTGATATTTGGCTCTGTTGACTAATGAGCTTGCCGACCACTGGCCATACTATTTTTGTATTTATGTTATTCTCTACTAGCTAGAATTCCTTTCTGGTTCTCATCCCTACCACTTCCTTCCAAGGTTCATCTACCCCAAAAAGTATGTTGTATTCTCTCAGCACTTTGTTTAAAAGCCTTTATTACAATATTTCAAGTTACAAAGATTCATACAATATACATTTACATAAAGTTACCAATATTATCATCTATATTACAGCAATACGATCAGAAAATGGTTTCATTGACACACTACAGTATGTTTCTCCCATTCTACACTCCTCTATTCTCTCTCACTTTCAGAGGAACTGTTATTATTACTGCTACTATCAATATCATTATTACTTTATATTACCAACCTCACCCAACCACCTTTTGTTCTCATTCTATTCTTTGGATCCCCAAAATAGTGTATATTTTCCTGCTTTTAATCTGCTCAAATGTTCTCATACTCCTAAACCACCTCTCTTTTCTTTCAATCAAAAATTCTACTCCTGAATATTTTATAAAAGGTGTAAGACACTCTTGATTGTTCATTTTTTGCAACAAATATCTAAGCACTTATTTATTATTTGCTAGAAACTAAGAAAAGAAAACAAGATAGAACTTATTTGTCTAAGAGTTTACAACCTACCACAAAAAGATAAGTAAACCAAAATTTGTAACATAGATTTTTACCATAATAAAAGTATGTAAAAGTGATATGGATACAAAGAACAAAAATTAATAAGCCATCTTGTAGAGATAATAGTCCAGAAAGGCTTCCTATTGAAGGTTGTATATAAAATAAAGTTTCATTAACAGGACACAGCAGAGGAATAACAATAGTAACCATCTGTTAATTGAAAATTTCCTATGTGTGAAGCACTCAATAAAATGCATTATATAATTTCTTCATATGTGTGGAGACTTATAGTTCTGACCAAGATGGACAAACTGTGAGCGAATTTTCCCTTCTGGCTTAAACAACTAAAAAAAAATGAGCAAAATATATGAAAACAACAATTCTCAGACACTGACCAGCAGGCAATGAAGGGCAGTGATTTCTGAGAAAGGAAAAACAAATGAGTTTATCCTTACAGCTTACTACATAAAAAAGAAATTACTGTCCAAGCTGGTTTGGCTCAATGGATAGAGCATCAGCCTGCAGACTGAAAGATCCTGGGTTCAATGCTGGTCAAGGGCACGTACCTGTTGCAGGTTTGTTCCTTGGTCCTGCTTGCGGGAGGCAACCAATCTATGTGTCTCTCTCACATCTCTCTCACATCAATGTTTCTCTCTGTCTCTTCCCGCTCTTTCTAAAAATCAATGGGAAAATATCCTCAAGTGAGGAAAAGAAAGAGGAAGGAAGGAAGGAAGGAAGGAAGGAAGGAAGGAAGGAAGGAAGGAAGGAAGGAAGGAAGGAAGGAAGGAAGGAGAGAGGGAGGAAGGGAGGAAGGGAGGAAGGGAGGAAGGAAGGAAGGAAGGAAGGAAGGAAGGAAGGAAGGAAGGAAGGAAGGAAGGAAGGAAGGAAGGAAGGAAGGAAGGGGAAGGAGGGGAGGGAGGGAGGGAGGGAGAGAGGGGGGAGGAAGGAAGGAAGGAAGGAAGGAAGGAAGGAAGGAAGGAAGGAAGGAAGGAAGGAAGGAAGGAAGGAAGGAGGGAAGGAGGGAGGGAGGGAGGGAGAGAGGGAGGAAGGAAGGAAGAGAAAGGGATTACTGATTGCAGTGCACAGAGGCAGAGCTTTGTGGTCTCAGTGAGTTAAGAAGATAGAGCTGGGGATTCTAGGGAGACCAAGGTGGCTATAGTGCATAGGGCAGACTAACAGAGGAAAGTTAGACTTCCAGAGACCTGCAGAGTTCCTCACAAGAATTTAAGCAATTACTGATCAGCTAGCTTATGGGTACATGTCTAAGGAAACTAACCAAAGTTAGAGCAAGATACCCAAAAGAATCAGAAGGAATAATCCCAGAGCTCACATAAACCTAGGAATAATTTATTTTCCCATCATCAAAAGTATAAAACCAAAACACAAGGGGTGTTGGTGAGTATTCAAAACAGTACTGCCTTAGTAGTGGAGAAAATTAACCTTACAATAAAGGCTGTACTAGTTTCAATTGACAGAGCTTAAAAGCAAACATTAAAAGGATCACATTTGGGGGTTGAGGGTGATGGTATGGAGAAATTGATTAATAAAGATAGAACTCATGGACAGGGACAACAGTGTGGTGATATTGGGGGTGGAGAGTGGAGGTGGAAAAAGGCATAGAGGGGATAAAAGGTGATGGAAAATATAAAATAAAATAAAAGTATCTTAACTACATACCAGGAAAAAAAACTACAAAAACATTTATAGAAATATTCAGCACTCAGGAAGGTAAGATTCACAATTGATGCCAAAAATAAACTACCAGCCATTCAAAGAAAGAGAAACATAGAACCCATAATGAGGAGAAGAAAAATCAATCAATTGAAACTGATAATAGAATGAGTACACAGGGATATTAAAATAGTTATTATAGTTGCATTCTATTTGTTAAAGACTATATTAAGTATAGACTTGAATCTATCATAAAGACTCAAATTTAACTTCTAGAGATTAAAAAAAAAAAAAAAAACAATGTCTGAGATGAAAAATGTATTGAGTTGAATTAAAACCAGATTATAGCCCTAATCAGTTTGGCTCAGTGGATAGAGCGTCGGCCTGTGTACTGAAGGGTCCCAGGTTTGATTCCGGTCAAAGGCACATCCCCAGTAGGGGGTGTGCAGGAGGCAGCTGATCAATGTTTCTCTCTCATTGATGTTTCTAACTCTTTATCCCTCTCCCTTCCTCTCTGTAAAAAAAAAAATCAATAAAATATATTTTCTTAAAAAACAGATTATATATGACAAACCAAAAACAAATGAACTTAAGGATTGATCAATAGAAAAAATAAAAATTAAAACACTGAAAAAATGTGAACCAAATCAGTGAACTGTAAGAGAACTTTAAGCTACATAACATATGTGTAATTGGAGTCTACACAAAATATGACAGTGAACAACAACAAAAAATTCTGAAGAAAGAATGGTTGAAATATTTCCAGACATGACAAAAATTAAACCCATAGATACAAGAATTTCAAAAAACCCCAAGCTTAAGAAACATTAAGAAAACTACAAAATAATCAAATAGCTTGCAACCTGTAAAGAGAAAATCATAAAAGCAGGCAGAGGAAAATTACACATCATATTCAGAAGAACATACATGAGTTATAGCAGACCTATTTTTGAAAATAATCCAAACAAAAAGACATGGATATATCTATATCTTTAAATTATTCAACAAAAAAAATTAATCTAAAATTTTATACCTGGCAAAATAAAGATTTTTTTCAGAAATACAAAAGCTGAAGAAAATCTTATCAGCTCATCAGTATACATATCCTACAAGAAGTGTTAAAGAGATCCTTCAGGCAGAAGGTAATGTTACCAAGTAGAAATCAGAATCTACCCGAAGGAATAATTACACTGGAAATGGTGTGTGTGTGTGTGTGTGTGTGTGTGTGTGTGTGTGTGTGTGTGTGTGTATATATATAAAAGACTGTTTCTTTTTAAATCTCTTTAAAATATTATTGACTGCCCTAACTGGTTTGGCTCAGTGGATAGAGTATCAGCCTATGGACTGAAGGGTCCTGAATTCCATTCCAATCAAGGGCAGATGCCCAGGTTGCAGACTCAATCCCCAGTAGGGGGCATGCAGGAAGCAGCCTATCAATGATTCTCTCTCAACATTGATGTTTCTATCTCTCCCTTTCCCTTCCTCTCTGAAATGAATAAAAATATATTAAAAATATGTATATATTATTGACTATTCAAAACAAAAATTATTATTTTTAGGTTTATATCATATGTAGAAGTAATATATCTGAACAACAATAGCATAAAGGCTAGGGAAGAGAAATGAAAGTATAGTATAAGATTCTTACAGCATATGTAAAGTGGGACAATATTACTTGAAGTAAGACTATTATAAGTAGTATAGTATTCTACAAATTGTAAATCAAGCACTAAATGTAATATAACAAAAAATGAAAGAAATAAGGCAACAAAAGATTTAAAATAAAATCATAAAAAGTATTAATAAATTAAAAACAAAGCAAGAAAAAGGAATAATGAAGAGATAATACAAGAAAACAAAGAGCAGATTCAACCACATCATTATTCATATTAAATATAAATGGTCTATACACCCAAATTAAAAGAGATTGTGATACTACAATAAAATGTATGACTCAACTGCATGCAATCTAAAAAAAAATCCACTTTAAAGATAAAGGAACAATATTTTAAAGATGAAAACATAGAAACTATATACCATGGTATCACTAATAAAAAGAGAGTGTCAATGGCTATCAGACAAAGTAGATTACAGAGCAAAGAATATTACTAGGGATAAAAGGATTCTTGTATAATGATAAAGGGGTCAAGTCATTGGGAGGACATAATGATCCTAAACATTTATTTACCTAATATTAACTTAGTTTCAAAATACAAGAAAGGAAATCTAATAAAATTTAAAGGATTATTTGTTTTTAAAATCTCTCTTTCTCTGTGTGGTGAAGGTCTGGGGAAGGGGGAGGGTAAAGGTAGGGGGTTGGGATGAAGTGGTCAATGGGGAAAAAGGGAGACATCTACAATACATTCAACAATAAAGATAAATTTTATAAATATAAAATATATGGGAGAAGCCACATAACCAAAGAAAAACAATAGAACAAGTAGACAAAAATCAGTAAGAATATATAAGACATCAACCAACTTTACCTAATTTCATTTCTAGAATTTTCCAGCCAACAAAAGAAGTAGGAATTCAGTAACAGAAAGATATCTGAGGGGAAAAAAAACACCCTAAATATTAAGAAATAAAGTAATCAGCGTGGTTCAATGGTTGAGAGTTGGCCTATGAACCAGGAGGTCACACAGTTCAATTCCCGGTCAAGGCATATGCCTGGATTGCAGGCTCGATCCCCAGTGTGGGGCATGCAGGAGGCAGCTCATCAATGATTCTTTCTATTTCTCTCCCTTCCTCTCTGAAATCAATAAAAAATATATTTTAAAAAATTTTTAAAGAAAAAAAATAATACTTATAAACAACCCACTGATCTATGAAAATATAACAGGAAAAATTAGAAAGTATTTTGAACTGAATAAAAAGGAAAATATCACATATCAAAATTTATGGGATATAGCAAAGGAGTATACTATTTGCTGCAACTATTCCTTCTATGGAAAAGGATAATTATAGCAATATAACCAGAGTCATAGCGATCAATCTCAAGTTTATTCACTTTTCTCAGTCATGGTAGTTGAGTTTCACCTTGTGTCTCTGAAATCAACAAGATCCTGCCTGTGTACTTTAGCTCCTAGTGTTAATATCTTTGTGTTTACAGTATGCCTCTAAGTCCTCAAAGTAACTTTAAGTATATTCTCATGCCTCTAAAACAGGGATTTTCCTGCCAAGGGCCATTTTGATATTTATAATATCATTCACAGGACACACAAAATTATCAACTTAAAAATTAGTCTGCTAGGGGAGAACCAAGATGGCAGTGTAGGCAAACAACTGTACTCACTGCCTCTCACAACCACATCAAAATTACAACTAAAATACAGAACAACCATCATCTAGAATGGCTGTAAAGCTGGCTGAATGGAAGTCCTACCACTAGAGAAGTAAAGAAGAAAGCGCACTAAGACTGGTAGGAGGCGTGGAGGCATCCAAGGGGCTAGTCTGGCACCCACCTGGGCTGATTTTTAATCAAGAGGGAGATCGCCTGTGTGGAGGCCACCCGGAGGAGCAAGGGGTCCCAGCCCCACATCAGCCCAGGGTCGCAGAGAGGGGAAAAGAAGTCCCTATGGGCAGTAAGAACCACGGGCTATAAAAACCAGTGTGGATTGGGGCTGAGGGATATTCAGGCTGCTGAAGACCCAGCTGCTCCTCTTAAAAGGCTGGCAGCATGAATTGAACTTACAAGTGCCCGCTTTCTCTGAGTTCCAGTGCCTGGCAAGGCTCTAAAGGACCCAGACACATACGAGGAGAAATTGGACTGTCTGGCATTGGGCAGGAACTGGGGAGGAAAAAAGGGGGGGGCTTTCTTCCAGATGGAGGTGCTCTCATGGATCATTGTTCTCATGCTGGGACCTCCCAGGTTGCAGGGCTGACTGGCAGCCATTTCTGTTTGCTCAGGCTTGGTGAATCCCTGAGACCAAGCCACACCCAATTTACAACCCCACCCAAGCTGTGCACAGTAGCTTTTGTATATGAATGACCTGGCCTTTCTGGGGCTAAAAGCCTGTCAAATAAGCTGCAGCTGGGTCAGGGAGCCCCAAAATTATCAATAAAAGGCCCAATACCTGACACTAGCACCAGCCTTCCTTGCTTCACAGCTGGACATAATCTGGGTACTTCCAAATCCAATACAAAGAGAAGGAATCTGCAGATCTATCTGTAGCTCTTCCTGGGTGGCCTCAGGAAGTGACTGACTTTGCATCTCCCTGGAGACCCAAGAGCCAGTGTACCAAGTGCTCAGTGTCACACCATACCAGATTACAACTCTACACATCCATAGGCAACACACTCAAGGGGCAGGCTCAGTGATCACCAAAGCCCCACTGCTTCATAGGGGTGTCTCCTGCACAGCAGCTTTACCACTGTAGTTGCAGCTGGTCTCCACAGCCAATTGGCCTAGAGGTCAATTCTTCCCAGTGACACCAAAAGCAATCAAGACTCAACTACAACAAGACTGTGCACATAACCCACAAAGGGGTGCACCTGGAATGTCCACCTCAAGTGATGGGGGAGGCTGAGCCACTGGGCCCTATAGGACACCACTTCAACTCAAGGAGATTTAGCAGCTCTACCCAATACATAGAAACAAACACAGCCAAAATTTGGAGACAAAGAAACATGTTACAAATGAAAGAAATGGAAGAAAGCTAACTATTGAATATAGAGTTCAAAACCACAGTTATAAGGTTACTCAAGAGTCTTCTGGAAACCTCCAAGGGACTTAGTGAGACTTTCAAGGATCTCAGTGAGAATGCCAGAAAAAATGGAAAAGGACCAGTCAGAAATTAAGCATACACTGGCTGAAATAAACAATAATATGCAGCAATTCAACAGTAGACTAGAGGATCCTGAGAATCAGGATTTAAAATATGAGGAAGCAAAAAACACCCAACCAGAAGAGCAAAAAGAAATGACTTGAAATATGAGGAAACAAAAAACACCCAACCAGAAAAACAAAAAGAAAAAAAAATCCAAAAATATGAAGATAGTGTAAGGAGCCTCTGGGACAACTTCAAGCATACCAACATCCAAATTATGGGGGTTCCAGAAGAGAGAGAGATCAAGATATTGAAAACCTATTTGAAGAAATAATGACTGAAAACTTCCCCTACCTGGTGAAAGAAATAGACTTACAAGTCCAGAAAGCACAGAACCCCCAACAAAAGGAACCCAAAGTGGGCCGCACCAAGACACATCATAATTGAAATGCCAAGGGCAAGAGACAAAGAGAAAATCTTAAAAGCAGCAAGAGAAAAGCAGTAGTTACCTACAAGGGAGTGCCCATATGACTGTCAGCTGATTTCTCAACAGAAACTATGCAGGCCAGAGGGAGTGGCAAGAAATATTCAAAGTGATGAATAGCAAGGACCTACAACCAAGATTACTCTACCCAGCAAAGCTATCATTTAGAATTGAAGGTCAAATAAAGAGCTTCACAGACAAGAAAAAGTTAAAGGAGTTCATCACCACCAAACCAGTATTATATGAAATGCTGAAGGGTATTCTTTAAGAAGAGGAAGAAGAAAAAGGTAAATATACAAAATATGAACAACAAATTGGCAGCAAATACATACCTATCAACAATTGAATCTAAAAATCAAAAGAATAAAAAATCTGAACAGAATAAACTGGTGAATGGAATAGAATCAGAGGCATGGAAAGGGAACAAAATGACAATTCTCAGGGGGAAAAGGGTATGGGAGGGTGCGGGGAGAGATTAGACAAAGATCTTATATGCATGCATGCATTACCTATGGACACAGACAATAGGGTGGCGAGGGCCTGAGGCAGGGTGGGAACCAGGTAGAGGGGAGCTATGGGGGGGGGGGGGGGGGGGCAGGGGAGAGGGACATCTGTAATAATCTCAACAATAAAGTTTTTTTTTTAATTAGTCTGCTATATTTGGTCAAACATTTAATTAACTCACCCCACTGCCTTGACTGGGCCTTATGTGATTTCAGGATGGACATTCCCCAGCTCTCCTCTAAAAACACATCTTCCCCCCAGTCCTCCAGGGGAAGAAAAACTATCTTTAGTTTTCAGTGGGTATCTAACCAATGAGATGCAAGGGATTTAAATATTGACAAGAGATAATTAGCATCATCATTTCTTTCTGCCTTTTCTAAAACTCAGTGTTATGATGATCAACAGGAACAAGGAAAAGCAAATGGAGTCATTTTAACTCCTTTCTGTCCCTCATGCACCCCACAACATATAGTCATATTGATCCTACATTGGCATCTAGACATAGACATAATTATTGAAACTTCTTTCTGTTCCTAACTTTCGGTTCCCAAAATACAACCCTCACTTAAACATTTACCTCCTGCCTGAACTATTGCAATAGCCCTCACAAGCTGTTTTTCTAATTCAAATCTTCTTTTCGCCACTAATCAACTCTGCTGGCTGAACTAATTTTTTTTTAATATATTTTATTGATTTTTTACAGAGGAAGGGAGAGAGATAGAAAGTTAGAAACATCGATGAGAGAGGAACATCGATCAGCTGCCTCCTGCACATCCCCCACTGGGGATGTGCCCGCAACCCAGGCACATGCCCCCGACCGGAATCGAACCTGAGACCCGCCAGTCTGCAGGCTGACGCTCTATCCACTGAGCCAAACCGGTTTTGGCTGAACTAATTTTTTAAAAGCAAATCTCTTGCCTTACTACTAGACTATTTGATTGTGATTGGCCCCTTCATGTAGCCTTACAGGCCATAATGGTATGATCACTAAATATTCTAGCTTATACATACCCTATACCTAAGTCAAACTGGATTTCTCAATGTTACCTAACCCATAATTCCCTGCTTCCATTTGTCTGTTCCATACCCATGTGCCTGCTATTCCCCTCATTACCATGATGCTCCTCTCTCATTATCTCTTCATTCCATTGGCAAAATTCTACTCAACTTTCAAAGAACATCAAAAAGCCTGCTTTTCTGGTTCCTTCTTCTTAAAGGGACATGTCTTTGATTCTTTCTAACCCCCAGTGCTATTTTTTACTTTATTAAGGCACTTAACATATTCTACATGGAGAATTATATCTCTCCTCTGCTTATTTCCTCTGCAATAATCAATACAACTTAATTAATATGCATTAATCCCACCTTTGAGTCATGCACTGAGTTAGACACTAGGGACACAAAAAGGAATAAGGTTTAATAATTATTTCTAGATTCTAAGGTTCTTGATAGCAGAACTTTGTACTTGTGCATTTGTTTCTAATGCAACATCTAATGCTCTGCATTGAATATAGACAGTACTCAGTATATATTTGTAGAGTTGGATTAATATCCAACACATACTAAGCACTCTCCTGGGAAGAAAGTATTTGCTCCCAAAAAAAGGATTTGTCATAACTGGGAAAACAGATACTCTCATCTTTAAATAGCTTTCAGGGGGGAAATTAGAAGTTAGATTGACTACTGATTAAACCACCCAGCATGAAGATGCTACTGAGTCCGATCTCTCCGCACTGAAACACTAAATTCCAAGTATGCTAGACTGCTTCAAATGATAAATTCCATATGGCCAGAGAGTCCAATATTAACATTTTGGTCCAGTAAAGATGGTTATTTCTTTACATCACAAAATTCTCTTTCTTGTACCCTGTTGGGGATTAATATACAGGACACTTTAAGGTGATATCAAGATTTAAACATGGTATGTATTCAATCTATCTGGGAGATTCACACTTCCTGTTTAACCTCACCACATCTACACAGCCTTAAAATGTGTGCTTTTTAGGCTACCTAGCATTGCTGAGAGCCTAGATACAATGACACCTTTCTGCATTATGAGATTAGGCAAGCCTTGCATTTACTTTCAATATGCTTACATTGCCCCTCTTCCTGAGAAATAGAATGGAAAGACACAATAGGCTTTTTTTAAAGATGGCACCAGGAATAAAAGGAAATTAAAATGGTCCCTGATGTTATGCAAAAACAAATATTAAACAAAAAAAACACTTCTTGACAATAATATTTATTAATAACAAGGAAAAATTCAAGCAGCAAAAAAATGAGGTAAGGGGTAGTAGCTCACTGCTTAATGAGCAAAACAAGTCCCAGTCCCTGGTACCTGCCAGGATAAGAGCTCCTTGTTTTGAACCCACATCTCCTCCAGGAAAAAACTCATCAGGGCAAGCAACAATCACTCTGCCCATTACTAAAATTCCATTCATCAGCACAAGAACCTAAATGAAAATACAATCTCAGAGAAGGAAAAGGAGAAATGTAGGAAGAACAGAAACCCAAAAACCTAGGATGTGAAATCTGTATTTTGGAAGATAACTATTGGCATAAAATGGTAGCGATATTCCAACAGGGTGATAAAAAAAAACAGGATAGGCCTTTTTCATGGCATTCAGTGTCAGAGTAAGATGTAAGAGTTCTCAAGACTAAGATGTAAACAGACCTGAGGTGCTCTGACACGGCCTAACCTATGGAAATTTTATCAGTTAAGTTTATAATCAAGAGTATTCCAAATGAAGTGTGACTCTGCTGGTGCTCTACAGTGGGAAGAAATATGTCCTGAAATCAAACAACAGACTTTGAATCAGAGAGAGAGACAGAGAGAGAGCAAGAGGAAAGGAGGATACAGACAAGAGAAGTGGGGGAAAAGGGAGAAAGAAGCAGGGCGAGAATATAGAAAATGTTTTTATCTTTACTGGCAATATTTAACTCACATTTTGATGCTTGTAGCTGGTAACAATTTAGTGAAATGTGAACATTTATAGCCATACTATAAGATAACATGAAATATGTATTTCAAATAAAACTATATGCTAAGAGTCATGTGTAGAGACAAGCATACAACAAAATGAACCAGAATTTGTTGCATACTCAAACAATCCTTATAAACTGAATCATTACTAAAATATCTCTCTCTAAATGCTTGAGTAAATCAATGACTTGTGTTTTACAGAATTATAGACAAACTATTTTTTACAGAATTATATTTCACATCATAACATTACATTTTAAAATAATAGCTAGCTATGCATAATCATTGCATTCATTGATGCTCCCTCTCTTCCTTATATTTGAGACCACCTCCCAGCTCAAATGATGGCTTTATTTCCCTTTCTCTGGATACATTTAATACCTTTAAATATTAATGAAAGTTATGTAAGAAAGCTGGATGATGATTAAACCTATCTTCTTGGTTAAAACAAGTTGAGAGAGGGAGAAACCGAGATGGCGGCATGGGTAAACAACTAAACTGCTGCCTCACACAACAATTTCAAAACTACAACTAAAAGATACAACGGACACCATCCAGAAAAACAGGAAAGCTGGCTGAGTGGAAATACTACAACTAGAAGGAAAGAAGAAAGCACATTGACACTCAGAGGAGCTGCAAAAGGTTGAGGTATGAAGATGCACATGCACGTGCATGCGTGCACGGAAAGGACGGGCAGCTGAATGCATGGGCAGCTGAGTGCACGGCTGGCTTTCTAAAGTGGGAGGGAGACGGAAGCTCCCAACTGCACAGAATTCCAGTCCCGGGGAAGACTCTGGGAATCCAGATTCATTCGGAGGGAATCAGGACTGTCAGGAAAGGAGAAAGCACACTGAGACTCGGGAGCTGCAGAAGACAGAGGTCCAGAGGCGCACATGCGCAGAGAGGACTGACTGCTGAATGCACGGGTGGCTGAGTGCACGGCTGGCTTTCTAAAGCGGGAAGGAGACGAAAGCTCTAGACTACCCTGAACTTTAGTTCCGAGCAAGTTTCTGGGAGCCCAGACTCATTCGGGGAGAAATGGGACTGTCTGGCAGTGGGTGAAACTGGAGGGCAGCTTTTTCTCAGAGGTGCTTGCAGCATTTACCGAGGGACACTGAGACCCAGGGGCCTCATAGGGCAGGGCTGAGGGGAAGCCAAGGGTGTTGGCTCCACCCTGAAACTCCGCCCCATCTAAGCTGAGCACAGAGGCTTTTGCAATGTTGCAAGTCTTGTCCCATAAGGTTGTCTCCAGCACAGGAGTCCTCCCAGTGTAGACACAGCTGATCCTCACAGCCAATTGGCCTAGAGGTCAATTCCTCCCAGTGATACCAACAACAATCAAGACTTAACTACAACAAGGCTGAGCACACAGTCCACAAAGGGGTGCACCAAGAGTGTCCACCTCAGGTAACTGGGGAGGCTGAGCCACTGTGCCCTAGAAGACACCTACCACTTAAAGCTACTCCACCAACTCAGGGAAGCAGCGAAAATGTGGAGACAAGGAAACAGATCACAAATGAAAGAAATGGAGGAAAGCAAACAACTGAATATAGAGTTCAAAACCACAGTTATAAGGTTTTTCAAGAATTTCCTAGAAAAGGCCAATAAATTCAGCAAGACCCTCAAGGATATGAAAAAGGACCAACTAGAAATTAAATATACACTGATTGAAATAAAAAATATTATACAGAGACCCAACAACAGACTAGAGGACTGCAAGAATCAAGTCAACGATTTGAAATACAAGCAAGGAAAAACACTCAACCAGAAAAGCAAAAAGAAAAAGTATTCCAAAAATTTGAAGATAGTGTAAGAAGCCTCTGGGACAACCTCAAGCGTACCAACATCCGAATTATGGGGGTGCCAGAAGAAGAGAGAGAGCAAGATACTGAAAACCTATTTGAAGAAATAATGACTGAAAACTTCCTCCACCTGGTGAAAGAAATAGACTTACAAGTCTAGGAAGCGCACAGAACCCCAAACAAAAGGAATCAAAGAGGACCACACCAAGACACATCATAATTAAAATGCCAAGGGCAAAAGACAAAGAGAGAATATTAAAAGCAGCAAGAGAAAAACAGTTAATTACCTACAAGGGAGCACCCATACGATTGTCAGCTGATTTCTCAACAGAAACTATGCAGGCCAGACGGGAGTGGCAAGAAATCTATAAAGTGATGAATAGTAAGAACCTACAACCAAGATTACTCTACCCAACAAAGCTATCATTCAGAATTGAAGGTCAGATAAAGAGCTTCACAGATAAGATAAAGCTAAAGGAGTTCATCACCACCAAACCAGTATTATATGAAATGCTGAAAGGTATTCTTTTTTTTTTAATATATTTTATGATTTTTTACAGAGAGGAAGGGAGAGGGATAGAGAGCTAGAAACATTGATGGGAGAGAAACATCAATCAGCTGCCTCCTGCACACCTCCTAGCGGGGATGTGCCCACAACCCAGGTACATGCCCTTGACTGGAATCGAACCTGGGACCTTTCAGTCGGCAGGCCGACACTCTATCCACTGAGCCAAACCGGTTAGGGGTGAAAGGTATTCTTTAAGAATAAGAAAAAGAGGAAAAAGGTAAAGATAAAAATTATGAAGAACAAATACATGTCTATCAACAAGTGAATCTAAAAATCAAGTGAATAAAAAATCTGATGAACAGAATAAACTGGTGAATATAATAGAATCAGGGGCATAGAAAGGGAGTGGACTGACAATTCTCGGGGGGAAAGAGGTGTGGGGAGTGTGGGAAGAGACTGTACAAAAAGAGTACACCTAGGGATGAGGACAGTGGCAGGGAGGTAAAGGCAGAGGGTGGGGTGGGAACCGGGTGGAGGGCAGCTATGGGGGGAAAAAATAGGAACAGTTGTAATAATCTGAACAATAAAGATTTATTAAATTTTTAAAAATAAAAATAAAATAAAACAGAATGAGAGCAGCTTTTGGGGGGAATATTCAGGTTTATTAGCTGCTCTTAGCAAACTGCCCCCAAGCCCCACATTGTTTTCAATCTCGAGTTAAGAAGAATTTTTCTCCAAAGGGCACTGAATCACTTTAATGTTGACTCTCGTATTGCTCTACTCCACCTTCAAAATGTAGCCAGTAAATTCAGCTTTACTACAATACTATAAAAATGTAAAGGAACCATAATAGCATCTAAAAAAGAGCCATTGGCACTATATTCGCTTAGAGAAAACCCTAAACTGAATACTAATGCAAAATGTAATGATAATTTGCCTAGTTGCCAAAAGAGTTACAATAATTATTTTGCCATAATGTGTAAGTTATCTTGAAGGCATCTGAGGATATTACTGTGTAGGATTCAAAATAAGTCCCCAAGTGTCATTGTTCTCATGGGGTTTTTTTCTGTATAAATAAATCAACATACTAACTTCACAGCAACACTGTCCTCTGATTAGAGGATTGACTCATGAGTAAAGAAACATTATATAGAGGTCATTCAGCCTCCTTGATTGGCACCCTGCACAGATCCACCTCACACTAAATTCCACTTTACAGTGAGTATTGTGATTGTGAGGTTCCAGTAAAACATTCAAATAGAATCAATACAGTTTTACTTCCCTTTTCCTTTATAACTATGACCAAATTTTTGGAGTTTTTAAAGTAAACCAAGATCAAATTTAGACATGTTGTTTGAAATTAGCGAAGATGACACACTTCAGTGCCAGACAAAAGCCCTGATTTTAAGAGTCAGTTTTTGCCTTCCCTGAAATGCCTAGCTCAGGAGGTGTATTTTTATGCCTGCAGATATTGGCACATTTCACATTTAAGATTATGACACATCAACTTACTTTGAAATTTTTAAGTCTTCCAACTGCGCATGCTTCAAGTACTTCATGACTATCACTGATAATTGAGCAATTAACTTAAAATTACAAAAATTTGCTGTGGTGGCACAATATGTAGTAAGCAACATGAAAGAATAAAAACAGAAGAACTTAGTACAGTGAAAAAAAGTAATAAAGGGTAAAAATAAGCCTTAATAATAATAATAATAGAACTAAGTTTTAATGGTCCCAGGTTTCAGTGGTTTAATGGTGCCAATAAAATGGCTTAATGAAACAAGTACAGAATATTACAAACTTTTTAGAGCTGTGTGTTCTGGGGCAACAAAAAGGAAGCTTCATTGTAATTGGTCTTGCATAATATTCAAGGATTGGTCCAAAAAGTAAGTATGGGAGTTTCATTAGACAACAAGCAGAAAACAATTAGGTTAAGTCCTGACAGTCAAATTCTTAAGAAATACAGACATTCAAAAAAAAAAAAGAGAGAGATGTCAAATCTTTCTTTAAGTATAAGACAGACAAAGCAAAACCTCTAGGGTTAAAGATGACCTCAAGAAGTCATCAAGCTATTGTGGATATATCTGCAAATCAAAAATTAAGATACACAGCTTGTCATCAAAAGAAAAGGGATGAACCTCAGTTATACTAGAAAAACCAGAATGCCCCTTCACTGTTCACTCCATCAAGGTCTCTTAACATGGGCTTTTCTAGCTAAAAACCATAGTGAAGAGTAGCTTTTTAGTGCTTAAATATAGCCAGTGAAGCAAATTCAATAAACCTAAATCCTACCTTATTTCCGTGGCAGGCCATCTTAAAGGATTGCAAGGAAAACCAACAATTTAGAAAGTCAGAGAGGAAAGAAAGATTCAAACTACAGAAAACATAGGATGCTGTTAAAAATTTTTTTCCTCAAAATTCCATCCATATTGCTCCAAAACACAACTAAGAGATAAAAATAGGGCCGTAGTCGGCAAACTGTGGCTCCCGAGCCACATGCGGCTCTTTGGCCCCTTGAGTGTGGCTCTTCCACAAAATACCATGGCCTGGGCGAGTCTACTTTGAAGAAGTGGCGTTAGGGAGAATCCAAGATGGCGGCGTAGGTAAACACCTAAACTGCTGCCTCGCGCAACAATTTCAAAAATTCAACTAAAAGACAAAACGTCTATCACCCAGAACCACGGGAAAGCTGGCTGAGTGGAAGTTCTACAACTAGAAGGAAAGAGAAAAGAGCATCGAGACGTGCAGGAGCGCTGAAAAGCTGAGGTACGGAGGCGCGTGATCCGGGCTGGCTGCGGGCGTTGCTTTTTTCAACCCAAAGGGAGACAAGCCCCCGACTACTCTGAAATCCAGTTTCTGGGGAGACGCGGGGAACCCAAACTCCTACGGGGAGAAGCTGGACTGTCTGCCAGTGAGGGTGGCTTACTTGCAGAGCTGCGCGCAGGAATTATTGTTTACGACACTGGGGCACGGGACTCCGGGACGCCCTTGGGGACACAGAGCCGGCTAACTAGCAGTCATTGCTGTTTGCCACGCCCTAGCCTAGTGACACCCTGAGACCCCGCCCTGCACAACCTACAAACCCACCCAAGCTCCAAGCAGCAGCTTTAGCAGAAGAAAGCCCTGCCCTATCGCAGCTTAACCTAGCAAACTTGCAGCCTGGGTCAGACAGCTCCAAAACCTCCAAACCCCAAGCAAAGAGGAGAAAACTGTAGCTCTCACTGTAGCTCCTGCTGGATGGCCTCAGACAGTAGCTGACCTGCACCCCATTGGAGATCCAGAAGCCAGTGTACCTAGTGGTCAGAGTGAGACACCAGATTTCAACTCCTCACATCCATAAGTGACACATTCAAAGGCAGACTCAGTGAGCACCAAAGCCCCACTGAAACAAGTCCTGCCCCATAAGTGTGTCTTCAGCGCAGCAGTTCTTCCATTATAGACACAGTGAGTGCTCACAGCTAATTGGCCTGGAGGTCAATTCCTCCCAGTATACCAACAGCAATTAAGGCTTTAACTGCACCAAGTCTTTGCACTCAACCCATAAAGGGGTGTACCAAGAGTGTCCACATCAGGTGATTGGGGAGGCTGAGCTACTGCCCCCTATAGGTCACCTACCACACAAAGCTACTCCATCAACACAGGGAAGCAGCCAAAATGAGGAGACAAAGAAACATGTCACGAATGAAAGAAACGGAGGAAAGCAAACTACTGGATGACATAGAGTTCAGAACCACATTTATACGGTTACTCAAGAATCTTCTTAAAACCGCTGACAAACTTGATGAGACCTTCAAGGAGCTTAATGAGAATGCCAAAAAAATGGAAAAGGATCAGTCAGAAATGAAGCATACACTGTCTGAAATAAAGACTATACAGAAACTCAACTGTAGATCAACGTACCCCAAGAATCAAACCAAAGATCTGAAATATGTGGAAACAAAAAACATCCAACCAGAAAAACAAAAAGAAAAAAGAATCCAAAAATATGAAGATAGTGTAAGGAGCCTCTGGGACAACTTTAAGCGAACCAACATCCGAATTTTTGGGGTGCCAGAAGAAGGGAGAGAGCAAAATATTGAAAACCTATTAGAAGAAATAATGACAGAAAACTTTCCCTGCCTGGTGAAAGAAATAGACTTACAAGTCCAGGAAGCGCACAGAACCCCATACAAGAGGAATCCAAAGAGGACCACACCAAGACACATCATAATTAAAATGCCAAGGGCAAAAGACAAAGAGAGAATATTAAAAGCAGCAAGAGAAAAACAGTTAATTACCTACAAGGGAGTACCCATACGACTGTCAGCTGATTTCTCAACAGAAACTATGCAGGCCAGAAGGGAGTGGCAAGAAATATTCAAAGTGATGAACAGCAAGAACCTACAGCCAAGATTACTCTACCCAGCAAAGCTATCATTCAGAGTTGAAGGTCAGATAAAGAGCTTCACAGACAAGAAAAAGCTAAAGGAGTTCATCACCACCAAACCAGGATTACATGAAATGCTGAAGGGTATTCTTTAAGGAGAGGAAGAAGAAGAAAAAGGTAAAGATAAAAATTATGAACAACAAATGACATCAAATACATACCTACCAACAAGTGAATCTAAAAATCAAGTGAATAAAAAATCTGAGGAACAGAATGGACTGGTGAATATAATAGAATCAGGGACATAGAAAGGGAGTGAACTGACGATTCTCAGGGGAAGCAGGTGTGAGGGGTGTGGGAAGAGATTGGACAAAAATCTTACTCCTATGGAGGAAGACAGTGGAGGGGGTAAGGGCATGGGGTGGGGTGGGGAATCAGGTGGAGGGGAGCTATGGGGGGAAAAAAAGAGGAACACCTGTAATAATCTGAACAATAAAGATTTATTAAAAAATAAAAAAAAAAGAAGTGGCGTTAGAAGAAGTTTAAGTTTAAAAAATTTGGCTCTCAAAAGAAATTTCAATAGTTGTACTGTTGATATTTGGCTCTGTTGACTAATGAGTTTGCTGACCACTGAGGCCTTCCTATACTTTCAGGTATAAATTAGAAGCAGAAAATGAAGCAAGCAGAAAGAACAAGTGTCTAAGGGCACTAGAATATAAAACTTTAAAAAGCTTAAAATATAATGGATATACTCATTCAGATTAGCAAACTGTTTTCAATTAAAGTAGATTTCTAGCCACAGTTCACAAATGTATAGTAGCTGTGTGTATCAATGCAGATACTTCAAATGTCAGTATATCTCTAATTAACATGAGCACACAACTGTAAAACTGAGAAGGCACAATTTTAAATTCCTTACATTCCCAGCATTAATGCTTTCGTGGGGCAGCGCCCGTTGTCATGGAAAATGGCATTCAAGCCCTATTTGTGGATTTTCACAGCTCATCTTTTCTATTTACCTGCTCTATGTCAAGATTAGCCTGGAATAATATTTTTTAAAGATAATGCACTTAGACCTACTTGTCCTTAAAATCACAGATGTTTTCACTGAGGGAGCTTTGGACTGGGCTATGCTCAGTGTGAAATAGATTTCTGTCCATTTAAAAATACCACAAAAAAAGATGAATTCGTGATTTGTTGTTGTTGTTGCTAATTTCCTAAAAATTCATGCCACTCAAAAATTTCACCTGAAGCACAACCTGTGATCGTTTTGGAATAGGGGGATAGGCCAATGTCAGGGAGGAGCAAATGATCCAGGAACATAGGAAAATGAAGTGGCAGAAAGCTCTCTGCAATCTCCTCCTTGACTTACTTACTCTACCTCAACTTTCCAAAAATACTTGTATAGCAATCAAGGGAAGACTGAGATAGTGATCAAAAACAACAAAAGAAAGAGCTAAAACACTCTCTGAGAAAGGACAGCC
Source organism: Corynorhinus townsendii (assembly GCA_026230045.1). NCBI lineage: Eukaryota > Metazoa > Chordata > Mammalia > Chiroptera > Vespertilionidae > Corynorhinus > Corynorhinus townsendii. The sequence goes on along the minus strand of JAPDVU010000008.1, from coordinate 32,208,059 downwards.
TGATATAATGGAAAGAGCACTAAAAGGTTAAGTCCTGCAAAAATTAAGCCAATTTAATATCTGCAAAAACAAGTGTCATACCAAATCAAGATATTGTTATTATTATTTCCTAAAGCACAAGCTAAGCAATAAGCACTTTTTGTACCATACAATAAAAAAACTTTTTGTACCTTTTTCAGGGAAAAGGTGGCTAGTAGAGACCATGAACAGAGATAGCATTTCATAAAAGGGAATTCATTTTCAAATTACTAAAAAGGCTTGGGTAACCTGATAAAGCAGGTTATCTAATGATCTATTTCTGTTTTGTTTTGTTTTTGATCAATCATTTATTGCTCTGGTAAATTAAATAAATGGTCAGAATTCCATAAGTACTTTTTAATTAGACACAAAAAAAAACCTAAATGCAGGATATTAACATGGAAAACAAGGTCCTATTACACAATGCCTACTTTGGAAAAAGAAAAGAATAGTTTTAGTTTTTGAAGAGGGAGATAAAAACCTATAATAAGATGCTTTCAGCTTCTGGAAAGATAACCACTTTTGTTCACAGTGTTTTCCTCTTCTGACCTAGGTAGTAGATGTGAGTAGGTAAGATTCCAATCGGTTCTCACACACCCTTGGTGTGGCCCATTCATTATGGATGTGCAAAACAATATCCCACCTTCCTTATCTCACAGACCGGCTTCTGCACACCTTACTAAGAAACCTTCCCATGGCCATGAGGTATAACTTTCTGCCTTAGATCATGTAGCAAATAAGCAGTTCCAGGACATGGAAATTAAAGTTCCTAAAAGAAGCCATTATCACTGATCCCATTTGCTTGTTCTTAAGCCAAAAATAGATAAATATTTTTATTGTTTTAGCTGTCTCATCATTCAGTGTAAGTGGTAGACAGTTTCCATAGTAAGTGAAAGAAATGGGAACTCAAGCATTCTGGATGCCATGTGAATTGTATCTGACTTATCTTAGTCACAGTATGTTGCTACGTTTCTTGAAGAAGAAGGTTCCACAGTCAGAAGAGGGCCCTAACAAAGCCTGAGACCACCGGCCAAAGGAACAACAAAGCCCATGCCCTAATCTAACATATGGAAATTCTCAAGACTGAAAAACAATTGCTTTAAGGCCTGTATGATTAGCATTACTTTTGTCTAAGTAATCAAGGCAAAATCTGAAGCTGAACTCCAGAAATAACCATATGAAAACTATACCCACAGAGACCCCTCCTCTATTTTTAGCATCTCTTTGTTAAATCACAAGAAAAATCTCAACTATTTGGATCACCTCCATTCAAAGTTAGTCTATGTATGAGGGGGTGGGAGGTTGAGTAAAGAATTCAGGAAACAGAGAGTCTTCAGGTGATGACAACTGTAGAGAATATTTCAGTAAAGGCTATCTTAGTTGAAATGCCAGTAATTATCTTGTAGTTGCCATTTTTTTAATTTTAATCATCTTAAAAACTTACAAAAGGAAATGATTGAATGACAGAAGAGTGAAAGAAGGTAAAAGAAAAGATAAAGCAACTAAGATAAGATTAGAACAACCTGAAATTATTCCCTTTCATTCAGATTTCTAGTAAGATCAGCTCAGCCCCTTAGAATCATCCTTTTTCTCCAGAGCCCCTTGAAAATAGTTTACATTTCTTTCTCCATCTTCTTTGCCTCCTAATCCTCAGTATGATACCTTGCACAAATTAAAAGCTAATATTTAATGCAAATGAACCATGTAGTTTAATATTTTGTGTTTTACATAAGAATAGTTTCAAAATAAAATGTGAATTGATAGTTTCATAAAAATAACATTATTTTTAAAACATCAAAAACATACAAAATGTATTAAACTATATTAAACATTTGTGTCTACTTTCTAAGGTTCATTCTAAATGCCAGCCCCAATCAATGATACTACTAAGAGAAAAGTAAATCTGTTTTTATTTTAGTTGTAATTCCAGTTTGGTCCTGGGAGTGTGTCCTTGCATCATCCACTTACTCCACCTCCATTTTTTATCTGGTATTAAATAAATTTTTGCTGCTTTCTGCTTAAATATTAAATAACTTAAACTCTAATTTGTAATGTTACATTTTAAAAAAATACTCTCCTAGAAGTATATTCTCTAAGGTTCTTGACCAGAGAACACTACAGAGGGAAAGTTTCTATGTCTTTGTTGTTATCGAATGTAAAGCAGCCCTTGAGATGCCAGTGGATTACAACATACTACACATATAAATGTATTTTAGACTCTACTTAAATAGTCTGTTTTCTAACAGACATCTTTAATACCAGCCACATACTCTAAAGTACTTCTATATTAATAAGTATGTATCAATTTAAAGTACTTTCATTGATCATTAAGTTTCACTCAAATTTTTTCTTGAAATTTACCTTCTTTCCTGAGAAAAAGTATCGTTGTTCTCCAAAATACCATTTAAAATATAATATTGTTTTGAGAGATGGTGAAGAAAGCAAGGAAGGCCCCCAATTTGATATGCATTATACATTCACTAAATGAGTCTTTGGTTCCTTAGTACATGATCTGCTCCTATACTGGCAGCTCTTTGAATTCTGTATCATCTCACCTCTTTTCTTTGAGCACAAGCACACAGCACTTTTCAAGTCCAGACAATCAGAAGACTAAGGATTTACCAGGATAAACTATCCATGTGTATATAGACATGCCCCTTTAAGATAAATCATTCCTACAGTTGAGCCTCATCTGAAAAAGTAAGATGTCTATTCTTTCAGCGTATTGTAATGGGCCCTAATTTTTTTTCTAAAATCCTCTTAAGAAAACACTTACAAAACAAAAATTAATAACACTTAAAAAACATTTACCAAAAAAACTAATAAAAATTCACACACTAGAGGACTTGAGAACTTGTTTACAAACTATAATTTCCATGACACAATGAGAAGAGTAATAAATAAACCAATACTTACAAATACGCCAAAAAAAATCAGCCCCAGCACCCAAAATCACTGGTAAATTGCCTTTGAATTCATGAAAGTGACCTGAAAATTTAGAGAGAAAATGGAAAAAGATTAGGTAAGTCGCCTTCCTATGCTTTATTAAAGAAGTATACATTTGACTACAAATCATACTACTTTTAAGTCAGGCAGTTGTTCCCATCTCCTCTAACAACTCTTTCTAAGATGACAATAACAAAAGAAACAATTATTTCATTATTCTACTGATAATAATGCAAAAATCTCCACCCATTGTAGCTTTTTATATAACGTTAGTAATAAACTTTGTGTTTCAAAGTGTAAGTACAAATGGAAATATTTTCATAAGAAGAAATAAAGGCTTACAAGTTACATTTGAAAAACATGTTTCATTTATGTCTGCAAGTTAAAATGAATTAGCTTCACAGAAAATACCTTGGATGTGTTCAATGAGACTACCTTATAGGTAGAATAAACAATAAAGGAAGCCGTTTTTGTTCTACATAAAGTGTGGAACCCATTTAGACTCAGGTTATACACAATGCATTCTGTATGAGCCACGATTCAATTCAAAATTCTTTTGCTTGCACACACTTTAGTTCTGGCCGAAGAGGTAACAGATGCAACTCAAACACACAGAGCTAGCCTTGTAAAAAGTTTAACTAGCACAATGAGTCACTTTATGCCTCTAAATATCTATGGTTTCCTCTCTCCAGAACCCCCATGCATTAGAAGGTAGTTTGGTAGTTTATTTTTATTGTTTGGTCTAACTACAGCACATTTTTAGTTCCATGAAAACAAAGAAACTTTGTTGCAAAGGCCGTATTCTTTCCCAAATGTGAGGATGGCTATAAGTAACGTTCAACTGAAAATAATAATGGAGCTTAGGTTCCTAATTTAAGTCAGAAACTTTTCTAGACTCTAGGGATTGGTTTGATTCAAAACCCTTTAAAATATATATATATATATATATATCCAGTAAACATCTAGGTTAGTTAACCTACTAAGCTGGCTAGATTTTTTTTAAGTCATTCTGAAAGAAAAAAAAAAGAATCTTGATCAACATCATTTGTAGGAATCACTGCTCCCAATGTTGCACTTATAGCACAAATGGCCATAATAAATTGGGTATCGGCACCTGAATTAAGTTGAGACACAAAATAAATATCTAACTCAGCCCTTCCCCAGCTCCTATAATATGCTTTTGCCTAATTGATCCAGATAATTTATTGTATTTTCAAGTCAGGATTAACAGATAATGAATCTGTCCTGGGCATTTGGACAGCTTTAAGTATCAATGGCTATTATGCCCATTAGGTTTCTTCACCCAGACCTCCTTCTCTTTTTAGGGAATAGTGCCTGGGCCTTCCCCAATCCAGTTTGCAGCAACTCTGTAATGCCTACTTCCATTGATGTAAGAAGTCCAGGAGAGTCTGGCCAAGGGAAGGTAGCTAGCTCTCTCATTTATTTTTGGTATTACACCCTTCTCCTCATGACTTTCTGGTGTCTTAGGAACCAAAAGAGCAATTTTATCTGGGACATCACACAACCCTATGTGGACACACTCTATGTACCATACAAAGCCAGAAAAGAATACTGGTTCTGTTATAAGCTTTTCTCATACTTTATCCTGCCGAGAATTATAAATTATAGCTTTGAAGTTATCCACAAAATAAATCTATAGCAAAATGCATATCTAAAGCCTAGACCCTAGAAGAATCCAAAATGGTTTTTAAGTACTACTACATTTTTTTAAATAATCACACCTTGTCCTTCTAGAAAATATTTTTTAAAGCACGAATTGAAATTATGCAACATACACAATATATCTCATTCTTTCATTTGCATTTAAATGTTGGGGGATAAAATAAAATGCATCTAGAAATATTGTGGCTAAGTATAGCTCTTTTTTCCAATAATTGTACTCTTTAAGCTCTCTAACTCTGGAAATACTTTAAATTTGGAACAAGTTAAATTCCAGACATTCAGGGCAAATAATATTTTAATATGCATTAATATGAAGTCAACAAACCTCACTTGTCATATCAACGCAGTCTTGCTACATATGTTAAAAACAACTCTGTATTTCATTATCAAATGATATACATTATTGATGAATTTTGTAACAAACAATTTAAAAAGTTTAAGTTTCTAAAAATCACAGAGTTCATTATTATAATAAAGAGAAAAAGAATTTAGTACATACTTACTCCTGCAGAGAATTTAGAAATAAATAAGCAACATATTATGATGGCCAAAGAGGTAAGAATCAACTCACAGGAATTAACACACAACTTGAAGCAAGCTACTTCTTTGAGAACTAAAAAAGTTAAGGCTGAAGAAGACATTTCTAAAATAAAAGTAGCCACTTTGGTCCTGAGGGCAGCACAAAAGTAAGAAGACAGAGAAAAAATGCCAAAGCAAATCACCGTCTGTTGTAGAAAACCACAATCTGTTTAGTAAAATGAATCCTCAGAACACCCAATGACCATTGATTATTCCATTCCTTTGTTTGCTCTTTCATTCATTCAGCAAGTAGTTAGAGATTGCACTGAACAATAAGAACACAAAATGTTTCTTAAAATAAATAAAATCAATGCTGTCCCAAAGGGTAAAAGATCCCTCCTTTCCAGAAACATCAATGATGAGAGAGAATCACTGATCAGCTGCCTCCTGGGAATCGAGCCCACAACCCAGGCATGTACCCTGATCAGAAATCAAACCACGACCTCCTGCCTCACAGGTTGGCACTCAATCTCTGAGCCATGTCAGCCAGGCAAATGAATGCTGAAAAACATTTTCTAAGTAAAATAAGCCAATCTGAGAAAGACAAATATCACATGATTTCACTTATTTGTGCAATCTAATGAACAAAATTAATTGACCAACAAAATAAGACCCAAAGCAGGGAGGCAAAGAACAGACTGACATATCTCAATGTGGGGTTGGGTGGACAAGAAGAGATAAACCAAAGAATTTATATACTTACTAGTGGCCCGGTGCATGGATTCATGCACATTGAAAGGAAATTAATTAGAAGGTGGCTGGTGGGGCAGAACTGGCTGAGTTGGGCCAGACACGCCCTGGAGCCAACCTTCTGTGGTCCCTCCCTGCTTGCTGCACCTGGGGTGGCGCCATGGCTCGAAGGGCATCTACGGTTACCGCAGCTCAGCAATAAACCAGATTCAGGGCCGACAGTGCCCCAGCAATAACATAACCCACTGCTGAAGGCAGAATCGAGTGGCCCCTCGAGGAATCGGGCTCCCTCTTCTCTGTTCACCACTGCCAAGTCACCGCAGCTTGACAGCTCCTGTGTTGAGCATCTGCCCCCTTGTGATCAGTGTGCATCATACGTGCCAGCCAGTCAGCCAGTCGGCTGGTCGGACAGTTGCTTAGCCTTTTATATATATACTAGGGGCCCAGTGCACAAAATTCATTCACTGGGGAGGGGTCCCTCAGCCCAGCCTGCCCCCTCTCACATACTGAGAACCCTCAGAGGATGTCCTACTGATGGCTTAGGTTTGCTCCCAATGGACATAAACCGCAGTCTGGCCTCTCTTTGCGGGAGGCCACCTGGCTGATCAGGGGAAGGTGCCAGCCCCATCACCCCTCTGCTGCAGCCACTGCCAATCACCAAAGCCGCCAAGGTATTTTCATCAACATGGACTCCAGTCCCTTCACCATGAAAAAATGACAACTTTCTGTAGGCTTTAGGCTTGGGAAGCGGGCACCCCCTACCCCTACAATTGCAGGCTCGGCAGAGGCTTTAAGCTTGGGAAGGGATGCCCCCTCCAATGGCTGGCTGGGAGTGACCTGGGTGCTAAGGAGGTTCCCGGGACCCAGGTATGTATGCAAATTAACCGCCATCTTTGTTGGGTTAATTTGCATACTCACTCTGATTGGCTATGGGCGTAGCAGAAGTATGGTCAATTTACATGTTTCTCTATTATTAGGTAAGATATGCATGAAATTCATGCAAGAGTAGACCTTCCTTCCCCCAGCTGCCGGCATCGGCTTCCCTCTGACACCTGGGACCCGGGCTTCCCTCCGGCCGCCAGCAGACACCTGGGACCCAGGCTTCCCTCACAAACCTGGCTTTATCCGGGAGAATGGAAGGATGTCCAGAAGGACATCCAGTCTAATTAGCATATTACACCTTTATTATTATAGATAGATATGCATAGCCCATGGACACGGACAATAGAGTAGTAAAGAACTGGGGGGTGGGGAGGAGCTGGAAGGAGGGAGGTAAAAGGGGGGAAATGGGAGATATCTATAATACTAGCAAAAGTAAAAACTATATTTTAAAAAATAATAATAAAATAATTTTGTATTCCTAAAATTAATACAATTTTATATGTCAATTATAACTCAATTAAAATTTTTTTAAAAACAATTAAATAACCATGTCCTTTCCCCTCAAGGATTTTTCAATCAATAATCCAACCTGGGCCACAGACTATAACATGTGACCATGGTGATGACATGCTTCTGACTATTTGATCATCACACTTTTGCACATCCTTAGTTTACTAAATCAAAAGTGCATTGCTGGAGAAACCAAGATGGCAGCATAGGTAAACACCTAAACTGCTGCCTTGCACAACAATTTCAAAACTACAACTAAAAGACAAAACGTCTATCATACAGAACCATGGGAAAGCTGGCTGAGTGGAAGTTCTACAACTAGAAGGAAAGAGAAAAGAGCATTGAGACGTGCACAAGTGCTGAAAAGCTGAGGTATGGAGGCGTGTGAATCGGGCTGGCGGCAGGTGTCTGGGTGCGCTGCTTCTTTCAACCCGAAGGGAGACAAGCTCCCAATTACTCCGAACTCCGGTTTCTGGGGAGATGCTGGGGACCCAAACTCCTACAGGGAGAAGCTGGACTGTCTGCCATTGGGTCGGAAAGTGAGGGCAGCTTTCTTGCAGAGGTGCACCCAGCAATCATTGTTTACTGCGCTAGGGTGCAGGACACGGGGACTTGGAAACACAGAGATGCAGAGACAGCTGACTGGCAGCCATCACTGTTCGCCATGCCCTAGCCTAGTGACTCCCTGAGACCCCGCCCCGCACAATCTACAAACCCACCCAAGCTCCAAGCAGCGGATTTAGCATAAGAAAGGCCTGCCAAACAAAGGTTAACCAAACAAACTGCAGCTCTGGTCAGACAGCTCCAAAACCTCCAAACCCCAAGCAAAGAGGAGAAAACTGTAGTTCTCGCCATAGCTCCTATTGGGTGGCCTCAGACGGTAGCTGACCTGCACCATATTGGAGATCCAGAAGCTAGTGTATCTAGTGGTCAGTGTGAGACGACACCAGATTTCAACTACTCACATCCATAAGTGACACATTCAAGAGGCAGACTCGCCCTAACCGGTTTGGCTCAGTGGATAGAGCATTGGCCTGGGGACTGAAGGTCCCAGGTTCAATTCTGGTCAAGGGCATGTACCTTGGTTGCAGGCACATTCCCAGTGGGGGGTGTGCAGGAGGCAGCTGATCGATGTTTCTAATTCTCTATCCCTCTCTCTTCCTCTCTGTAAAAAATCAATAAAATATATTTGAAAAAAAAAAAAACAGGCAGACTCTTTGAGCACCAAAGCCCCACTGAAGCAAGTCCTGCCCCATAAGCGTGTCTCCAGCACAGCAGTTCTTCCATTATAGTCACAGCAGGTCCTTATAGCCAATTGGCCTGGAAGTCAATTCCTCCCAGTGACACCAACAACAATCAAGACTTAACTACAACAAGGCTGTACACACAGTCCACAAAGGGGTGCACCAAGAGTGTCCACCTCAGGTAACTGAAAGGCCAATCCACTTGCCCATATAGGACACCTAGCATACAAAGCCACCCTACCAACTCCAGGAAGCAGCGAAAATGCAGAGACAAAGAAACAGATCACAAATGAAAGAAATGGAGGAAAGCAAACACCTGGATATAGAGTTCAAAGCCACAGTTATAAGGTTTTTCAAGAATTTCCTAGAAAAGGCCGATAAATTCAGCAAGACCCTCGGGGATATGAAAAAGGATCAACTAGAAATTAAACATACACTGACTGAAATAAAAAATATTATACAGAGACCCAACAACAGACTAGAGGAATGCAAGAATCAAGTCAAAGAACTGAAATACAAAGAAGCAAAAAACACTCAACCGGGAAAGCAAAAAGAAAAGAGAATACAAAAATTTGAAGATAGTGTAAGAAGCCTCTGGGACAACCTCAAGCATACCAACATCAGAATTATGGGGGTGCCAGAAGAAGAGAGAGAGCAAGATACTGAAAACCTATTTGAAGAAATAATGACTGAAAACTTCCCCCACCTGGTGAAAGAAATAGACTTACAAGTCCAGCTAGTGCACAGAACCCCAAACAAAAGGAATCCAAAGAGGACCACACCAAGACACATCATAATTAAAATGCCAAGAGCAAAAGACAAAGAGAGAATATTAAAAGCAGCAAGAGAAAAACAGTTAATTACCTACAAGGGAGCAACCATATGATCATCAGCTGATTTCTCAACAGAAACTATGCAGGCCAGACGGGAGTGGCAAGAAATATTCAAAGTGATGAATAGCGAGGACCTACAACCAAGATTTAGGACCTACAACCTACCCAGCAAAGTTATCATTCAGAATTGAAGGTCAGATAAAGAGCTTCACAGATAAGAAAAAGCTAAAGGAGTTCATCACCACCAAACCAATATTATATGAAATGCTGAAAGGTATTCTTTAAGAAGAGGAAGAAGAAGAAGAAAGTAAAGATAAAAATTATGAACAACAAATACATATCTATCAACAAGTGAATCTAAAAATCAAGTGAATTAAAAATCTGAGGAACAGAATAAACTGGTGAATATAATAGAATCAGGGGCATAGAAAGGGAGTGGACTGATAATTCTCAGGGGGAAAGGGATTGGGGGTTGCAGGAAGAGACTGGACAAAAATCGTACACCTATGGATGAGGACAGTGGCGGGGAGGTAAGGGCAGAGGGTGGAGTGGGAACTGGGTGGAGGGGAGCTATGGGGGGAAAAAGGAGAAACAATTGTAATAATCTTAACAATAAAGATTTATTAAATTATTTTAAAAGTGCATTGCTACAAACACTTCAATATAAAAATGCACAAAAGAATATAAAGAGGAAATGTACAAATGAAATACAAATGTCCAATAATATACAATATGTACACTCTCCCTAATAATCAAAGAAATGTAAATAAAATATTTTCACCTATAATATTGGCAAAATATTTTAAACTGGTCAAAACCTAGTATTGGTGACAGTTGAAAAATAAACACATTCATGTACCATTGATGATACTATAGATTAGGTACAATTTCACTGAATGGTAATTTGACAAAAAGTGTCAAAAATTTTTAATGTCAATCTCCTTCAGGTTTGCTATGCTACTTTCAAAAACATATTATAGCCATAATTTTATATCAATAAATATACTGTTGAATAAAAAACCAATATGCATAATAAGAACCAATTTATAGAAAATTAAATGTGTATACACACACCCCTGTTTCACAAAGTAAAATACAATTTAACAAAAATATTAACATTGAGTGAGATATAGGCTTATTTTTACTTTCTTATCCATATGAGTTGGTGTTATTGAGATTTTTAAATACTTAACATGTCTAATTTGTCCCAAAACAATAAAACTATTTCTAAAATTCAGTAAATCACTTATACATTAAAAAATAGTCACCTAAATCCTGGCTAACTTGCTATTAATCTGGCAGCAAAAGTCAAATATTAACTTACAAAGAGAAAAACCTCTGAATTACAAAGCAACTTCAAACAAGAATCCTGACCTCAAATGAAGAACCCATAAACATTTTCACAAAAGCATGTCCGACTCTCCCCAAAATAGGTACTAGATCAAAGGTAAACAGCAAATAAAAACACTGCCACCTCCCTGTATAATTAAGCTTTAAAAGCTTTTAAACTAAATTTTTAAATCCTGCTTAAAGCTGTCTCTAAGCCACACCCATTTCTTTTTTTATCCCCATCCCTTTTTATTTTTTTTAATTTACTTTGGCAAGAAGGTTCAAGCACCAAATGGGTAATTGAATTCACTTATGTAGAATTTGAGTTATTTAAAAATGAGATATGAAAGAAACTGATACCAAGCTAATGCCCAATTTGTTTTAAAAATGCAATTACTAACAATTAAGAACATCAGAATAGTGAATGGAAAAATTCAGGTTTAGTTATTTATATTTATATTTTGTAGGGCAAAAGTAAGAGTATTTCTGAGGTGTCAAGGAAGATAACTTAAGATGTTACCTAGTCTAACACTTTGTTTTCCTGGAACAAATACCTTTTTCCTCAAAGAAAGAAATTTTCTCCTATTCTTAAAGATCTCCAAAGATACTTATTATTAAAGCCTACTCATACTAGCCTATTTATTTATTCTATACTGTTCAACCTACATCTTCAATATGATTTCAGTATTGAGGACCACCATTTAGAAGGGACATTGACAAGTATGCAGAAGAGATTGGCTAAGAAATCTTATAGGAACCATTAGGAAGGTTGCAAGTTCTAGAAACAGTGCATTGAAATAAACTGTAGAGATCATCAAACTCTTTGGTCTCTGAATTCCATGACATTTCTAAAAATTAAGAAAGTCCCAGAAAGCAATGCTTCCGTTTATCAATATCCTATATAATAAAAACCTAATATGCAAATTGTCCCCTCAGGCAGTCGTTCAACCAGGAGTTTGACCAGAGACCAGGAGTTTGACCGCTCCCTATGACATGAGCTGACCACCAGGGGGGCGGTGTGGAACATGGCGGGCCTCAGCAACACAGTGCTGGCCGCGAGCAGCGGGCAGCAGTGAAGATGCTGCCAGCCCAGATGAGGGCGGGATCATGGTGGGTGGTGGAGCAGGTGAGCAGGTGGTGCCAGGCCAAGACGGGTGTGAGCAGGGGCCCCAATCACCCCCCCCCCTCCCAATCATCCCTGCAGACAGCGACCATTGGCACAGAGGTCGGGGACAGAGCCACCGCCCAGCTCCCAGGTGCTGAGGGAGCAGGGCGGTGGGGGGGGGGGGGGGTGTCTGGACCCGATCAATCACCCTACAGGTGGGATGGTGGAACAGGTGAGGGGGCAATTCCAGGCCAAGGCGGGGCTGCGAGGCTGGGGGCGTGAGCTGGGGCCCAATCTCCACAGGCCACCCCGAGGGACCCCACCTGTGCACAAATTTGTGCCCCAGGCCTCTAGTTTATTATATTAGAAACTAAAGCTAAGAAAACATTTGTTATTTATTCATTTAAAGCAAAACATATAATTAAACAGTAATTATTTACATGGTAACATAAATAACATACTTTTAAAATAGTATAAGCACATTTTCCAAAACAAAGAATTTGAATACAGATTTTATTTTGCATTTTTGCAAACCTCTTAAATGCCTGGTTTAATAAAAGACAGCCGGGTTCTCATAGGTGTTACTGCATTCCATCTGTGTGATATGTTGATTTGATGGAAATATGTGAAAAATATCCATCTTCACACAGATATGAAATTGGAACGAGGCAGAGTGTTTTAATAGCCTTTCCGGTGGGGGCTTGCCCGAGGTGGGAATGGCTGGGGGCAGAGGGGAGGTTAATGGCGGGGGTGGGGCGGGGAGAAGGAGACATATGTAAAACTTTAGACAATAAAAGGAAAAAAAAGCCTTTCCACATGATAGTTGCTACTTTTCTTTGATCTGTATCAAAATTTGACAGGTAATAGTTTCTAAAAGGTTAGTTATAATATGTAATCTGAAACCTGAATATCAATGAACTTTTTGTATGCTGTTACTTTAAAACACACTGGTCTCTAAATACATCCTTTTTACCCATGCATAATTTTGTAACATGCATTGGTTCATTAGGGAAATATCGGTTCACTGTTTTTTTGTAGATCTTTAAAAGGTTGACATATTTCATTATTCAGTATTTTTAAAAATCAAAATTTGTTAATATCACTACCAATCTTATCAGCAAAGCTTTTAAGTATTGGGAAGTCATCAACCTCATAGTGGTAGATACAAGTTTTCCAAACAACTAATTTTCTCTTGAAAGCTCAAATTTTATTAATGACAACAAACAATATCAGTTGCTTTTCTTACAACGGCACAGACACTTGGCTCATTTTTTAGAATGTGTCTGCCAATCATCCAAGTCTGAATAACCATTGTGTGTCTGTTGGTCGTTCTTTCAAGTAAAAATGATGTTCTATGAAAAAAAAAAAAAAAGGCAGTTACTTCAGCTTGCAACTCAATCACGCAAGTGATTTTCCTCCAGATAACCATTGTACTGGGGTATGCGGCATGAGCGCTTTATGCATACTTCCCATTTTATCATGGAGTATTAAAAGATGTACTTACGGGTCAAGAATAAATAAAATCAGTTACTTTACTGTTTCATCTGCACCATTATTAAGTGAAACTGGCTTTTTTCCCCTCCCTGTGGGTGGTGATGATTTAAAAAACTCAATGGTTATTAATAGACTTTGGTGCCACTGTGCCACTGCTCTGATTTATGTAAGGCACCACCCGTTTTGCCCAAAATGGCTTTGTATCCCCGGTGTAAATGTCAACACTGCAAAAAAAATATCATGATGGAAATAGTTTTGACTTTTTGGACCCCTTGAAAAGGTCTCACGGGTCCCCATGTGTCCACTGACCACATTTTGATAACTGCTTATGTACTCTGGTAATCCATTTTGCAGCTCAGGAAACTATCTACTTTAATATTTTCAAACCAACAAGAAGAGGTAGTATCTAGCATAGTGAGTATAATATGGTAAATACTGATTAAAAGTTTTCTCTTTTCTTCTTTCCAGAAGAAAGAATAATATTAGTGGGTGGGGACCTCAAGATGATGGATTTTAGCTCGGTCCAGACAAATCTTTAAAAGCAATGGAATAATTTGCCTCACAAAATAGAGACCTATTGCTGGAGTTGTCAAAGTTAAGGCTAGTGACGCTTTGCCAGGGATGTTGTAGAAAGAATTCTTACACTGAGTTGAAAATTGTATCAAAACTTAGTTGATTATGTAATCACCTAGACAGCTTTTATAAAATTCAAATCTCTGGACCCTACCCCCAAACCTGCTGAACCATATCTCCTTGAGTGGGCCAGGAGTCAACATGTTTTAAAAGCTCCACAGATGATCATTAAAGCCGGCCCAGCTGTAGCTGGTGTTCAAGAACTGATACACCCGTTCCCTCTAAAGTCCCTACCAACTCTAGGATTCTACAATTTTATATTTTATCAACACCCAGTGGGAAGTATACCCTGACACCTTAATGTAACACTGCCTATGCCTTTTTTTAACACATTATAGATGGTCAGGATTAAGGTATTTTTGGGTCAGAAAAGAAAGAACTAATGTTGCATCTCTTAGGCCTGCCAATTCACTTCTGCCCACATGTGTAGCAGAATGGTAAATCAGAGATAGAATTGCCTAAATTAGACAAATTTTCACAATTGCCAGAACTTTTCTGCTCTCCTGAAATAACAATTCAAGAAGATCTGTCAGTGGCCCAGCCGAGGAGGTTCAGTGGTTGAGCATTGACCTATGAATCAGGAGGTCACGGGTTCAATTCCTGGTCAGGGCACATGCCCAGGGTTGCGGGCTGGATCCCCAGTAGGGGGCGTGCAGGAGGCAGCCGATTAATGATTCTATCTCATCATTAATGTTTCTATCTCTCTCTCCCTCCCTCTCTGAAATAAATAAAAATATATTGGTCAGTCAATAAGGATGGTCAGTACAAAAATTGTGTCTACATTTAAAATAAATGAGATTATTTAGAAGACAGCATGTCTTCCCTTTACAAAGATAGCTTATTGCAATGAACCAAGACCAAACAAATATAGCCCACAAATTTCCAAGACCTATTTACAGAATCACGGTGTTACTAAATCCCCAAAACCTTTGTAGTTGAGGTCTTGACTACGAAAAACTCCATATACTGCTTAACTTTACACTTTATACTATATAAAGCAGCAAGGCCACTTGACCAGAATTACACAAAAATTTGGCTGTGAATCAAAAAGAAAATTGAAATTTTGGGGGTAACTTTTCACTCAATAAAATTGTTCTATCTCTTCTGTCATGTCTTCTCTTTTCTTAGCAAAATATATTTCTGTGAAATAACACCTATTATTATTAGTTTTTTTAATGTACCTTTTTTTTTTTGCAGCTTGTCTGATTTCAGACATAAATGGTATCAGTTTAATAACAACAGTCAAAGAAGGTCTTGTGTAAGTAGGACTGGAAAAAATAGTGATTATCAAAACACAATCTTCGGATTCCCTATTTCAGAACTACCTGAGGTGCTCATTAAAATAATGTTTTAAAAGACTGTTAGGTCCCACCCAAACCTATTGATTTGCCATATTCTGAAAATATGGCCTAAGAATCTATTTTAAAGCATAGTCTCTAGTTAATGCCTATGCACACTAAAATTCAATAACTGCTGGGTCAAAGGGCAACTGTGTTAAATGTGGGTAAGCTCACAAAAACTTTTGTCCAAATATGAAAGTTTTATAACTCTATAAAGTGTTTAATCATACTGAAAAAAATCTGAATAATTTTGCAGTTCCTATTTTTTTTAAATAAAATATTTTCTTACATGTTAAGGAAGAATTAGAAACTAGACATGGAACTGAACTAAAAAAAAATTAAGTCTTAGTTATTTCAGGATGTTGGGTGTTTGGCGTTGCTTTTGTTTTTTAATTTGAGACCAATACAAGCAATTCAGCAGCAATTCAATTAACATTTCTGAGAGCCCACAGGATGCATAGCATGAATTGGAATCTCTGGGGATACAGAACAATACCAGTTCTCCAACTACTGACAATTTGGATTCATTGTAAGATAAATATTATAGTCAGAATAGTCTCAACATTTGCAGTGCATTATCATACTCAGCAAGAGGAGAAGATTCCATCCCTGCTGAGTTCTCTCTCCTTAAGCCCTGCTCATGAAATAAAGTGGCAGAACATTTAAAGAGCAATCATTTAACAAAAGCTCACAGATAAGTACTGATTTTTTAAACCCATAAATTTTTTAAATCAGTCTACTATTTTTCCGTACGGTAAATTGACAAACAAATGTAGCAGAGCTGTTTTTTGTACTTGTTCTAGGTAGTTAAATCAAGATAAATTTAAAGACATCTAAAGAGGGTCCCTTTTGAAACTCATTTTAAGAAACTCTTTTACCACTCTCAGTACCACTCCCTCTTAACCACAAATAATGACTTCAGTAATGGAGCTCTGTAATTTAAAGTATCAGGCAAATAACACCAAGTAACTCAGATGAGATGACACCGCCTGTTGTGCAAATATGTACTTAGGATGAGATTATAAAAATAACAGCTGCATTATCAACTAGGTTCAGACCAGAATAATTTATGTGAATGCAGAGTCAACATGGTTGAACTTGGCTACATAGCATGTGTAGCACTATATATTTTTTAAGCACTTCTCCATTTGTGACAAAAATTCAAAGGTGAGTGGAGATGCTAAAAGAAGAAGAGAAAAACAAAGATTTAGTGACCATGGGCCAATTATTCAAGAGTCCTGACTCCACGCCTAAATCATAGTTACTCATCACTTCCTGAATGTTTGCTCTGTGCCAGGCACTGTGTTAAGCACTGGAAAAATAAAAATGAAAGTAGAATCGGTAACTTTAAGGAGTTTACAGCCTAAGAAAGGAGACAAGTAAGTGCAATTTTCTGTAAAATATGTTAGGTGAAGAAAACGGATTATAAAACTATATAATCTCATTTTCTGAAATAAAAAAATATGCATAAAAATGTGCATATTAACATTTACTTCCCAATGTTTTTGAAAGGATTAAAGATATGCCAGTGCTTCCTAGATGGGCAATGCCTTGCATAAACGTAATTTCCTTTTTGCTTTTTCCCTGAGAAGACTTTGTTTAAATGTACCCAAGTCACAATTTACACAGATGACCTGGTACCTAATGAAACCACCAACTTTTTATTAATCTTCACTCGAAGATATTTTTCCATTGATTTTTAGATAGAGTGGGGGTGAGGGGGGGAGGGAGGGAGAGAGAGAGAGAGAGAAGCTTCTATGTGAGAGAGACACATTGATTGGTTGCCTCCCACACTCACCAGGGCCGGGGATCGAGCCTGCAACCGAAGTACATGACCTTGACCAAAATCTAACTTGGTCAAGTTAGATTCAATCCACTGGCTGGTGCTCTATACACTGAGCAAAGCCAGCTAGGGCCATGGTCGGCAAACTGCGGCTCACGAGCCACATGCGGCTGTTTGGCCCCTTGAGTGTGGCTTTTCCACAAAATACCATGGCCTGGGCAAGTCTATTTTGAAGAAGTGGCGTTAGAAGAAGTTTAAGTTTAAAAAATTTGGCTCTCAAAAGAAATTTCAATCGTTGTACTGTTGATATTTGGCTCTGTTGACTAATTAGTTTGCTGACCACTGGGCTAGGGCAACCACCCACTTTTTAAAGAAGAATGTCTTACAGTTACATGACCTAGAGCTGTATCCTTGGCAATGCCACCCATTATCACACTCAGTAACTACACATTCCATATCCACAGAGACATCAGTCATACACTATGGATTAGTTCTTCCTGGACTTAATAAGGTCCTGTGCTCACTCTCAAAAGCACAGAAACAAATTAAGAGAATTTGTATAGAGATCCTGCTTATCCTGTAGAGAAGTGTATATTCTCCACAACAAGTTAAAGATCTCACTGGAAAGCCCACATATGATCTGGCCTGGCATTTCTGAGATGGCTTTAGTTCCTAAGGGAAAACATCAGGGATAGCAGGAGGAGATGCTTCCACATTTGCAGAGAAGGAAACAGACGCATGACTCACTTAGGACCAATGACAAATTAGTGACAGAGCTTACATTATAAGTCAGAGTTTCCAGTTACTGTGCTTATGTCCAGTCTATGAGGTACATAAATGTCTCCTGTTACTTCATCTATAAAAATGGGATACTTGGCATTCACTTCTCTTGTAATATGTCAGTTTTGCTACTTTGCTTTCCCACTTAACTCATTTGACAAAAGACACTTTGTAAAATGGAAAGGGGTTAAATTCCTGGATTTTTAAATACATTTCTCCAGTGTCAGCGCTTTCCTATCTCACCCAACTCTAATCAACCACCAATTTGTATATCTTCTTGTCCTGGAATTTGCGTAATTTCACCTTCTTTTTCTGATCCACAAAGAGATTGATGGAACAGTGTGGGGTGTGTGTGTGTGTGTGTGTGTGTGTGTGTGTGTGTGTGTGTGTAGATATACATAGAAAAAATACCCTGCTACATACTACATAATTCTCATTTCCCTACATCAGCGATTTTCAACTGGTTGCTGCAAGAATTTTTTAAGCATGCAATGACTACTTAGTCAGGAGCACTGACCTCTTTCCCTTAGATTATCAAATAAAAAAATGACAACAGCCAACAACACAATAGCCATTAGGTGTGAATGCCCTGCCTTGAACCATAAATATATAGGGCATATAATAAAGTTTCATCTTTTTGGTCACATCACATAATAAGGTTACATCTAATAGATTAATTCTTGGTACCAGAAATCTTTATATATAAGTATAGACACCTGATTTCTTAAAAACTCACTCTGGAGCAAAAGGCTAGGTAATTACTATTATTTTTGTAAATCAATCAAAGTTATACCTAATTTTTTTATTTATTTTTGTTGTTGAAAGCATCACAGATGTCCCCTTTGTTTTTTTGAATTGAACCCCCCTCCACCCTGCATCCACCCCTCCCAGGCCTTCAACACTCTATTGTCTGTGTCCATGGGTTATGTACATATGCATATAAATTCCCCAGTTAATCCCTCCCACCCACCCATTCATCCCTGTCTTCCCTCTGAAGTTCGACATCTGTTTCATGTTTCTATGTCTCTGGATCTATTTCATTCATCAGTTTATTTTGTTCATTAGATTCCACATATGAGTGAGATCATGTGATACTTATCTTTCTCTGACTGGCTTATTTCACTTAGCATAATACTCTCCAGGTCCATTCATGCTGTTGCAGATGGTTAGAGTTCTTATACCTATTTTTTGTCAGATCAGCAAAAAACTAATGTTGTGTGTTTTTTATGTGCAGTAGAATTTTAGTAATTAGTTTGTGTGTGCCATGAGATGAAAAAGGTGAAAATCCCTGCCCTACAGTACTGCTCCTATGTCAGCACTGGGACAAACACCACTGCCTCTTTAATGTGAATTGATGAAAGAAATGCAAAGCGCTCTCCAATACTCAAATTCAAGCCCTAAATTTTATCCCCACCAATTCTGTTTCTTCACAATTAAAAAATAAAAAGAGCACACATTATTAAGCAAATTCTGTAGACTTACCACTGTTCAATTGATATTTACTTTCTCATTAAATCCTCATAATTACTCTGTGACAGTATCCTCATTTTATAACTGAAAAAATATTTAAAGCCTGAAATTTAATGGGATTAAACAATCATAAAGATAGTAAGTGACAGGGCTGGCACTCAAATTCACAGTCTCTGGTTTCAAAGGTACTTTCCATTTTTTCATTTAAGTAGCATTCCTTAATAATTCAGATCCTAGCCTTTTCAAAACCTATTGGTTCTGATGTGAAAAGAACTCCTTTTAAAAGACTCTAAATTCTACCACTTCTGTACACTGATCCCATCCCTGCCCTTCAACCACCATAGATCTCTGGGACAGACACTATGCCAAGTCCACATACCAACCTATAATTCAAAGCCTCCTTCTTGTATCTTCTACCTCAGAGTAGCTTCCCAGAATAATTTTGCTGGACAGAGGAGCCTTTATTCCAAAAAATGAAAATATTTACCAAGTAGCTCACAAATACAATACGGAAACTTACAAAACCTAAAGAGAATTATTGTAAGGTCAAAAATGTTACTTTGCACATTAAATAGATAATTTAAATTTGAGGTGATTTCAAAAAATCAAATACACAAATTTAATTTCTTTCCAAGAATAAGATTATCTTAATAACTTTTAGGTATAACAAGTATAATATATAAATATTACAAAAGTATAAAAATAAAAACAGTAATTAGCACAGGAATAAGAGGCAGATCAATGAACAACAGAAAACCTAGAAATAGATGACAGTTTATAGAAAAACTTAGTCTGTGATATATGACAGTTCAAGAAAATAGGAAAAATGAACTATTCAATAACTCATGTTGGGAATGGGTAGATATTTGGAAAAAATAACAGTGAATCCCTGCCTCACGCTTTTCACTAAAATAAATTCCAGTTGTATTTTAAGAGCTCCAACAAATCATTAGAAAAATAGGCCACAAAAATAAATGGAATATTTAAAATGAAAAAATTATAAAAGCAAATAAGCTTTAAAATGTTTTCAATATCACAATTTTAAAATCTTAATGCAACAATTCATAATTCTAAATGTTAGGATAACATTTTCACAAAAATTTAACACATTCTTTCTGGACAGCAATTTGACAATTCTGTATACCATATATCACTTATAAAAAGAATTCAAAAATATGAAAAAGTATAAGTAAAAAGTGCTCTTTCACATACCTACAAATTTTAAATGTACATATCCTTTGATACAAAAAATCTCCTATTTTATCCTAAGCAAATTATTGGACAAGTGGGTAAAGGTCATATGTATAAAAATGTTCAATGAAATATTGTTCATAATAGCAAGTTGCTGGAAACAACCAAAGATTCATTGATTTTGGAATATGTAGGGTAAAACCACACTTATCAACAAGAAAGATATCCACATCCTCTTGTTACAGTATACTGCAATCATTATTATTGTGGCATATATCCATATTTATCAATAAGAAAGATATCCACAGCCCATAGTTGCTGGGGTGGAGGCTAACAAGGTATATGTATTTTTCCATTAATATAAAGACATAAATTATTATATGAGTATGTATGCATATGAACACAAAAAATAATACAGAGCAAAATATTACTTATGACTCTTGAAATATGTACTTATATACATAGATGGAAAAAGAAAGAATATATGGAAAAAGGTTAGTAATGAGTGTTGAGATTATAAATAAAACTATTCCTTTTTTTCTATTCATTTCCTATTGCCTGAATTTTTACATGCATTGGCATTCATTTCGTGTATAATTAGGAAAAAATGGCTTTTCTTTTAAGATAAATTAAAAATTGGGCAAGGTTTAATTACGATTCAAACACAGCTTTTTAAAAAGAACAAATTATAACCTCAAATGACACTGAAAAAGATAGATAACCCTAGCTCATATCAGTAAGAATAACAATGCTAAATCTAAAATAGTATGTTGAAATCTACTATAGTGAAAAAAAATGACTAACCTTCCCCAGTTAAACAAATAGTGTGTGTGAATATACATATTATAAATGCACAAATATGTATGTAAATATTTTAAATCCATAACACTATGGATATGAATGTAATATAGCTATGCTATTATTTATCTACTTATATCATAAATGTTGGGCCTTCATGAAAAGGTTTTAAGAAATTGGCACACTACATTTCCATACACTTTGTAGAAGTTATGATAGGGTGATCTATTATTTGGTAATATTTGCATCCTCTTCCTAAAACCATGTGTTTCAAATTTGGCAAACTTAGTAAAAGCCTTCAAACTGTCCATCACTTTGACCCAGCTCCACTTCTAAGAATCTGTCTTAAGAAAATAGTCAAAAACACAAAAATAATTTTTGCACAAATAGATTTATCCCATCATTATTTAAAAGAGTAAAACCAAAGAGGCAGATAAGTAATAGATCCTATCTATGTAAAACAAGAATAGATATAAATGTGCTTACATAGGCATAAGAAAATTCTAGGAGGGTACCCAGAAAACTCTTCATAATGGGATGAAGATTTTCACTTTACACATTTCCATATTTAAATTTTGAACATGAGCATGATTACTTTTATAATTTAAAATGCAAAAAAAGAAGATGAAATGGCAATAACAATAATAATAATTTGAAGCAACCTATCCCTAAAATTGAGAAAAACTTAAGTAAAATATAGTCCATTCACCAGGCATAATAGACACTTCTCCAAATTTGTGCACATTGAAAGAAAATTAATTGGAAGAAAGATTGATGTGGTAATTACATTACTGCAAAAAAATACATGTCAAAATAGTATATATAATATAGTATTATAAAATTAAAATACAAAATATTTTAATAACTATTGTGCATACCTGAGTCAATGTTTATTTTTAAATTGCCAGTGTGCATCATATGTACTGGCCTGTCAGTCAGTCACGTGGTCGGACGGACATATGGTTGGTCACTTAGCCTTTTACATATAGAGATGTAGTTATTATCATTTTTATTTGGAATCCTGCATGATAGCACTCATGTCATAACGTGACACCAAAAAAGGGATAAAATTATATTTGCATACTTTATAAAAAATAAAAGCCAATTCTTAAGAAATGGACTGGAAATATAAGCTGTTAACAAAGGCTGACACTGGGTATGGGACTAGGGATAAATTCTGTCTTTTCTTTCTACTTTTTGTATTTTTCTTAATTTCTATAATGCTGAACATTTTTAATGAGAGAAAAGTTAAGCAGAAAATCTATGCTATTCTTTTATTTTATACAGAGTTCACATTTGCAAATGTCATTATCTCGACCAACATTTTAAAAGTTTTTTCTTAAATATAATTAGCAAGTAGATCTGCTTAATTAATAATATGAATTCTATATCCTATATCTAAAAATAAGGAAAACCAGGCATAATATTGTGTGGTAATTTATACTTTTATTTAGAATCCTAGGTAACAGTAATAGCGTGGGAAAATGCTCATGTGGCATATATCCTCGCTAGTGTAAAATAGAGTTTAATTTAGATAATAGAATTAGGCAATTTCTTTTAAATCAGCAATATTCCCCTGAAGGTATGGAATAAGACAGATTAACTTTTTCCTTAATCAGTAATCTCAGTTTCCTCTTCTATAACATGCACATAATAAAAGTATTCTGCCTCACAGATTTGTTGCTAAGATTAAATGAGATAATATGTGAAAGCAATTAGTACACTCACCTGGCATTTAATAAATAATAGCAACTGTTATTATGACGGGCATGCTTGTCCTTAAAATATTTACTTATACTCTCCTTTCTGTTAGGATAAATTCTGTGCACGTCTAATCAGAATGAAAAAAGGATGACTTCTAAATTGCAAATGGAGATGTGTGTTTCAGAATCAATTTAAAATAATTAATCTTTGTTAAAAATACAAAATTATATCAGGGAAGTTACTTATTTAAACCTTATTCTGCAAATGTACATTTTTAAAAGAATGTGATATCTATCATTGCTATGCCCTAGTAATTGTAAGCACACAGAACCTCAAAATAAAAGAAATTCAGCTGTATTTGTATAACTAGCCTCCTAGAGTAAGAGTTACATTGCACATGAGTTTTTCAACCTCCCTTATTATTTATTCCATTATCTCACTCTGTACTAGAACAGCAGGAACCAGAAGACAGTCTAGTATAGTGAGAGAGAATGAAGGCTGTGAGACAGATCTAGGTTCAAACCCTGGCTCTGTCAATTATTAGATATGTGACCATTTAATTTCTCTGCATCTCAGTTTCCTCACTTGTAAAATAAAAATATAATCATGTTACCTACCTCAAAAGATTTTTAGGATGGTTAAATGAGATGATCTATGTAAAATATCTAGCAACATGTTGAGTCCACAGAGTAGTAAGTACTAAACGTTCAATAATATTTGGCAATTATTAGCAGGCATCAGCTAGGAAATAATTTTTTTCTATAAAAAGACAGATAGTAAATAATTTAAGCTTTTAGGGCCATATGGTCTCTGTTGCATCTATTCTGCCATCATAGGGCAAAAGCAGCTATAGACAATATAAATAAATGGACATAGTTGAGTTCTAATAAAACATTATTTATAAAAATAGATAGTGAGCCACAGTTGGCCACCTGGACATAGTTTGCTAAATCCTGACTCCCCAACTGGAGATCCTCTAAATGACTCTCTAATCTATGACCTCCTAGGAATACTCCTTCAATAATCATATTATCTGAGTCAATGTTTTCAAAGTATTGAAAAATCACTGCTCCAGATGGATACATAAGAAACTGGTAATAGACATGGCTTTTAGGGAGGGAACCTGGGAAACTAAGGAACTTGCAGGAAATAAGTAGGAGATCTACTTTTCACTCTGCAACTTCTGTACCTTTATACATTTTGATCATATATGCATATGACCTAGTCTAATAAATAACATTTTGGAATTGAGTTTCACAAAAGTCTTCACAGTCCCTTTTTAAAGTATGTTATCCTATGCACAGTTAGTATATTAGCCACAAGCATCTTTTATATTCCTAGGAGTAAGTAAAACTGACTAAATCTAAAAATGAAGTTTTGGGATTTATTATCCTGGTATGATGATTTCAGCATAGTACACGCACATTTAAGATGACACACTGTTTTTCAAATATACTACAAAGTATTGTTAGACAAAACAAAGATGAAAGGCAATTCAGTCTTGTGCTAATGAATACCAGAGTAAACACTATAGAACAAAATGATTTAAATGACAGGACAGCAAGTCATGACTATGCCCAGACAGGTCCACTAAATATATACTCCCTCTTTTTGTAATATTTAAGATTTTTAAACTTTATTTTAACCAGGCATCCTTGAGCAATAAACAATTCTTCCTTCCAGCTGACACTGCCCACTTTCTGACATACATACTCTTTTGGAATGCCCTGATTATTAAACCATTTATGCAAAAGTAAAATAGGTTGAATCAAGCAGATCATTCACTTCAACTTAACTCCTTTTTCTTTAAACACAATTCAAGGAACATGGCAACACCCTGGATCATTTTAACAGGACATTTCATTTTAACACTCTTGAACCTAATTTTATTGTGGCTTTTGTGAATGTCTCTTTCGTTTCAGTTCATCGCATACCTGTCACCTGAATAGACACTTCTCCAAAGAAGACATACAGATGGCCAATAGATATATGAAAACATTATTAATCATCAGAGAAATGCAAATTAAAACCATTATGAAATATCACTTCACAACTTTTAGAATAGCTATTATCAATAAAGCAACCAAAATAGTATGGAGTTACCTCAAAAAATTAAAAATGGAATTGCCTTATGACCCAGCTATTCCACTTCTGGGAATATATCCAAAGAAACCAGAAACACTAATTTGAAAGAATATATGCACCCCTATGTTCATTGCAGCATTATTTACAACTAGAGGTCGGTGCACAAAATTCATGTGCAGGTACGGTCCCTAGGCCTGGCCTGCGATCAGGGCCATCTTCCCAGGTGACCACAGCCAGCCTTGCCCCCCACCCCCGCCGCCACCCATCCCCAGTTCCCCTTCACTTTCGCCATCAGGTGATCACCTGACGGCTGGGGGAAGGGACCAAGAGATAGTCAGTGCACCTCACAGTGACTGGTCCAGAGGTCATTCTGGTTGTTCTGCCATTAGGGTCAATTTGCATATCACCCTTTTATTACATAGGATAGCCAATATTTGGAAGCAGTCAAAGTGCCCATCAGTAGATGAATAGATAAAAAAAATCTGTGGTACATTTACACAATGGAATACAACTCAGCTATGAAAAAAGAAGGAAGTTTTACCTTTCTCAACAGCATGGGTAGACCTAGAAATTTTATGCTAAGTGAAATAAGCCGATCAGAGAAAGACAAGTACTATATGATTTCACTTACATGTGGAAGCTAATGAACAAAATAAACAAGCAAAATAGAAACAGACTCATAGATACAGGGAATAGACAGACAACTGTCAGAGAAGAGGGGGTGTTGGGGACTGAGTGAAAAAGAGAAAGGGATGAAGCAAAAAAAACACCTCACAGACAAAGAGAACGGTATAGTGATTACCAGAGGGAAGGGAGGTCAGGGAGGTAGAAGAGGGTAAAGGGAGGATAAATGGTGATAGAAAAGACTTGACTTTGGGTAGTAAACACACAATAAAATATACAGATGATGTATTATAGAATTGTACACTTGAAACCTATAATTTTATTAACCAATTTTATCCCAATAAACTCAATAAAAATTTTTTTTAATTTCATACCCATCTTTTAAGCCAATTCATGTATCTATAGACCTCGTCTTATATACAATCATGGAGAGTCTGATAAATTTACCAATCTCATATCACATAAGAATGGGATGAATGACATTTGAGGAAAATGTTGCCCTTCTTAAAATTAGAAGCTATTAATTCACAATTAGTAAATTAAAGCATGGTTCTAACTCATTTGTTCAGACTTTAAAGACTATAAGCTCCTGAATTCACATTTAAACCTACAGGTAGTTACTTAGTTACCTGTTACTTCAAATCAACAAAAATCTATTATTCTGAACTAATTGAAGTCAATACCTTATTTATCTTAAACATATGTACAACTGAATTGTTTCCCTTCAACATATAATCACCTGATCCTAGCCTACATAAACAGTGCAACTCTTTTTTTTTAATATATTTTATTGATATCAAAAAGGAAGGGAGAAGGAGAGGGAGATAGAAACATCAATGATGAGAATCATTGATTGTTGTCTCCTGCATGCCTCATACTGGGGACTGTGCCCAGAACACAAGCATGTGTCCTGACCTAGCATCTAAGTATGACCTCCTGATTCATAGGTTGACACTCAACCACTGAGCAACACCAGCTGGGCAGGCAACTCTTAAATTGTTTCAATATGCATTTCTTCAGATTGCAAATCTCTTAAGGGTAAAACCTGTATTTTCTCTTTCCTTTTATAAATTTATATAGTACCTTGGTACAGAGCCTTCAATACATTTTTATAGCACATTTATATTTTTTTAATTTAATTTAATGTTTTCCATCACCTTTTATCCCCTCTATGCCCTCTATCACCTCTACCCACCTTCTTCTCCCCCTATACCACAGTTTTAGAGCAAAGAACAATTTAGTTAACCTACTTGGAGAAAAATATTTTGATAATGTATTAATTTACTAGTCAAAGGCCATTTTAGTAAGAACTCATCTTTTTATGGTATATTATGATTATTAACACCCTGCCTCATGTTTCCAATAAGATACCCTTGAAGGGTAGGTTATTCTGAAGTTATTGTTGCCACAATTGTTATAAATGTCTATGTCTTGGAGACTGGAGACTAGTACCACCATTGCCTTGGGTTTGAGGTCCATTACAGAGACATTTCTAATGTAGCAATTAATTTTAATCCTCCATTTTTCAATGTAGATAAATTGACCAAGCGTTTAGGGACAGTAACCAATCCTCCTTGCAGACTAACTAAAGGCAATATAACAAAACCTAGAAAAACATTTTATCTCAGTTAAGATTCTGATTCTGTTGAATAAAACATAAGTTAACAATTTGAGATGACTGTCCAGACAAAGGGGAAAAAATAGTAAGAGGGAAAAATTAAGTATCCACAGAAACATATACAAAAATGTTCCTTTAATAATTATAACACAAAAGCTTCATTCAGAATGATAGCTTCCTACTGAATGGCAGTTTACAAGCAACCTAAATGCTGTCCTCGAAACTAATAGTATTTTTTTTACCTTAAAATATTATTGTCTATGCCCTAGCTGGTTTGGCTCAGTGGAAAGAGAGTCGGCCTGCAGACTGAAGGATCCCAGGTTTAATTCCAGTCAAGGGCACATGCTGGGGATTGCGGGCTCCATCCCTAGTAAGTAGCATGCAGGAGGCAGCCAGCTGATCAACGATTCTCTCTTATCATTGATGTTTCTACCTCTCTCTCCCTTCCTCTCTGAAATCAATAAAAATATTATTGTCTCTTCTCTGGCACAAAAGCACATATTGCTTTGGATGATGATGATTACAGAACTACCAAGTTTACCACAGCCTCAGTCACCAATACTCCCACCTATACAGTGTCATCCTCAGAAGCCATCTGGTGCTCTTCTGCATAATTAGGAAAATATTGATTTAGCACTTCACACTCTAGGGAGGATAAAACCAACTTTTTTAAGCAAGAAAAATTCCAGCCAAGTCAAAACAGAACTGGGATATATCAACACTTTCTCTAAAGGAGATCTTTATATGCTCAAGCTTTACCTGTGGGGAGTGTGTGTGTGTGTGTGGTGTGTGTGTGTGTGTGTGTGTGTGTGTGTGTGTGTGTGTGTGTGTGTTTATTGCACTACCGGAACTCTACGAATAGTATATTCAGTGAGTAGAATGCTAGTGAAGCAGATGTTACCCCTTGCTTCCACCCACTAAAATCTTATTCCCAATTTGGTTGTCTGCAGTGGTGAATCAGAGCAAGGTGACTCAGTCAACTAATGACAAGATTTTTGAAGCTATACTTGTCTCATAGTGTTTACCTTGAAATACGATTATTAAGCTACTAAAACTTAAAAGCACAGGCGCTAGCCAAGTTGCAAAATAACATTCAGGATAAGACCACTGCATCATAATTTGTCTCTAATTGTTTTTCTTAGAACAGATGTCTAAAATGAGTTCCTCACATTAAAAACAAATGGAAGGAGATTAAGGTTTTGAACTATGTCTTTGGCAAGCTTATATGAGTGTCTTAACAGTCGTCAGAATTCATTCAAGAGGAAAGCAAGAAGCATGGCAAAACATAACTCAGCAAAGTTCTGCACTTTAAAATATGTCTTGTTCCAGAACTGCAGATTGAACATGTTTTGTTTTGTATTCCTATCCCAACCTTTTTGGACCAACTGTTTGCCTAAGGGCAATGGAAACCTTCCCAAATTTAATGAGTGCCTACAATCTTCCAGACACATTGATGTACACCAGAAGAATTCATTGTCAAGGTAGACAAAAGAAAACTACCAACGGCTATAGTTCCTAAGGGTATTAAGGCACCAGGACACCATAGAGAGCTCACAGAAACACTACAAGGTATTTTAACTTTTCAAGAGAAACACAGCGTTGCATCTGTTGATCACTATGTAAACTACAAAGCCAAATTAGTTCACAGTTTCAATTTTACATCACACTACATTCATTGCTATATCATCGTATCTTTGCAAAGTTGGTTTTCAGTCTTTGCAGTGATAAGAAGCAACTGTGCTCAAATGAATGCAGAACTGGAGATGAGGATGGCAATGTCCAATCTGTTTTCAGTGTTTGAAAGAGTTGTGCAGTGCCCAAAAGACACACACATCTCAACAGTAATTGTGATTATTTAAGAATGAAATTAGCCCTAACTGGGTTGGCTCAGTGGATAGAGCGTCGGCCTGCGGACTGAAAGATCCCGGGTTCGATTCCGGTCAAGAGCATGTACCTTGGTTGCAGGCACATCCCCAGTAGGAGGTGTGCAGGAGGCAGCTGATCAATGTTTCTCTCTCATCGATGTTTCTAACTCTCTATCTCTCTCCCTTCTTCTCTGTAAAAAAATCGATAAAATATATTTCTTTAAAAAGAACGAAATTAAAGTAGTATTTTTTTGCTTTCAATTTATCTGTCTTATTCTTTCAAACAGCAACTAAGTTTTTAATACATGAACACTTAAGTTGTTTGACTCCAGCTATGTACTAAAGTGAACTGTTAGTTATTTCTTTCGGAGCAGAGTCCCTGTGGAAAAAAAAATTACTGACACACTAAAGGTAACAAGAACCAAGGAAATTTGAAGACTTCTGATTTGCAAACTTAAAGCTTGTTTACTCAATAATACACAAGACTCAAGTAAATAAAAGCAAATCACTGGTGATAAATTAAAATAACGAAAGTATCTGAAAATGCACTTTTCCAACCAGTTCCTGAGTAAACTTGGTCCACAAGAAGGGAAAGATTGTGGGGTTATTGTGAGCAAAATCAGTAGTTCAATGTCACTACCAAAAAAAGTCAATGCTTCAAAATGCAAATGCAATCTAATAAGAAAAAATGTGAAACAGAAGCAATGAGACAACCTGAGAAAAAGGAATCAGAAGCATTATACATACCAAAAGGAAAACTCACTGGAAACACCACATTGTTAGGTTAGAAAGTGACAGACATAAATAAGCATTAGTTGCAACTTCACACTCAGAGGTATCCTGGCAGCACCTGGTGGTGTCTCTGATCCCAGACCAAAATGTAACCAGGAAGTATACATAAGCTCATGGGATGCAGATTACTAAAAGTGAAAGAAAACAAAGTTGTGGGATTTTAAAACATGCACACATGCAAAGAAAGAAGGATGTTGGAGATAATGCAAAACAGGGCAAAGAGAAGGATCCTCACAACATAGAGTAAGAAGGATTACAAACCTAAAACAACCTACAAATTCTCATTTAAGACCGAGAAAGATACACAAAAGAGTCCTGGCAATGCCCAGAATTGTGATTCCAACAAGAACAGCACTAGAGCATTACAGCGAAACACAATGCCAGCTAATGTGAAGAAATGATCACTATTTCACAAACAAAAAAGGAGGAGACTTGAATCTGATTGAGAGTTTCCCATTCCTAATCGGCACGTAAGATTTTTAACATAAAAGCTTCCATCTAAATGCAAAGTGTTGGTTTAAAAACATATTCTAATGCCACAAAGTACATTATTGATATTAAAATGAATTAGAAACAATGGAGGATTTACCTGGGATAGTTATACGCTGTGATTTTATTAAAACTAGGTCAAATGGCAAACTAGTAAAAGCAGAGTAACATTGGTAAGCAAGAGCAGCCAATAGTCCAAAGTTGTGCACTCTTTGCTGGTAGCTGACGATGTAACCTTAGAAATGTCATTTAAACTTAATGTTTCTCAGTTTCCTCAAACCTTTAAAATGTATGATATATAATATTTTTTTGTTTCAGGGTTTTTGAAAAAATGGAATATGATGAGAGGATAAGAATTCTTTGAAAATATAAAGTTCTACAACCAAGATATTGTTCTAATCACTAAAACAGTACTTTTGCTTCCTCATGTGAGCTTCAGGAAGAGCCAGCAAAGAAGTTCCAATACTCCTTATAGATAACCTAAAGATTTTACATACAAATAGATAACACCTGCAGCACTAGAACTTAATCTCCTAGCCACATCAGATACTCAAAAAGACTATGACTGGATTCATTTAACATAGCATCTTAAAGTTATTCATGAATAACCAACTAACTGGTTGCCAGACCATCTGAATTCTATCTGCAAAACTTACCTTGAATCTGAGTCTGGAAACTAATGTCATTAAATTATGTCGTTTCCAAAATGATTCTCAAATTTATCTCTTCCTTTTCTCTCTCACTGCCCTAAATTAAGTCCTATTGTCTCTCATCTGAACTTCTAAAGAGCCTAATTGAGACCTCTAATTCCAATCTCTTCTCCTGTTAGTTCGTTGCTCATTCCATCCATAATCTTCCTAGTTATCTTCCTTAAATATAAATATGACCGTATTACTACTATGCCCAAAATCTAGGTTGCTCCATTTCACCTCTAAGTATAAAAATCAAAATCGTTACTATCCCATTCAAGGCCTGCACTAACCTGGCGTCAGTACCCATGACAGCCCCGTCTTGAATGCAGGCAAAACTGCAGCCAAATGGGACTGTTGCCTGCTTCCCCAAAGGGAGCTGCATTTTCCTACCTCCAAACCTTTATTCGAGTTCTTTCAGCAGAACAAATGGAATGCCATTCCTCTCACCTGTTGAATACAAATGCTACTTCCTCCAGGAAGTCCTCCTGAGACCTAAGTTTTCCAACAGGAAGTAGTCTCCCATTCTTTTAGCATGCTGATAGCATAGGCTGTATATTTCATTTGGACACAAAAGTTTTGCTTTGTATTGTAATAGTTTATGTTATATGTATTGTCTCTTTACTAGACCACAAATTCATCTTGAGGGGAGAAGACTTGTCTTGTTCATTTTAATTTCACCTACAAAGCTTAGAAGAACTGCTCTGATTAGCAAGAGCTCTGTAATATGACTTTTGAATTTAAATTGGAAAACCCTATGCAAACAAATTTCACCCAGAAAAATCATAACTAAGAAATGAATAAATGAATAGGAACACATTCCCATGAAGGATGGAGGGAAATACTTGCTATGCTGCGTGCCACATTGTATCACTTATCTCTTCTTCAATTGTTGGCAACCTTTTTAAAACAAACAAAGTTAAAAAGCTGTACTTATGTCCTCTATTTTCAAAAACACAATAGTAACTTTTTCAATAATAATGTTTCCAGGCAAAAGAAGTATATCTGTCTTTCCACAAATCTCTATTTCTTGAACTCAGTTCATGAACATAAGTCCTTCAAAAGCTGGACAGAAAAGTAAATTCATCACCCAAGGCATAATTTATTCATATCTGAGCAGATCTTCCCATTGTACTTATATCACTAACGGTATTCCTGTTGCACCTTTCTTCCTGAGGAAAAGTACATATCCCAGTAAGAAAGGGAGAAAAAGGCTATTGATCTCCCCACTTGCCAGATTTTGAGAAATTGAGGATCATAGGGGGGGTGGGGGGGAAGCTTTCATTTTCAGTGGTTAGGATAAAAATCCAACATATTATTAAGCATGGCTTCCAAGGTTTAGTCAATAGGCTACACCTCTTAAAGGAAACCTTCCTTCTAACTTACATGATGCAATACTAAGTTTAAAGGTACAATTTATCTGAATGATAATGCATCTTCTCCTCTACCCAGTTTGCTTAAAATAAGACTCATATATTTAAAAAGTGACAAGAAAATCAAGACATAGAACAGAGAAGAGAAATTAAAGTCAAGAATGAATTTAAATATGGCCTTAAGTTCTAATTTCCCCAGAACCCTTCTAAGATTCCTTGACCCCCATAGACATGCATAAATGTAGGGAAAGGAAACTTTGGCAGATTATATAATAAATAAAATACTTTTTAAATTAGCTTTCATGCCCTAGCACTGTGGATGCCAATCCAAAGAAGAAGCTCCTGTGGCCAAAGGGACTTTTCACTCATGGGCAACACCCAGACTGGAGATATCACCTGTTCCTTGCAAGTATACTGACTGACATCTCAGTTACTTTTAAGAGGCTCATAAAAATTCCTAGAGCACTGAGGAGAGGAAAAAAGTCAACCTAGGGCAATTAGTCAAACAGAAAGGGCCACCACCACAGCCATTTCACTTCAGGATCCTGGGAGCCTGACAGTGTCATAAAATAAAGTTTCCAAGATGAAGTTTTCCCCGATGCTTTCTGGGAATCATACTCAACCTGCAAGGGTCTAACCAACTTGCAATACTTAAGTATTTTGCTTCTTCTTTTTTGCTGCCATTGTACCCTCAGCGGGAATCTGCTCTGAAGAAATTAAATGAATCTATTGCCTCTCCCAGACGTATCTGTGTCTTGTCTTATACCTGTCAGTAATCCTAGAATGGCACAAGAAGTACTGAAGACAGAAGAAAGCTAACATGTGTGGAAAGCCTCTTGTGGTCAGTTGTATTATGTTCCCAACAATCTGTTGTCACTCTTCGACATGTGACTTCCAGTGCCTCCCAGTAAAAGGACTGTATTTCCCTGCCCCACTGCCAGGCGTGGACAGGTGACTTGGCCAATGGAATATGAGAAGATGTGACATTCGCCATATCCTTATGGAAGCTTTAAATGCACCTACATGGTTTGGATCAACCTTTTGTACTTCTGGCCTCTGCTACAAGAACAGCATGTCCCAGATAGGGGCTGCTCCCTCACCCTGGATCACAGATTGAAATGACATATGCCAGAGAGCCAAGCAGAGCCACAGCCAACCTGAAGACTCATGACTGAGAAATAAATGTTTGTTGTTTAAAGACATTGACTGGGATTCTTTGTGACTACAGCAAAGTTGACAAATACAGAAACTAACAGAAATGGTATTATATTGCATAACAACCTTAAAACCTCAGTGACTTAGAGCAACAGATATTTCTTTCTCTGCTCAGACTACCTGTGTGTGTCGGATTCAAGTCTGCTTCATTGTCTCTTTATTCTAGATCTCGGGCTGAGGATACATCCTATGTCTGAAGCATGTTCTTCTTATAAAAGAGGGCTCAGGGAATAAGAGATCTGGTAGAAACTTGCAATGCTTCTAAAAGATAGCGCTCAGAAATGACATGGCCAAGACCCAAAGTCAGTAAGGAGGAGAAAGTACACTTCATCTATAAGAAGTGAAGGAATAAACAATTGTGATTGATAGTATAATAAGCCACATTTAATGTGTTTTTAATCCTTGTACTAGCTGTACTTTATATAACTTACACCTCACACCAATCCAGTAAGAAAGGTATTATCTCCATATTTTAGAAAATTGTGGCTCAAAAGAGTAATGTAATTTGTGCAAAAGTATTCTGAAGACGTGTAAATGAAGGTCTGGGGCCCAGGTCCAGGGGTAGGTGACTCCAAAGCACTTGCTCTTATCCTCACCCCACACTCACACACTGTTTTTCTCTGTCAAATTTTAAGCATTAGCTTAACAGGTGGGATCTGTGCTTGTGTCAAGCCAAGATTGGCTATAAAAGACTTCAATAGCTAACCTTTCTAAGTAAAACAGGGCAATGTAAGCATGGTAAAAAGAGAGAAACATCTATGAAAAAGGACTTAAAGAAAGACAGACAGGAATGGGCACAACAATGAGAAGGTATGAGAATGAGAACCCAAGGAACTGGAAAATAAGAAGAGAAATTGATAGCACTTCTCAAGGCAAGAGCACTTACAAAAATAGCTTGCCTCAGGGGAAAACGTCTTAGACTCTGATTTCACAGGCCATAAGAAAAGCACTAGGGTGTTTCCCTTTTCTTTAAAAAGTGCACACCCAGTTTTTTCATAGCTGCCTAAATACTACCATGTACTCACTACAGTGCCTGCTTTGAGTCTGGCAGTCACTAGTTTATGGTTATCAAATGTTTTTTAAAATACAAAAAAAAAAAAAAGCCATCCCTAATGCACCTGAATGAGTTGCTCTCAACATATTTAAGAAGTCATTTTTCATCAGAGTCACGCCTTTGGGGCTCCAGACCATTAAGACTCTGCCTGCCAATTACTACCACACTTGTAAATCCTATTTGAAATATTAACACACTATTGTAGCAATATAACTTCTAGTTGTTATTGTTTTTTTAATCCAGTAATTTTAAACTGATTAGATACATAATTAAGCCAGCAGAAAACTTTCTAACCACCAGGTCAGTAGTAATTAGAGTTGAAGAGGCACACCATGGGACATTAGCTCTTGCAACAGAAAGCTGGAGAATCTTACAGCAGGCCTCTGTGCCCGTTAGTTAACCTGCTCCTAAAGAAAAAGCAAACCATATCTCAGTAGTGTAGCTCATTACTAGTAATTAAACCATGTACAAATGTACCATGCTATTTTGTTTGTGTGTATTTGAAGATCCTATTACTCTAAACACAATGGGGGAAAATTTTTAAAGAAAAACAAGCAAATATTTTCCCAGATATAGAAAAAAAAACTGGAGCAGTCAGTTAGTTATCCATACAACTAACGTGAGCCTGATTATTCTTCTCTTTGACCCCACCTACTTTTTCCTTACATGCTTCTAAATAGCTAACTAATCATAATCTTCCAATAAAATTACTAAGCTATGTTTACCTAAGATGGCTTTGGATATTTTTCTGCAGTTCAAACTGTCAAATAAATCACATGGTAGATCAAATCAAAAAGGATCATTTGATACAAAAGTCATCTATCTCAGAAATATTATCCTTTTCATGGATAATTCTAATAAATAGATTATTCTAATATCTATTTATTATTGGTTATTCTAATAAATAATTATCCTAAAGTTCCACTGGTCCCTTTCACAGATAACCCAAATGGGAGAAAAATTTTACTAACATAGTATGTGTCTATGTTACTATCAAGGTAAACCTATGACCTATTATTATTATTATTATTATTATTTATGTTTGTAGGTAGATGATATATATAAACACATTTATCAAACTCAAATTAGTCAAAAGGTGGCAGTAAGAAATCTAACTATGAAATATGCATAAAATATCTTAATCAAAATCTGTAATTATGCAAATAGGGACTAGATGGGGTGTAGCAGAAAAAAATATAGTGTTTTAATTCTAAATCTTCTGTGTGACCTTGGACAATTTAGTTAATTTCTCTGAGCTTTGGATTTTTAATTTTTAAATGAGGTAATATTGAAAACATAAGATTAAGGGAAATTATAGTTATACTAGTGGCCTGGTGCACGAATTTGTGCACATTAAAAGAAAATTAATTAGAAGAAATATTTTAAAATCGCAATTTGCCCTTTATAGTAGAAGTGTCAACCAAATTCATGATCAACAATGACAGATGGAAACACATGTGTGCGATTGGCCCCAGCAAGAGCTTTATATGCATTGCACGTGCACGAGTCAACTTAGCCTTTTATAGATATAGAATAAACTTGCTTAATTTGACCTGCTTTCTGATTTAGCTAAACTCTTCCCAGCCTAGTGAAGCACCCCAACTTCTCTTTCAGGTAATTGTCAGCAACACAGCAGTAAATATCAACACAAAGCAGGTTATTATTGTAGATCACACAGGGAGAACAAAGGGTAAAATACTTAACTGCAGCAATATTTGACTATATTCTGCGCAGTGAGAAAAACTGAAGTCATTTTCAAGGTCCACCATTTTTTATTTCTTTTCAGTTGGGTCAAGTTTCTAAACTTTCTAAATCTCCATTTTCTGGCTAATGAAAAGAAAATAGGATTCCGTCTAGTATCCTATCTACCTACTCCATGACTTCTGTGATGATCAAATGAGATGAGGCATGGGAAAACGCTTCACAGACATTTGGTTACAGTGTAAAGTGTTTCCACCTGGCTATAAAGCAAGTCATGTTCCTGGGTTGAAGAAACTGCAAGGAGGCTAGTTGCTAGTCACTAGGGAGAGGAAGCCGGGCATTGCTACATGACATCATTACGTGGATGGAGGGAAGGACACTTAGCATATTAGCCTTTTATATATGTATATAGATAAAGCTCACTGGACAGGCTTACCACATGGCAGATACTCAATAAGTGTTAGGAAAGATTTAATTGACTTGAAAATAGTATAGAATATATTTATAAATATTTTTTAAAAAGACAATTTAGGATTCTGATGAAAGATGAAGCAATTTTTTCTCAACTCTTCAGCCTTGAAAACAACCAAAAAGAATGAAAAATGTGGGGGCCAGGGGAAATCCTTACAGAAGAAATGAAATACATTTACAAAGATATAATATTTACAAAGATATAAACATACAAGCTCACACCACAAAATGAAGAATATATGCCAAATATATTGAAATCTAAGCCAGAATAAAGGAGAATAATTACAAGATGACACCTTTCTCCTCAGACCTCAAGTAAGAATCAATTTCTCTAAAAGTAAATACCTCAGTCCAAAAGAATATCAAATGATCCTTTGATTAAAGTGATATGATCTAGGTGCATGAGAGACAGCAGAAGTGGGGAATATTCCTGTGAAGACTTAGTTCCACATAGGAACTGCAGGTGAAGTTGAGCTGAACAAAGAAGAAATATACAGATATACCATCTTGTCTATAATCTAATCTCCTAAAACACTGCCTGGGGTGAAGGAAAGGAAGCAGAGATGACCAGATCACAGCACAGATAGCCTGACTTAAGGTGGTTCATTGTAAGCCACACCAAACTTCTAATGCCAGAAACTAAGAAGAGATATAAGCAGAATGTAAGAAAAATCATTGAGGTTTTTCATGACAACAAATACCAATTTTAAAAGTGCTAAGCTTGCCCCTCCTAATGTTGTTTTTCAGCAAATAAATATCCAGTATAAATATGCCCCCATCTGAAGATAAGCAGTAAGAAAGGAATTAGCACAGGAACTATATAAATACATAATGGAAAATGAGATATTAAAGACACAGGTCACACATTAAAAGGATAATAATTTCCTCCCTTGCTCAAGGAAACAAAGGAAGAATTTAGACAATTATTTCGCCTCAGTCTCAAATAAAAATAACATGATCTCTGTGAGGGAGAAAAAAAAGAACTCAAAGAAAAGATAAAGAGATCCAAGAAGAGATAAGACAACAGTAGTTGAAAAGTGAGCTGGCAGACTCAGGAAAGAAAGGGAAGAAGGAAAATCAAGCCATTATAAAGATAAAACTCTCATTAGATGTAGAAAAAAAAAATGTGTGTTAACAACTGAAACTAGGGCATAGAGGGAGAATTGAGGAAATCACTTAAAAAGAAATGGTAAAAATGAACAGAAAATATTGGATATAAAACTGATAATTAGGAAAACAATGCAGATACAACATTTATAATTACTGATTCTGAAGAAGAGAATTTTTTTAAATGAACCTTCACAAAAAATTACTTATATATAACACAAGAAAGTAATCCATGCCTTAGCCGGTTTGGCTCAGTGGATAGAGTGCTGGCCTTCAGACCAAAGGGTCCTGGGTTCGATTCTAGTCAAAGTCACATACCTTGGTTGCAGAATTATGTGAGGCCTGGGCCCTGGTTGGGGCATGCAGAAGGCAACCAATGCAGGAGGCAACCAATTGAAGTGTTTCTCTCACATCGATGTTTCTCTCTGTCATTCCCTCTCTCTTCCACTCTCTCTAAAAAAATCAATGGAAAATTATCCTCAGGCAAAGATTAATATAAAAATAAAATAAAAAGATCATTCTAAGTACTGCGAC
Source organism: Corynorhinus townsendii (assembly GCA_026230045.1). Lineage (NCBI taxonomy): Eukaryota > Metazoa > Chordata > Mammalia > Chiroptera > Vespertilionidae > Corynorhinus > Corynorhinus townsendii. The sequence goes on along the minus strand of JAPDVU010000008.1, from coordinate 32,169,430 downwards.
ATTTCAAGGGAAAAAATAAAATCTTTAAAAAAAATAAAGTAGTTCATGTCCCCAAGAAAAGGTAAAATATAAATATTAATGCTAAAATATATCCTGATATACTTTATAATTTAAAAGTTTACAGGTTAAAAAAAAAATTACCTGAAAACTTGAAAATGGAAGGGTTTGTTGCTGACCTCTGCCCTTGCCTCACCAACATTAAATGCCTGGGAAAAAAGTAGAGCAAAACTCTAGAATCCTTAAAGTAAGTGTGACCCAATAATCTTATACCCAGTTATCCTTCAAATATAAAAGCAACAAAGACTAAACATTTACAAAGATATAAACATATCAATAATAAGGATGTTTGCATCTAAGAAAACAATACTTGAAAACTCTTTAAAAAAAAACCTGAAAGAAGAATTTGAGATGGCCATATAATCTCATTCAATCTGCATTTATTGAGTTCTATGTGTCAGGTTTTCCACACATGTCATAACTAATTTAACATACATAGCTCAACCCTATGAGAGAAATAGTCTATTCTATTTTTTTAAATGAAGAATATGAAGTTTAAAGTCATACAGCTATTAAGTGTGGGAATCTGGACATAAATCCAAGTCTTCTGAATTCAAAACGCATTCTCTAAACTGTGCCTCAAAGCTTCAACATAAACCACTGAGGATGCGGGCAGGGAAGGCTAACTTAGCATTTTACAAACTAAAAAGTCTTGGAATGGATTCCTATCCCAAGAAAACAACAGATTTCCTTGTATGCTTTCTCTTCAAATTAATTTTTTTTAAAATGGTAAGTGAACTAATCCCCCAGGAACTCTGGTAACACTACTCAGGAAAGGGTTTGTTTATCCAATCAGATTTTTTTAATCCAAAGTATGATAAAAATAATAATAATAATAAAGCAAAACTAACTGGCTCATAATCCCATTGTTATGGACAGAAATAGAATATTGAGGACTAGCAATGCTTGTGGGAAATATTAATCATGCTCTGTTAACCATGATTGTCTTATGTTGGTTAAAAAACAGACATTCTAACCTGCTGGGAGTTGTACGTCCCCTGGACCTGGGAGTCAACCTTGGACCTGGGAGTCAACCTTGGACCTGGGAGTCAACCTTGGGATGTGGTCCACTCTCATTCAAACCTGCCTACTATCATAGAAAGATTAACAGCCATGTTGCCCAAACAATGGAGTCCCACCAGAGCCAGCACTGCCTACTTGTCCATTCCTGTACCCCTATTTCCCATGTAATCTTTGCCCTACCCAAGTGGCTGGTTTAGGGGGGGCTGCAGAGCAGATTTTTGTGGATGACCTGCTGCTCTCCCATATTGCTGGCATAAACGCTCATATATGATCAACCCTGTGTCTGCTTAATTGGCACAAGTAGTGATAGGCAGCCCAGATTCATTGATTGTCCAGTTACACCATGACCTGAATCTCATCTGCACTGGGCTCTAAAGTCAATTCTCCCAAACCAGAACAGTTTACTCAGTTCTGTAAAAATCATTCAATCCTGGTGCCTAATGTAGTTACATCTAGTAGTAATCTAGGTCACTTAATAATGAAAGAAAACTATGGGTTCCTATAGTCCCCTTAGCAAATCTCATTTACTTACTGAGTCTTATTTAGAACATATCCATTATATCATGATTCAAATTTTTTTAAATAACAATATATATCCCAGAGTAACAGTAAAATTACTTTATAAAAACATGTATAATTAATTACTTTATTAAGAAAGATAATATATCTTAATATATAAGTCCAAATAAAATGAAGTCTCAACAAGACAAAGGTAGAGTTAAAAAATGTCTTCTCTTGCCCAGCTGGGTAGTTCAGTTGTTTGAGCATCATCCTATGCAACAAAAAGGTTGCAGGTTTGATTCCCAGTGAGGGCACGTACCTAGGTTGCAGGTTCGATCCCCAGAAGGAGATGGGTGGGGACAAAAGGGGAGGAGTGAGGGACATCTGTAATACTCTCAACAATAAAACAAATTTTTAAAAAATAAAATAAATAAAAATATTATCAGATGAGGATTAAAAACTTAATAATAATATTGCCCTCTCCAAAGGACCTAAATAGATACTTCTCCAAAGTAGACATACAAATGACCAAGAGACATATGAAATATAGTCACTAATCATCAGAAAGACGCAAATTAAAACGACAATGAGGTATCGCCTCACACCTGTCAGAATGGCTACAATCAACAAACAAACAAATAACAAGTTCTGGCAAGGATGTGGAGAAAAGGGAACCCTAGTACACTGCTGGTGGGAACGCAGACTAGTGCAGCCACTATGGAAATCAGTATGGAGTTTCCTCAAAAAAATTAAATATGAGACTGCCATTTGACCCAGTGATCCCACTTCGAGGAATACATCCTAAGAAACCCAAAACACCAATCAAAAAGAATATATGCACCCTTATGTTCTTAGCAATGCAACTTGATCTAGAAATAGCCAAGTGTCTATCAGTAGATGAGTGGATAAATAAGCTGTGGTACATTTACACCATGGAATACTTTGCAACAGTAAAAAAAAGAAGGATCTCTTACCCTTTGAGACATCATGGAGGCACCTAAAGAGTATTATGCTAAGTGAAATAAGCCAGTCAGAGAAAGACAAGTATCACATAATTTCATTCATATGTGAAATCTAATGAACAAAATAAACTGAGGAACAAAATAGATTCAGAGTCATGGAAGCATGGAACAGATTGTTGAATCTCAGAGGGAAGGTGGGGATGGGTGGGTGGGTGGGACGAGATCAAACAAAGAACTTGTATGGCTATATGCATAACCCATTGACATAGGCAATAGTGTGGTGAAGGCCTGGGGTGGAGGATGGGGCAGGCTAGAAGAGGTCAATGGGGATAAAAAGGAGGACAGAGGTAATACTTTCAACAATAAAGATTTAAAATCAATCAATCAATCAATAAAATTAAAATAATAATGCCCTCTCTTTTATAACATGATATGCCAATGTTTTTAGCATCAGGCACACAGTGCTATGAGTTGTGAATTACAAAGGTCTTAGAACAAATTCGCAAAGTGTAATCACCCTTCACAGTTGAGATATTCTGTTTATTCTATGGAGAAACATTTCAGTTTAAATTAAACTTTGAAGCTTTTGGTGTTTGCTGCAATAAGGACAAAACAAGGAAAAGAGAACATTTCATCATGTTCAGCATAATACAAGTACAATACATATTTCTGATAGAAACATTTTCAAGGAAATGAAATCACTGAGTTAAAATTTCATTTAATATTGATGCCCATATTATCAAAAAATACTTAGACACAAAATTACATATCTTCATCAGTTTAAAACATACACTTAGCACACTGATTATATTCTTTCAGAAAAAAAACATTAAAATGTTCAATATAAATTAAAAGTATATAATGTCAGTACCTTGTAAAAATGATATTTAAAATTAAATAAATATATCTTTAAATTTGTAGAATAATTTAATCCGTGAGACTGAGTAAGATGCTATGTGACTATGATGGCTGAGAAACTGTATATTCCTAAAACTTAGGTAAGATACAAGATTAATAGAATGCTCAATGAAGAGGATTAAGACCAACAAACTCTTTTCTTTTTCTTTTGACTTTTAGAAATGTATATGCTCTCCTTTTTTAATTTATTTTTATTGACTTTATTGGGGTGATATTGGTTAATAAAATTATACAGGTTTCAGGGGTACAATTCTATAATGCATCAAACTCTTGTATCTTAAGATCTGAAGTTTTGATATTTGAATTCTGAATAAGTGAAAAATGAAAAACATGCTTAAAAGTCACCTATGAACTCCCCATACTGCTTTCCAGCAATGGTTGTTATATTTTCATCCTCAGATAAAGATATTTAAAGTAAAAAAGATTTTTTGCTCATTTTCACAGCATGTATTCTAAAATTGGAATGATACAGAGAAGATTAGCATGGCCCCTGAGCAAGGATGACACCCAAATTTGTTAAGCATTCCAAGAAAAAAAAATTAATAATCTTATATAATAAAAGCCTAATATGCTAAGTGTCTGGTTGTCCAGTCATCTGTTCAACCAATCAACGCATAATATGCTAATGATATGCTAAGGCCACTCAGCTGCTCACTATGACATGCACTGACCACCAAGGGGCAGACGCTCCAACTGGTAGATTAGCTTGCTGCTGGGGTCCAGCCTATCAGGACTGAGCAAGATGGGCCAGTCATGCCCTGAAGCCCTCCTGCGGTCCCTCCCTGGCTGACCAAACTCCTGCATCTCTCTCAGGCCCCGATCGTGCACCAGTGGGGTCCCTTGGCCTGGCCTGCACCCTCTTGCAATCTGGAACCACTCAGGGGATGTCGGAGAGCCAGTTTCAGCCCAATCCCGCCAATGCAGGAGCTGCCCCTGGTGGTCAGTGCACTCCCACAGGGGGAGCACTGCTCAGCTGGAAGCCAGGCTTATGGCTGGTGAGCGCAGTGGTGTGGTGGGAGCCTCTGCTGCCTCTGTGGCAGCACTAAGGATATCTAACTGCTGGCTTAGGCCCATTCCCAGGGGGAGTGGGCCTAAGCCGTCAGTCAGACATCCCCCGAGGGTTCCTGGACTATGAGAGGGTGCAGGCTGGGCTGAGGGACACACACCCCCATACATGAATTTTGTGCACTGGGCCTCTAGTAAATAAATAAAGTAAAAAAGATTTTAAAGATAGCACACCCTCATTGAAATCATGACATTTTTTACTTCACTACAAAAATTAATATCTCTAACTTTTTATTTTATATTAGGGTACATGTTTAAGCAGGAAAGAGATATAAAAGGGAAATGATAATAGTATTATGTCATTTGGTGAAAACAAATTTGTTCAAATGCCACTTTTTAAAATAAACATTCTTCCTACAAAATATCAAGAAAAACCTCACACAAAAATAAAAATGAAGTTTCAAAGATAATTTTGAATTATGATTATTTTTTGAAAACCAGTAGCACTACATTTTTTGAGCCTATGTTCTTCTCTTATCTACATTAACATAATAATAACAACGTACAGATCAAAAGCACATAGTTTCAGGTAAACACATAATTAGGAATTTTCGTTTTTTTATTTTTTATTTTTAAATCTCACCTGAGGATATGTCTTTATTGATTTGAGAGAGAGAGAGAGAGAAACACCTACAACCTAGGTATGTGCCCTGACTAAAAATCAAACCCGCAACCTTTTGGTGTACAAAATGACACTCCAAGCCATTGAGCCACCGGCCAGGGCCACATAATTAGGAATTTTTAAATGAATCAATTCACCTCAGACAGTGTGGTTCAGTGGTTGAACATCAACCTATGAATCAGGAGGTCATGGTTTGATTCCTGGTCAGGGCACAGGCCCTAGTCTCAGGCTTGATCCCCAGGGGGAGGTGGGGTGCAGGAGGCTGCCAATCAATGATTGGCTCTAATCATTGATATTTCTATCTCTTTTCCCTCTCCCTTCCTGTCTAAAATCAATTAAAAATATATATTTAAAAATAAAATTAATCAATTCAGGATCAATCATTGGCCATTTAAAATAATTATTTGTCCATCATACTACATTTTCAACTCTACATTAGATACAATTAATAAAACAACACAGCACATAAGATACATCGGGCAGGAGTGGAGTGAAGGGAGTCAACAGGGAATGAGGGGGGAAATTTGTAAGACTTTCAACAATAAAGCTTAAAAAAATACATCCAATAAAATATACAAAATTTTATCATATTGTAAAAAGAACTCATAATACATGTACATTGACAAAAGTCAGCAAAAGGTCTCATTATTATTCTTAGTACATACTGCCTCACTAAAAAAGCTTAAAAGTAAGACACACTTGACTGATTCGAAGTAACTTTGTGTGCCAGGCACCTCACTGTATTATTTAAAAGAGTAAAACAGTAATTATAAGATTTATAAAACATTAATGGAAGAGATTAAAGAAGGCCTAAATAAATAGAAAGATATATTGTATTCATAGATTATAAGATTTAATATTGTTAAGACTCCAATGCTCCCCAAATAAATATACAGAGTCAATACAATCCCTATTCAAATCCAATGGTCTTTTTTGCAGAAATGGAAAAGTAGATCTTAAAATTCATATGAAACTTCAAAGAACCCTGAATATCCAAAACAATCTTGAAAAACAAGAACCAAGTTGGAAGACTCACAATTTTTAATTTCAAAATTTACTACAAAGTTACAGTAATCACAACAGTGCAGTACTGGCATAAGGATAGATATATAAATAAATGAAATGGAAAATGAGAACCTAGAAGTAAACTTATGCATCTAAGGTCAACTGATGATCAGCAAGGGTGCCAAGGCCACTCAATAGGGAAAGAATAGTGCCATAAAAAGTGGATATTCACCTATAAAATATACTTCCGCACACTACATACAAAAAAAAATTAACTCAAAATAGACCAAACACTTAGGTGTAAGAACTGAACTATAATCCCTTAGAGGAAAACACAGGGTTAAATCTTCATGACTTTGGATAGCAATAGTTTCTTAAATATGACACCAAAATAACAAACAAGAACATTGGACTTCATCAAAAGTAAAATATTTGTGTATCAAATGATACTACCAAGAACTTGCCCTAGCCAATTTGGTTCAGTGGGAAGAGCGTCAGCCTGCGGACTGAAGGGTCCCAGGTTCGATTCTGGTCAAGGGCACATGCCTGGGTTGCGGGCTCGGTCCCCACTGTGGGGTGTGCAGGAGGCAGCCAATCAATGATACTCTATAATCATTGACGTTTCTCTCTCTCTCTTCTCCTTTCCTCTCTGAAATCAATAAAAATATATTTTTTTTAAAAAAAGGAAGCAAACTTTACAAAAGGGAAAAATATTATCAAATCATATATCTAATAAGGTTTTAGTACCCACAATACATAAAGAGCTCTAACAACAATGAAAAGGCAAACCAATTTTATAATTAGCAAAAGATTTGAATAGATATTTCCCAAAGAATATATACAAATGGCCAATATGTACATAAAAATATGCTCAACATCATCTTTCATTACAAAAATGTTGAAACAGCTATTAAAAAATGTGCTTCACATATACGGTATTTTGCCTGGAAGAATTAGCATCATTAAAATGTCCACACTACCCTGTTGGAAGCTGCCCATTGCGTTCACTAGCAGAGAGGTGTGGACAAGGAACCCGGAAGGCTGGTCAACCTTGAGGCTCTGGCAAGGGTCAGAGCCATACACCCACTGTCTGGTGGAGACAAAGGGAGCTGAAGCAACTTCCACCTTTTAGTCTTATGTAAATCCTTGCTATCATCGAGCTATTACTGGAATTGCCTGCCTAAGAGCTATGGGTATATCCCAGACCTGAATAAAAAGGATGGCAAGGCCAGAGCAAAGTGGAGTTCTCTCTTGGGCTTCCGCCTGGCACCCAATTCCCAAATTAATATTTTCTTGTCTAGTCTCTCATTTGTGTGCGGCCCCTCCAGAGCCCAAACCCTGAACCCGAACCCTGAACCACATGGGACGTGGCGGGGTACACTCGCAACTGGCAGCCCAACGTGGGGTACTCGCACTACCCAAAGCAATCTGTAGATTCAGTGCAATTTCTATTAAAATACCAATGGCATATTTCATAGATCTAGAACAAATATTCCAAAAATTTACATGAAACCAAAAGAAGCCCCAAATAGCCTTATTAATCTTGAGAAAGAAGAACAAAGATACATGCATCACTATGTTTGTTCATTTCAGCATCATTTACAATAGCCAAGCTCTGGAAATAGCCCAAGTGCCTACCAGTAAACAAGTGGATAAAAAAGCTGTGGTACATTTACACAACAGAATGCTATTCAGCTGTGGGGGTGAGGAGGGGGAGAGAGAGGCACTTTTACCTTTTGTGACAGCAAAGATGGACCTGGAAACTATTATGCCAAGTAAAATAAGCCAGTCAGAGAAAGACAAATACCATATGATCTCTTTCAAATGTAGAATCTAATAATAAGATAAACTAAGGAACAAAATAGAAACAGGGACATGGATACATGGAATAGACTGGCAGCTGCCAGAGGGGAGGAAGACCGAGGAACTCTCTCTCTAAAATCAATAAAAAATATATTGAAAGGTTCTCAAAGTCATACTATGTCCATGCTCTATTAAAAATCATATGCCACCCTAACCGGTTTGGCTTAGTGGATAGAGCGTCAGCCTGTGGACTGGAAGGCCCCAGGTTTGATTCCAGTCAAGGACATGTACCTTGGTTGCGAGCACATCCCCAGTGAGGGGTGTGCAGGAGGCAGCTGATTGATGTTTCTCTCTCATCGATGTTTCTAACTCTCCCTCTCCCTTCCTCTTTGTAAAAAATTAATAAAATATGTTTTTAAAAATAATAATAAAAATAAAAATCATATGCCTATTATTGGCCTAGGAGAGCAATATATCAGCTAAAAAAACACAGCAGGATAACATGGAATTTATCATTTTGTTCAATCAAGTTAGAATTTTGACTCCTCCTCCCTCCCATCCTATCTTCCTTTGCTATTTCAGTAACTTCTATCTATTATGTGCAAGGCACAGTCCTGTGTACTAGGTCAGAATAGTTAAGAAGATATAGTCTCTGCCTTCATGTTGTTCACAGTTGATTTTATTCCAAAAGCAGTAACTCTGGAAGCTAATTGCATAGTATTTGGTCCAAACTTTTATAGTCATTTCCCCAAAATTACCTAAAACTATCTTTACTCTCTTAACAACTGAACTGCACCATAAATGTTAAGGATTACTGAAAATATGAAGCAATCATAAACATATTAACTTTCCTTTCACTTCTACTATTTCCTATAAACTATTAAAATTCGAACTAAATCTTTCAAGAAAGAGGTCAGTCTGAACTGTTCCAATAAATCCCACATGTGATGAAAGCAGGAAGGGGGAGGGAGAGGGAAACAAAGAAAAAAACCTTTTGTACCTGCCAAAATCCAGCAGTTGTATGATCTCTTAAAAATCAGTTGTTCTGCACGTAGTGATATAATGACGGCGGGGGGTGGGGGGAGTAATTATAATTAGGTGTCTATTTTGATTCCTCTCTCCATAGTATCAGTATTGAATGTCATTTGATTTTGGCAAAAGATAAGGTCATTGACTGCTTGAAAGATGTGCAGTATTACTTCTCTAAATGTTTCACATGGAAATATCTAAAAATAGAAAACATTGCAATCTCAATCACATACTAGCCAGTAGGACAATTTGCAGAATTCTCAAATTTAAATATATAAACAAACAAAAAATATCGATAATATTTTAAAAACTCAATACTCTGGAAAGGAAAATAATTTTTTAACTTATACATTAAAAAATTAATAATGCTATGAAAACTCATTAAAATTTTGTGTGCATTTATTGAATCTAATTTACCACTAATTAGCTGATCATCTACCAAGATAACTATAATTATTTCTTTTTTAAATTATTTTTGCTCAGGTATGATAGGTAATTTAAGCATTTAGATGTTTTTCTTAAATAAAATATATTAGCACCTGAGGCGGGGGGTGGGGTGGACTGGAAGGAGTCAATGGGGGAGAAAGGGGGAATATATGTAATACTTTCAACAATAAAGATTTAAAATTTGAAAAATAAATAAATTTTTAAAATATATTAGCATTATTATCCTATATAATAAAAGCCCAGTGACCATAACGACTGCTTGACCAGTCGCTATGAGGTGCATTGACCATCTCTCGGTCCCTCCCCCTGCACCCCCACACTCACAGGCTCCAATCACAGCATGGTGAAAGGTGAACCACAGGAAACCAGGTGGATGGTGGCAGGGCAGGACTGAGGGCTGGCGAGCAGGCAGAACGGCCAACCTCTTGGCTCCTCACCCCACCCGCAGGCTCCAATCTATCAGTGGCAGTGGTGGGGCAGGACTGGGGACTGGCGAGTGGGCAGAAGGTGGCCCTGATTGCAAGCTAGGCCTAGGGGCCCTACGTGTGAATGACTTTGTGCGCTGGGCCTCTCTAGTTACATATAAAGTCTTAAACATATAAAAAATTTTACCAGAAGAATTTCACTGAAAAAAACTTAAATTGATTTAAAAAGTGGAAATACAATGAACATATAAATAAGCAGACGTGCCTTTCATCATGTGCCCTGACTAGTTAGGTAAAATTATGCACAAATTCATATTTACCAATAATTCAATAATATGTTTTGGTAGTTCTATATCCAGATGGGCTTTTTAATAAACATGTTCACTTCTCAAGATTCTGATTTCAAACATCTTGATTGGAAAAACTGATATATCATTTCCAGGTTTTTTCATACTTTTTTGTAAAAGAAAAAAATAATCAAAATTTTATTATGTTTGATTCAAGATGAGGACTCACTCAAAAAGACTCAGAAAGAGTCATAGTTCTTGATTCTATTCTATAGTATCTTCTTACCTCCAGCAGCTAACCAAAGGTAATTAAATGACTATGGAATCACTGGAAACAGATCATTTAGTAATAGGTTCAAATAGTCAGAATAACTGAAGATATTACTCAGTCATATTTATCAGGGTTTCATTACAATCCTAGTCTAAAAATGATCAAGAAAATGAATCAAAAGCACCAAAATTACACATCCCCAAATCAACAACACTCTCCAGCAATCAATTAAATCTGATTGAAATAAGTGGAACTATGACTGGAAAATATATCAAATGGTTAGATGTTCTAAAACTACCTGTAGCCCTAGCCAGTTTGGCTCAGTGGACAGAGCGCTGACTTGCGGACCAAAGGATCCCAGGTTCAATTCCAGTCAAGGGCATGTACCTTGGTTGCAGGATTATCCCCAACCCAGGCCCTAGTCGGTGCGTGCCGGAGGCAACCAACATGTGTTTTTCTCACATCAATGTTTCAGTCTTTCCCTCTCTCTTCCACACTCCCTAAAAATAAATGGAAAAATATCCTCGGTGAGGATTAACAAAAAAATAAAATAAATAAAATAAAAACTACCTGCAATGCTGACCTAACTCATTTTTTTTCTCAGAGAACATTACCTTCTTCACACTTCCTTCCACTAAGATAAAAGTACTCCAACTATGTCTTTTGAAGCCAATAACTCAAATACAATTAAAGATTAACAGTTGCATCTTCTTTAAAATATGGTTCAAATGGTGTTATGAACCAATGTCAAACCAATATATTCAATTTAAAAATATATATAACCACAGAATCACATGCAAAAGTGACCATAAAAGTATTAGTTATTAATTTAGGACAAACATTTCTAACATCTCTATGTTGATTAAAGAATTTTACATTTCAAATTAAAGTTTAAGGTTTCAGATTTGCTTTCAGCAAATAACATTTTATCCTGACCATAAATTTACTTTTATGCAAATTGCTGCTAATATTTTTAAAGTCTTGTTCTTGTACTTTATTTCCTTTTTCATATAGTAAAATGCATGGGAAGTTAATTCATAAAATATAAAATGCATACAAATTTTATTCTGTAGACAAACAATATTACACAATTCACAGGCTCCAGTTGTGAGTGCTTCTGGGATCAAATGTCATTTCATACCAGGAACTTATGACTTTATTCTCTAACTTTTCATTATTCTTATAACCCACAACATAATTGCCACACATAACTTTCCTTTTTCAGTGTCAGTTAAATGTCTTTCAAGCTTCAGAATCCCAGAACTTCTAACGATATTCTCAAAATGTAGTGGTTCCAGTTAGTGTTATAAAGACACTAATCACAACTAGTAAATATAACTGTGGTTATATTTCATAAAATTTCATCTTTCCCTCCCCTCTCCCTCCAAAATATATCCTTAAATACTGGAAAATGTTATCAAATATGTCAAAAGTCTCCTAAGCATGATGTGTGTGTGTGTGTGTGTGTGTGTGTGTGTGTGTGTGTGTGTGTGTGTGTGTGTATACCTCATACCCTAAACTCTGTAAAATTTACTCTATTGCTCTACAGTAACTGTATCCAATAAATATGTTCCTTCACCCAAATTTCCTCTTGACTATACACTATTCACTACCTCTGGCATGTCCTTGCAATGCTGACCTCTAGCATGTCCCAGCTTACCATCTTTCCTTTCATAAAGCTTCTTCTAACATAAAGCTGGCAATTTCTACATGAGGGCAATCGCTACATAAAATTCCATGACTCCTTCATTTACCATTCCATAATCACCCTTTGCTCATACATAATTCTCTTATGTATCTATTTCAAATATCCTTATTTCTCACCTTATAAATGATAATATTGGCAATAGTATTTACTATTATTATAAGTTATAATATCAGAAGTATCATTATTAGCTCCTACAAGGCTATGGAAATATTTCATGCCTTACCCAGAGCAAGAGTTGTGCCTTTTTCAGATTATATGTCATCTTATATTTGGGTAATAAAGATATGTGATTAAGCCCTTTTGCTATATAGCTACATCGTAATGTACATCATAAAGGCCCACTTAGCGATTGATTAGTTCAGTCTAGTAAAGACCCATTAAGTGTCAGATGCTGGCTCTGTCCTTCAGAAGTCAAATCACAGTGTCAAAAATGAGCCAAAAACATCCAAAATATTTTTTCTACACAATACCAGCTATCAAGAATCTCTGATTTATATTCTTGACTTAACTAGATGTTTTCCCATTGTGTGAGTGGCCTTTGAAACTAAAGCAGAAACATCCTGAAAAGCATTTTCCTGAGCACTGGTCATGGTAGGACTCATATAGCTCTATAAACTCCACTGGCTGGCCAAAACTTTAAAAAATCAAATAATGCCTTGGCCAGGTGGCTCCATTGGTTGGAGCTTTCATTCCATAAAACAAAAGGTTGTGGGTGTGATTCCCAGTTAGGGCATACCTAGGTTGCAGGTTCAATCCCAAATCAAGGTTTGTGCTGGAGGCAACCAATGGATGTTTTCTCTTCTCTTCTTCTCTTCTTCTCTTCTCTTGTCTTCTCTTGTCTTCTCTTGTCTTCTCTTCTTTTCACTTCACTTCTCTTCTCTCCTTTTGTATCCCTCCCTCCTCACTCCTTCCCCCCCTTCCTCCAAAATATATCCTTGAGTGAGGATTTTTTAAAAATAAATAAATCAAATCATTTATTCTCAACTTCTTAACCTCCTGCCTTCATAAGCCAATCTTTCTGAAGTTCACCTGAAAAATTCCCTTCCTACCACCTGGGAATTTTTAAATCTTCCACCTGCTCAATACTCTTCAGAAAGACATCCTACCTTTTTCTGTGCCAAATCTGCAAGAAATGCCAAGGATTGCTCTCATACCATTCAAGTCGTACTGACTAGGGGGAAACTATGCTTGCCTAAGTGGAAAGGATAATTTACAAAGAACGAAGATATTCACTATGGACTGCAATCACTGGTCTGCAACTGAGAATTTAGTCAGGTTTCTCATATGCCTCTTTGAGAACTTTTGTCCAAAGCAGAAACCTAACTTCACTATATCTGTTATTTCTCAAGACTTCTAACATTCTAAAGATGAAGGGGTTGTACTCTAGTAAACTGAGAAGGCAAGGTTAAAGCCCTTGTTTTTCAACCATGATTAGACCAATGCTTTAGTCCAGGGATTGAATGAACTAGTTGTGAAACCTAACCCTCATGAGCAAACTAGCCTGTTTAGCAATACAGTAAGTATACCCTCTTCTGATTCTCCATATGGAGCGCCAATTTAAAAAAATGAGAATTCTCAGCTAAATAGCAGCTTTTCTTTCAAAGTAAAAAACAAAGCCCCTCTCACAGTGCTTACATTTGTGATACATCTGTAAAGTGATTTTTTAGCATCAGAAAGCATTTTAATTGTAGTAAACTGAACAATGCTGAAATTGTTTGAAGAGGAGATTAAATTTAATGAAATTCACAAACAACCCCTTTTAGAAAGTAACAACAATTTTTTGAACATTAAAGAGTAGCTCATTATATCAAGACAACTCCACTGTAAAAAACAGTCTGACTTCAATCAGTGCATATCTACATGTTAATGAACTTGCTATATAAAGCAGGGACTGAGCAAAACATAATAAAAAGACTGTCATAAAGCATATTTGCTAGGAAAAAATTCTTTAATCAATAAAACACCTTTTCACTAGTACCTTAATAGTATCTGAAACTCTTTGAAACAACACAAAAGGAAGATGATACTCTAAAGTTTCTTTAAGATGTTAACGCAGCTTGCACATTCCTGTAATGTTCATGCACTGTCGTCATCACCATTCCAAAGACTTTTAAGTTTCAAAAGACATATACAGCTTAGAACAAAGTCTTTGTCATAATGATTTTGTTGCTGACCCCTGATCAAACATAGACAAATCTGAAACTGGAAATTGAGAGCCAACCAATGACCTTTGATTAGAAGCACAAGCCTCAGCTTTAATAAAATCCCTCATTCATGGCTCTTTGGTGCCAACAAGAAAGGTGTGTTACAGAAAGGAGCAGTCAATACACCATTTACACTCATTCAATGATATCCATTACTCACAGTTGGAATAATGTGTGACACAGGTGTCTTACAAATGGCAAAATCAAAACACAAAAGTGCAGCTTTCTACCTTTAAAATAAATAAATTACTTAACCCTTGTCTCTCAGTTACTTGTTACTGCCTTTCATACCTTACTAATCATATTGTACTAATCTTCTTTCCTAAACTGTAATTTTCACAGTATTTGTTGCTATTACTGAGAATCTCAGGAGCGCTGGCATATTTACTTCTGAACTTGTGATTTTCCTAGGCTATCAGTGCACCATTCAACTGCATGTCTATAATGCTTATTTTAATTAAAGCAAAGTTTGAAATTTGTTTGGGGTCTTTTGCCTTTGTCAAGGAATAAAGAAAGTTTTAGACTACAGCCATAGTTAGCATATTTTCATGCCAAATATCAGACTACCCTTAAGAGAATGCAAATCAAGTCCAATTTTTTTGACTTAGCTGCTGAGCGTGAGAGGTAGGATAGGGAAGTTTTCAAAGCAAATCCATTCATAAGTGCTGTGGACTCATACAAAGGAACTGTTAAAGCCGGTTAGAATTGGAAACTAGGATGATTCGGTACTTGCAAGCTACACAGTGCATGCCTTAAAGTGATCTATTTAAGCCATGACACCAATATATTTCAATTTTTGCTCGAAGACCAAAGGGCTTCAAATGTAATTGCCAGTGTTATTGCTAGTACCTAGCGCTGTCCCTAAAACATGGCAGTAATATATATTTTTTCCTGTGAGGCTGAGAGGGTGGCAAGAATTGGAGAAGTGACTTGAGGCAATAGTCTACCTACAACTCAAAGTAGAAGGGAGGGAGGAGATAAAGAAGGGAATAAGAACTGGCTGGAGAAAAGGAGGATACACAAGGAGGGAGTAGGGGAGGCAGGGCAACAGGGAAGAAGGAAAGAGACACAGGTGTCTTAAAAATAGCACAATCATAAATCATGTTGTCTAGGCTGCAACAAAGTATTTTTGCCCATTTGCTTTGGGCACCACAGTCTGGCCAGTAGTCTGAACTTCTCCTGTCAATAACTGCAGCTGTACTGCTTCACCTGCTGTAAATAAACAGCCCCACACAGGCCCTGACAAATCCCCGAGATATGAATGTAAGGTCTTAACTTAAGCAAATAGATACCTTATGACTTCATTCATCTGCTAGATCAACTGACTAGAAGAACTCAAAGCTCATGAGGACAAGGACTTTGCCCATCTCCTATGCTATTATATCCTCAGCACTTAGATCTATGCCTGATTAGAACAATAGGCATTTAATAAAAATTGCTTTAAAATTGATATTGTCAACATTAATATTTTTAGGATCCTGGATAAATTATAATTTAGGGTAACAGATCTCAGAGTATAGTCTGGGATCTCTGAGCGTCCCCAAGACTCTTACAGAGAGGTCTGCAAGGTCAAAATTATTTTCCTGATAAAAATATTTGCCTTGTCCACTCTCATTTCCTTGCAAGTATACAGTAGAGTTTTTCAAAGGCTACATAATGATGTCATTCCGCTAAAAGCTAATGAAAATATGTACATCTGTATGCTTGTATTTTTAGGTTTCTAATACAGAGACTTCCATTTCTGGGAAGATGGGGTAGAAAAGTGTGTCCCTATTCCTCCCTCTGAGTTCAACTAAAAACTCTGGACATTATATATAAAGCAAACATAAGAAGACTCTAAAAGGTAAGAAGAAAGCAGACTGCCTAGACCCTCAGGACCCAAAAAATGACAAGCAATGAATTCCCTGAATTTTCTCTTTGCCTCATCCCAGACTTGGAACTAAAGAAGCCAGCAACCTAGAAGCAAACGTAATCCCAAGAGAACGTGCTCTTTCTAGTCAAAGAGCTAGGAAAAATACAGCTTTTAGCTAGTCATAAAACTTTTACATAATAACCATTCTAACTTCGGATAAATGCTATAGAAAAAAAAATAATGGTGGCTCCATCCTGACCTACTCAAATAAAGGCCAAGTGGAAAGCCTAGACTTCTCTCATGGCTATAAGGAGGCACCCAACACCCATCAAAGAATACTAGGTAGGGATCTGAGACTTTTATCCCCACCAGCCAGTAAGAGCCATCCTGTCCGCTCTCTTATTCCGTGTGCAGTGTCAGTGGAGAATATGTGAGGAGCTGGCCTTCCACTCTCATAAGGTAGGAAGAGGTTTCCTTCCCCCTGGGATGGAATCAGAGGAAGCCTAGTAAAGTGTTAAAACTTTCACCACTGCCCAGCAGTAACAAGGCCACCTTTACTGTGATGTCAGGGAAGACCATCCAGAACTTCCCAGCTAGCAGCAACAAGGAGCCCACACCCACAGATGGGGAACCTGAACTTCCACATCCACATGGCAGCATCACCCTTCCCCTACTGGAACAGTGCCAAAGGAAACCAACTAAAACAGAAGGTTTATATCGGAGTGCCACAATATATAATACAAAACGAGCAGGTTTCAAGCAAAAATCACTGTCATACAAAGAACCCGATCTCAAGCTAAATGAAAAGAGATCTAAATGAAAAAAGAACAGTCAAAAGATGCCAACACCAAGATGTTAGAATCATTTGACAAACATTTTAAAGCAGACATGATAAAAATATTTAAGTGAACAATTGTGAACACACTAGAACACAAAGAAACAATAAAAAATAGAAAGTCTCAATATAAAAACTTTTAAAAAGAACTTAATGGAAAATTTAGAACTGAAATCTACAACAATTGAAATAAAAAGCTCAATAGAGGAGCTCAATTGCAGAATGGAAGGGGCAGAATCAATTAAATGGAAGAAAGAATAATAGAAATAATCTAAATAAAAGAGAGAAAATAGACTTTACATACATGAACAAAGTAACAAGAGCCATTGGTACCATAGCCAAAGGTCTAATATTCATGTCATCACAGTCCTATAGAAGAGGAGAAAGAAAGTAAGGTTGAAAAAGTTCTCAAAGAAATAATACTGAAAACATGCAAATTCTAATCAGAGACATACATAAACCTACAGACTCAAAATGAGAAAACCTTAAACAAACAAAAAAGACATACCAAGACACACCATAATTAAACTTCTATGTTTAAAATTAAAATGAAAAAATTTGGAAAACATCCAGATAAAAATGACACCTTACCTGTAGAGGGAAAAGAATCCAAATGACAGCAGATTTCTCATCAAAAACTATAGAGGTCAGAAGAAAGTGACACAAAGTTTTTCTAAGTGCTAAAGAAAGGAATTGTCAACCCAAAATACTATACCCAGTGAAAATATTCTTTAGGAATTGAAGGGAAATCTAAACAATCTCAGATGAAGGAAAACTAAGAGAGTTGATCACCAGCAGACCCATCACAGAGGAATGGCTAAAAGAAGTTCTCTTAACTAAGAAGAATCAACAAAAGAAGGAATGTTGAAACATGAAGAAGGAAGAAAAAGCAAGGTAAGTAAAATATGGTAACATGGGTAAATACAATAGGCTTTCCTTCTCTCAAGTTTTCTAAATTATGTTTGATGTTGAAACACACTGCCTGATGTGGTTCTTAACGTATATAGAAAAAATATTTAAGGTAATTATAAGAGGGAAAGAGTAATGGGAATTAAAGAAGGTAAGGTTTTCATACTATACTCAAGCTGGTAAAATAACTGTCAGTATTCAGCAATTGATAGAACTGAATAGAAAAACACCAACGATATAGAAGAACTCAACAACAAGATAAACAAACTCTAATTGACATTTATAAACACTCCATCCAAAAACAGCAGAGTACACAGTCTTTGTACTCTGCTGAGATATACTCTGCCGAACATATACTGAGATAGACCAAAAACTAGACCATAAAGCAAACCTCAACAAATTTAAAAGAACTTAAATCATATAAAATGTATCCTCTGACCACAAGAGAATCAAACTGCAAATCAACAACAGAACGATAACAGAACAATCTCCAAATGCTTAGAAACTATGCACCACACTTCTAAATAATCCACAGGTCAAAGAGGAATTGTCAACAGAAATTTTAAAATACCTGAACTAAATGAAAATTAAAATATATCACAATTTGGGGAGATGGCTAACATAGTGCTAAGAAGGAAATTTATAGTACTTAATGCATACCAATGAGAAAAAATGTGAAATCAATAATCTGAACTCCCATCTGAAAAACCTGGAAAAAAGAGCAAAATAAACCCAAGGCAAGCAAGCAGAAGAGAGAGAATGATCAAGATTAAAGAGGAAACCAATAAAATTGGAAACAATAAAACTAGAAAAAAAATGAAGCAAATGATCAATAAAGTTGACAAGCCTCTGTCAATACTGACAAAGAAAGATACAAATTACCAGTATCAGGAATGAGATATCACTACAGACACTGCAGGCATAAAAAAGGGATAATAAATGAATACTATTAATAACTCCACACACATAAATTTTACAGTTTAGGTAAAATAGACTTCCTTAAAAAACATAAAGTACTACACTTTGCCCAATACAAAATAGATTATTTTGAAGTGTTGTAATTATTAAGCAAATTTAATTTACAAATTTAAATACTCCCCAAAAAAGAAATCTCCAGGCCCAAATATCTACCAAATGTTTAAAGAAGAATTAACACCACTTCTACATAATCTCTTCCAGAAATAAAAGAGGAGGGGACACTATCCAATTCATTTTATGAAGCTAGTATTATCTGATACCAAAACAAGACCAAAAAAAATTCCAAAACAAGAAAGCTCTGACCAACATCCCTCACAAAATCTCATGTCTTTTTGCATAAAAAGAACCATTGAAATAAGTATCCATGGAGTGAAATAAGCCAGGCAGAGAAAGATAAATATCACATGATCTCGCTCATTTGTGGAATATAATGAACGACATAGACTGATGAACAAGAACAGATCCAGAGGCTGAGAAACGTCAATCAGAAGATCATACCTCAGGTAAGGTAGGGGAGGGTGGGGGTAAGGTGGAGAGATCAACCAAGGGACTTGTATGCATGCATATGAACCTAATCAATGGACACAGACAACAAGGGGGCGGGGCATTAAGAGAAATTGTTCCATATGACAAAAATTTTTAAATGAAACTCTCTGTAGACTGAAAATTATTTTGGAAGGAAACAAAGAGAAGTTTCCTTCAAAAGTCATAAGGATTGTAATTGAAAGTTAATATATTTGGCCGCTTGAACTAAAGTAAGTAATTTGTGTTTTTGCCTCCCTGACAAAGTTTATATAAAGCTACAAAAAGAAATTGACAGCCAGTTTGAAATGGAATTGCCAGGGCCTAGGGCAAAGAATATCCTTACATGATATTATTCTACAATCTCATTATAATCTTAGATATTTTACAACAGCATACTTTACAATTATCCCAAACAAACTTACAAACTAATTCTTTGAATGGTGGGCAGCAATTTAAAAAAAGGGACATGAAAGGATTTAATCCTTTGCAGAAGGAATTAAGGCACTGGGAAGGCACTCGAGCATCCTATATTGGCCCCTCTTGCCCTTTGTGCCAAGAGGGACCCTCTTCTCACAATCCAATTGCCCTCAGCTGTTACCTGAGCTTTCTGTTCATGCTGAGCTTGAAGCCTCGTGGGGGCTGGTACCAGGGATCTGTCTCACATCCAATTGTGTGAGCTGGGCCCTCACTGGAGAAGAAACCCGAGTTCCCCGAGATATGTGATCAGCACCGGGACCCTGCCAGCAGGCCAGGGGTTCCCAAGGCAGGTGCTGGGTGTGGAGGCCACGGGGTCATAGGCTACCAAGGAGACAGAACTGAACCTCACAGCACCCTGCTTGGCCCCGGAGGATGGCTGGTTAGCCAGAGACGGGTAAGATTCCTCAAGGAAGGAACAACCTAAGACAGGCACAGTCGCAGAGGGGCCATCAGGAGAGAACTTGGGGGGGCAACAGAAGTGGGGCACAGACCCTCACCCCCCCAACATTGCAGGGGCTTGAACCCTCACCCCCTTCTAAAGGAGGTCTCCTACCCCCATGGCTGCTTCACGCTTCCCACACCCAGCTCAGATCGGGACCCAGGCAACAGAAAGAGACCCGGCCCAGCTCACATCGAGATACAGGTGACAGACAGAGACTTGGCCCAGCTCAGATCGGGACCCAGGTAACAGACAAGAGACTTGGCCGACAGCAGTTGCCCTATATCTAAATTCAGCTGAGCATTTGGAATGCTCAGGGCCCACTCAAAAATGCAAATAATCCCTCCCACTAATATTTACAGGGTAAACTAAGATTGTTGGTAGAGTATTAAATTTGACAGTAAAATAGTAATCGAGTTTTCAGATTAATTTAAATAGGCTCATTGAAATAAGTGAATATTCAAGTACTGGACAAAAAGCTATTCTTAAAGTAATAACTAAAATTTTTATTGGTAGTTCATCTCATGGTAAAATTCCTGAATATGCAATGAACCTAAAGCAGTCATATGTGTGGGGGAAAAAAAAAAATTTTTTTAATTTAAAGTTATCAAGACTGCATTATAAAATTTACAAAAACCTCCATTAAAAAAAAAGGGGGGGGGATAGTAGGGCAATATCATGTAAGGAAATATATCCTATAAGTAAATTACATCTAGAAAATTTTTACTTTACCAAAGTAAGGTTCATTTGCAATGCTAACAGCAAGATGGCCATTAAAAACACACATGGTGTCTAAATAAGACAAAGGAAAATCATTTGAACAAAAATAAAAAGGATCCCAAATCAATTATATAGAAAAGATTCCTTTATTAACTTGTGGTTGAGAATATATTTGTATATTTTCAGAAAACAACCCCAAGACCAGATGGATTCCTGCAACAGAGAGGAATTGACAGGAGTGCTCCAACCACGAAGACAAGAGGAAAAAACAGTCCAGAGGTGGAAGACGCTGACAACGCCTTGCCATGGGAGCAGTCAGCAGCTGTGCACCGCTGCAGGTTACGTAGGACCAAACCAGAGAGGGTCGGACCTGCATTGCCACCATGTGCCCACCATCTAGATATCACTGCTGACATGTACACATAAGGAACTGTTGGACATTGAAATTGGGACTCAAACATTTTTTTGTTTTGTCTTGTTTTGTTATTATATGTTTATTTCCAGTCTGCAAAGGCAAAACTTTTTAAAGGAAAGAAATGGTGGGAAAAAGATACAGAGGCAAAGAAACATTGAACAGACTGTCAAACTACATTGGGAAGACAGGGGTGGTTGGGCGAGGAGGGCTGTAAGAGACCAACCGAAGGACTTGTACGCATGCATATAAGCACAACCAATGGATATAAGACACTGGGGTGGGGGGGGAGGGTGGGCAGGTGAAGGCATGTCCTGGGGGGTAGGGGAGGTCGGGTGGAGATCAAAGGGGAAAAAAAAAAAGGAGACATATGTACTACTATTTGTAATACTTAAAACAATAAAAATAAAATAAAATTAAAAAAAAAAGAAAGAAATAAGTATCCATGGCAACCCACTCTCTTCTCGGTGGACAAAAATAATTTTAAAGTAAACAAAATAATCAACAGGAAAAAAATCCAATGCAGTAAATATCCATTGAAATAGCCCACATAAACAAAAGCCAAAAATATTTAAAAGCCTTTAAAATACTTAAATTTCACATGTCCTAGAAGAGTTAGAATCCTGCCCTGATGATAACAGATTCTGGGGAATGAACAGTACTATAGAGTATTGATTGATGTGTGATCACCTAAAGGTGTCTCTGGGAAATACAGGATAATTCCTGCTGAGGAAAAAGAAATAGTCTGAGTCAGTCAAGCCTGTTGTATTTCAACCAATTGGAAGTTCAACCAAACCCATCACTTCCCTACAGTTTACAGAGATCCCTAGTTCTGACTTCAACAAATAGGCATCAAAATAGCCTGTACTATGCTATTTTGACACACCCACTACGATGGCTATAATTTTAAAAAATGGAAAATAACAAGTGTTAGTAAGGATGTGGAGAAACTGGAACCTTCATACATTGTTGGTGGGGATATAAAATGGTGCAGCTACTGTGGAAAACAGTATGGCAGTTCCTCAAAAAGTTAAACATGGAATTATCATACAACCCAGGAATTTCATTCCTAGGTATATATCCAAAAGAATTGCAACAAGTACTCAGAAAAATACTGGCAAATGCATGCTCATAGCAGCACTATACAAAATAGCCAAAAGGTGGAAGCAACCCAAATGTCCCTCAATGAACTGATGGGTAAACAAAGTGTAGTATATACACAATGACCTATTATTCAGTCATAAAAAGAATAAAATACTCATACATGCTACAATATAGATGAACCTAGAAAACATTATGCTGAGTTTAAATAAAGTTAGTAACAAAAGGTTACATATTATATAATTTCACTTATATGAAATATCAAGAAAAGGTAAATCCATAGAGACAGAAAGAAAACTGGTGGTTTCAGGTGCTAGGAACAGGGAGAAATGGGGACTAACTTCCTTGATAGGCATGGAGTTTCATTTTGGGGTGATGAAATGTCTTGGGACTAGATAAATGTGGTGGTTGCACAACAGAGTAAAATGCCACTGAACTGTTCACTTTAAAATGAACTGCTGGGTCATACTTTATATAAATTTTACTGCAGTGATATTAACAAGATGTAAAAATGGAGACATACTGACCTGACCTTAAGGTAAAGGATGAACAATAAAAAATTCAAATTGTATATGAAAAACAGTAGCTGAGAACCTTCACTCAGTCAAAAATAATATTCCCCCTTAAGTGTTTCCACAGACCTCTGTCCTTTATTCGGTCAAAACATTCATCACATTATAAAATATGGAAATATTTTTGGTGCCTTTTATACTGCCCACCTTCACTTCCCGAAGAGCAGTAGCAATCTTGAGAAAGAAAAATAAAGTTGGAGGTATCCCACTACCTCAAACTATACTACAAGGCCATACTAACCAAAATAGCATAGTACTGGCATAAATACACACATATATATCAATAGAACAGAATAGAGAGCCCAGAAAAAAACTTATGTATTTATAGTCCATTAATATATGACAAAGGAGGCAAGAACACACAATGGGGTAAAGATAGTCTATCCAAAATATAGTGTTGGAAATACTGGACAGACACATGCAAAAAAAGAAACAAGAACACCTTTTTACACCATACACAAGAATAAACTAAAAATGGATTACACACAATAAAATATTATACTTGAAACCATAATAATCCTAGAAGAAAACATAGACAGTAAAATCTCAAACATTTCTCACAGCAATATTTTTTCTAACATATTTCCTTGGGCCAGGGAAACAAAAGGAAAAAGAAGCAAATGGGACTACATCCAACTAAAAAGTTTTTGCACAGTATAGGAAACCATCCACAAAATAAAAAGGGAACCCACTGAATGGGAGAACATATTCACCAATACATCTGAAAAGGGGTTAATATCCAAAATTTATAAAGAACTTATAAAACTCAACACTGAAAAAGCAAACAATCCAATGAAAAATGGCCAAAAAACCTCAATAGAGACTTCTCCGAAGAGCACATACAGATGGCAAATAGACATATGAAAAAATGTTCAACATCATTCATAATCAGAGAAGTGCAAATAAAAACAATGAGATATCACCTCACACTTGTCCGAGTGGCTATCATAAAAAATCAACAAACAGTAAGTGTTGGGAGAGGATGTGGACAAAAGGGAACCCTAGTGCACTGCTGGTGGGTATGTAGATTGGTGAAGCCACTGTGGAAAGCAGTATGGAGTTACTTCAAAAAATTAAAAATGGAACTGCCTTATGACCCAGCAGTTCCACTTCTGGGATTGTATCCAAAGAGACCCAAAACACTAATTCAAAAGAATATATGCACCCCTATGTTCAGTGCAGTGTTATTTGCAATAGCCAAGATTTGGAAGCAGCCTAAGTGCCCATCAGTAAATGGATGGATAAAAAGCTGTGGTACAGCTCTAGCCAGTTTGGCTCAGTGGACTGAGCATTGGCCTTCAGACTGAAGTGTCCCAGGTTCAGCTGCAGTCAAGGTCACATGCCCGAGTGGTGGGCTAGGCCCCAGTGGAGGGTGTGCAGGAGGCAACCAATCAATGATTCCCTCTCATCATTGATGTTTCTATCTTTCTCTTCCTCACTGAAATCAATTAAAAAATATTTTCAAAAAAGAATAGTATTCTTTTTAAAAAAAAAAAAGCTGTGGTACATTTATATGATGGAATACTACTTGGCTGTAAAAAAGAAGAAAGAAAGAAAAAGAGAGGAGGAGGAGGAGGAGGAGAAGGAGGAGGAGGAGGAGGACAAGGAGATCTTACAGTTTGCCACAGCATGAATGGACCTGCAGAGCATTATGCTAAGTAAAATAAGCCAGTTAGAGAAAGATAAGTACCATATGATTTCACTCACAAATCTAATGAACAAAATTAACAAACAAAATTGAAACAGACTCATATAGAGAGCAGGCTGACAACTCTTGGGGACTGGGGGGCTGAGAGGTCAAGGAGGGTATAGGGTGGATAGACAGTGATGGATGGAGACTTGACTTGGGGTGGTGAACACACAATACAGAGTAGAGATGATGTGTTGTAGAATTTTGCACCTGAAACCTGTATGATTTTGTTAACCAGTGTCACCCTAATAAATTTAATTAAAATATAAGAGGAAAAAATAAAAGCATATTACTCTTATTAAAAAAATAAAGCCTATGATACCTTGAAATTTTTGCATCAGGTTTTGTCTTGGAGCATTTAAAACATGAAGAATATGAAAGGTAAAAGTAAAATAGAAACTTTGAGCCAACAGTCAGAAAATTGGCTGAATTCTGTTCTTTCCTTTTTTGTATGTATGTGTGTGCACATTGCCCATAATTTTTATTAGTGTTTTAAGGGAGAAAATGTAAATTATCTCTGAACCTCTTGGTGGTATCTCTGCATTGTGTCTCCTTCCTTTTGTTTGTATCTTGGAAAAATGCCTCTTGGATTTTTAAGCAGAATGTGACTCTTCATTCTTACAGTAAAAACATATTTGGAAATAAAACAAAAAAAAGGCAACACCCGTAACACATTGTCTAAGAGATTCTCCAAGATGTATTTCCCAGTAGCTTTTCATTTAACTGCACAAAATTTTCTAAAATAACCCCTCCTGTAAACATTCATTTAGCAGTCTCTTGTAAATGGCTAACTATACCTGTAATCCACTCTCTTGGAAACACTAGTGCTGATGAATTGTTTTATAGACAGTGTGATGAACCAAAATTTAAAAGTTTTTTAAAACAGCTCAAATTAGTTAAAGTATTCATACTCTCCTTCATCATATGAAAAAAGCCAAAATTCTTTAGAGTCCTTCAGTTAATAGCTGTGCTAGAAATTTTCAGATACACCTATGTTGCTTTTTAAAAAATATGTTTTTATTTATTTTAGAGAGAGAAGAAAAGAGACAGATAGAGAGAAACATCCACAACCCAGGCATGTGCCCTGACAGGGAATCGAATCAGAGACCTCTTGGTTCATGGATCCACACTCAACCACTACACCACATTTACCGGACCCCCTGTGTTGCTTTGGACCAGCCATTGGCAACATTACTAAACTGTATATATCCTATTTGCAGAATGGCAATTCGAGTCATTTTCAATTAGGATGCCTGTAGATCGCAGAAGTAAAAAGATTGAAATAATATTGATAATATAAATATTTATATAGGATTGCTACTTTTAAATGAGTCAACATCTATCCTACCAAGTTTTTTTCCCAACCAAGTACTGTCATTGTTTGAATTATAACATTTTTTTAAATATTTAACTTACTTGAACATTTTTGGGACATAAGATTTCAGGGTCCTCGAAGAAGATATTATAATAGTTTCTTCATATTTGTCAAGTCACTTCTTTTGATTTGTTACTACCACATTTTATTATACCAAAACTAAAAACAAACAAAAACTTTTAAAAGGTGAAAGCATTATTTTATATAATCAACTTCATTTCAGACCTACAGGTTCAAGTATCTCACTTTCAGCAAGTGTTATGAGAATTATGGTAGAGATTCTTGGGCATTTTATTTTAGAGTAATAATTTTTAATGATTGCAAAGGATATAGCAACATTTCCCCATGCAATATGATCTGTGTGAATAAAATTGTGAGATACATGCCAGAGCAAAGATCTTTAAATTCAGCTTTTTAAGTAACTATTTTCATGACTATATTATAAAATGCTTTCAAATGGAAGGAAATTATCTTGAAACATGATCAAACAGTACCTATAAAGAAATTTCTTTTTTGTTCAAGTTGCTTCTCAACTGACAGTATTAAAATTATATTATTTAAAATAAATGCATTCTGGTGTATCTTGTATATACAGTACTGAAAACATATTCATTTTAACATATGAGTTATTTGCTTAATTTTAAAAACTGTTTGTTGTCTAAAGTTTTCAGACATTGAATTGTGTATAAAATTAATTGACATTTTATATTACCAAGATTATTTCATGACAATATTACAGTAATGCTATAGTTATAGCACATCTAATTTCACTTTTAAAAATTATTTAAGAAATACTTGAAAACACAATGCTGTTTATTTTTCTCAAATAGAAAACCTAAATTCAAACAAAATTGACTAATATTTCTCAACATTTTACCAAAGCTAGCCTTTTCAAAAGACAACATTGTAAGTTGATTAATTTTTTAAGTTACCTATATTTATGAAACTGCTATGAAAAATTAAGCCTTTTTAGTTGCTAGACTTTTCATCTCTTTACTTGCCATCTAAATTATACTTCTGTAACTTTAATCCTTTTAACTAGTGGATCAGCAAGAAGGAAGTCAGGCCATTGCAATTACTGTCCACATGTTCACTTATATCAAACAGTCTGCAGGTCAACCTTTTTATTTCATAAAAGGCTGGGTTTTTTTCTTTAATCATAATGTCTTTCTGAATATGATCAACTATCTTAGCATTGAGATATAATGGCCATTTGTACTTGTTATATAAATAAAAGGTAATAAAATTTGGCTTAAGCAAGCAGAGACAAAGAGGTCAGCCTATAGATTAATCGTTTCTTCAACTTTCTTTAAACCATTCTAATGCTGTCTCTATATCTTATAATAAAGTCTGATCATATATATTTAATTCCATTTTTAAATTTTCAGTAGACAACTTCAGTCCTAACCTACCACTGCCCTGTCAGAAAATCTTTGATGTCACAGTATAATAGCTTCTGAAAGAACAGCACTAATACTTAATGTAACATTAAACCAGGGCTCTGCAGTGGGGCTGTCTGCTGTCAGAACAAACAGTTTCACTGCTGTTCCCCAGAAGTGACAAGGTTGGGACCTATCTGTACAGCAACTCTCACTAACAACAGAGATTTATTTGTATTAGGAACTAACAGTGCTGCCTCATTCTCTTAAGTATGCCAATCTTTATTTTGAAAATAAAAAACAAATTACATTTTCATGGCAAACAATGCATGTGGCTCAATTCTCCCTTGAAGCCTATAAGTTACACACAAAAGAAGGTCTCTGATGTTTTCAAATAATTAATAAGCCAAATAGCTAAATTTACTACAAAGAAGCACTTAATGTACTACTTCATTATTTCAGAAGTGCACCAGACATTGATATCTCAAAAACTTTTATAACATACTTGGAAATGACTACACAGGCCTTTCCCTTAAGATATATTTATGTGTTGCCAAAATATCTGCTTAAGGGTAGCCATTTCAATCAAAAGATTCATCAACAGAGAGAAAAAGTTATCAGTAAAATAGTGACTATGCAGCTAGTCAATAAAATAATCAATACACGATTTCTTTTTTAACCTATTAACCAACTGAAAATGTGACAATTTCCAGACATGTATGTAATAGCTATACAAATATTTAATGAATAGTTGACCAAAAATCTTTTTTTAACATCATCTATTATGCAATACCAAAGCACATCAGTTCCTCTCTGAATCTTTAAAACCATTTATCGTCTATTGCTCATTTAACAATTAACTTTCTGGCTTCTCTGTTACTATTGTCTTTAACTGTTAGTTCATTTTCTTAACATTAATGTTATATAAGGTATTTACAGGAAAATTTATAAACTTTATTGGGAGACTTTAAAGAGGACCAAAATAAGTGGAGAGATATAATGCATTCATGGATTGGAAGATTTAATGTTATAATGGTATTATTTCCCTAAAAATTGACTTATTGATAAAATACAAACTGAATTAAAATCTCAACAGCTTTTGTTTGTGGAACTTGACAAGCTAATTCTAAATTTATATGGAAATGCAAAGGGCCAAGAAGTGCCAAGACACTCTTGAAAAAGAAGAACAAGGTGGCAGAACTTACTCTATACGACAGCAGACTTTTTATAGAGCAAACATAATTAAGCCAGGGCAGTATGGGTATAAGGATAGACAAATGCATCAAGAGAATAATAAAGACCCTCATATAGATCCATGCTTATAGGGCATTTGATATATGACAGAGGCAACCCTGAAGAGCAGTAAGGAAAAGATGGATGTTAATAAACTATCTGGGACAGCTGGATATCCTTAAAGGGTGTGGCAGTGGTGGACTACAACTACACTCCTACATCAAACAATATGCAAAAAAAACTGCAGATGGATTAAAGGTCAATGTGAAAGTCATTGGAGATCATCTTCATGACTTCGGATAGGAAAGAATGTCCTAAACAGCATAGAAAAAAAATTGACCAAAAAGGAAAAGACCAATAAATATTCAAATATATTAAAATTGAGAATGTTTGTTCATCAAATGATTCCACCAAGAAAGTGAAAAGACAAGCCAGGAGTGGAAAAGGTATTTGCAACACACATAATTACAAATAATTCATATACAGAATATATAAAAATCTATATATCATTTTTTAAAAAGGAAAAAAACAAACAATTGAAAAATGGGCAAAAGACTTGAACAGGCACTTCACAAACGAAATCTAACATATCAATAACTTATTAAAAAGTGCTTAAAGTCATTAGTAATCAGGAAGGCAAATTAAAACCATGAAGCGATATTATTACACATCCTGCAGATTGACAAAAATTAAAAGTCTGACAATATCAACTGCTGACAAAGATGTTGAGCAATGGGAATGCTCATAGACTGTTGGTGGGAGCATATACAATCACTTTAGAAAAGAGTTTAGCATTATCTGAGGGAGGTGAAGGAGGGTATAGGAGGGATAAATGATGATGAACAGAGATTTGACTTGGGATGGTGAACACATAATACAGTGCACAGATGACGTGTTCTGGAATTGTGCACCTGAAACCTATGAAAAAAATTTTAACCAGTGTCACACCAATGAATTTAATAAAAAGGAAAAAAAAATAAGATGAAGATGGACATACCCCTTTGACCTACCAATTTCATTCCTATATATACAACTGAGAAGCTTGTGTACTTGTTCACCAAGAATGGATATATAATCCAAATGCTCACTAACTATAGAGAAAATAAATAAACTTTGATACACAATTAAAAGCAAATTAATGGCCGAAACCGGTTTGGCTCAGTGGATAGAGCGTCAGCCTGCAGACTGAAAGGTCCCAGGTTCGATTCTGGTCAAGAGCATGTACCTGGGTTGCGGGCACATCCCCAGTAGGGGGCGTGCAGGAGGCAGCTGATCGATGTTTCTGTCTCAGTGATGTTTCTAACTCTCTATCTCTCTCCCTTCCTCTCTGTAAAAAAATCAATAAAATATATTTTAAAAAAATAAAAGCAAATTAAGGAACTAAGGTTTCATGATAATATATGTTGAGCAAAAACTGCAACATATAAAAATAGGTTCTGCCACAACAGTAACAGAACTTTGCTGTTTTCTGGAGATTTGTTTTTAACTTTTTTTTTTATTCGAGTGTGCTGGATGTCTATAATTTTGTTCAGATGACTGCAGAACCTGGAAAGGCTGTTGCTGCTATTGATGCATAACATACTGCTATTGGTCTTTTTATATAAATAAATAAATATATATATATATATATATATATATATATATATATATATATATATATATTTTGAACTTTTGGAAACTTTAGCTGTGCTGTCAACTTTGGGAAAACTATCCCAGTTGTACTATGTTGGGTTGGCATTGTACAGAAATTAACAGCCATATTGGTCTAGAAACGTTCAACATAATTTTTTCCATTTGTACAGGGGTAACGCACTGTATTAAATATGTAAGGTCTTAATCTACATGGGTTTGATTACAGAAACTAATAAAGTATTCTCTAAATAAAAAAAAATATTCTGCATGACTTATATAATGTGCAAAAACAGGAAAAATCAAACTATTGTTCAGAGATGTATTCATAGCAATCTATATATATAAAAGCCTAAGCAACCATTCGACCGTTTGACCAGTAGCTATGATGCACACTGACCACCAGGGGGCAGACACTCAATGCACAGACATGGAAACATGGAACAGACTGATGAATCTCAGAGGGAAGGGGGGTGGGGAGAGGGCGGGAAGAGATTAACTGGAGGTCTTATATGCATACTAGAGGCCTAGTGCACAGATTCATGCACCAGTGGGGTCCCTTGGCCTGGCCTGCACCCTCTCACAATCCAGGACCCCCTGGGGGATGTCAGAGAGTCAGTTTCACCTGATCCCCGCAGGTCAGGCCAAGGGATCCCACCAGTGCACAAATCCATGCATTGGGCCTCTAGTAAAACTAGAAAGCAAAGAAAGTGATGAACATTAAATTTAGAATGGTGATTACCTCAAAGAGACAAAGAGGGGTATACTTGGCTTCCGGAATATGTCGGTGTTCTATTTTTTTTTTTTTTAACCTGGATGTTGGCTATATAGAAGTCACTTTATAAGTATTCATTATACATACATACAACTATATTTTATTTACTTTGCATATTTACATTTCCAATTTTAAAAAGAAAGAACAATTCTACTTCACACAGAGCTATTGTGAATATAAGTAATATATGAGAAAATCACTTAGAAAATCATAAACTACACATATACTCATTTTTTAAAAGTTACTTAACAACTGAAACCACCCTCATTCATAGACCAAGCAATAATCCACATGTTATAAATCCCCTGCCTCATAAACATATGTTGTCACCTCAAAGTAATGAGACATGT
The DNA here is from genome assembly GCA_026230045.1 of Corynorhinus townsendii. Taxonomy (NCBI): domain Eukaryota; kingdom Metazoa; phylum Chordata; class Mammalia; order Chiroptera; family Vespertilionidae; genus Corynorhinus; species Corynorhinus townsendii. The sequence goes on along the minus strand of JAPDVU010000008.1, from coordinate 32,137,852 downwards.
CTGTCTTCTGTAACATCATAAAATGATGTTTAACATTTTTCTTTTAGAGAGCCATTCCTTTGGATTAAAACATTCTCCTTCTTTAAAATCCAAATACCTCTTGAGAAAATATACTAAGCAGAAAACTAAAATTACAAAGAGACTGTTAAAGGAACTGCAATATGAAGACTTGGGTATATTCAGATTTAGAATAAATATACTACTCTATTTCACATCTCCTTATGACACTCTTATGGGAAAGGTCTTTATCCCCATTTAATAGCCCCTCCAAGATATTACAGCTCAGATAGCTATTTTTAAAAACTAATGAGGAAAATTTCAAAACTGTAAATAACTAATAAAACCAAAATTTTTAAATTAAAGAAAAGAATGGAGGGAGGGAGGAGGGAGAGAGGGTGGGATAGAGGAAAGGGGGAAGTAAATAAGCTAATTTATTTATTTGTACTAATTCCTAGTTTTAAAAACAGAATCTCACATACATACAAATTCCAGTTTCAAATGTATACACACAATATACATTATCTCACTTTATTAAATTTTTAAGCAAAAGTAGCATGACTAGAGCATTTTTAAATATTTAACTTGATTATGCGTTATAAAAACAATTTAAATATACTTTGCTTTTCACAATATTAATTATCCTGTATAAGAAAACCCTAATATGTAAATTGACTGAATGGCAGAACTACCAGCGAATGACCTGTCGCTATGACAGGCACTGACCACCAGGGGGCAGACGCTCAATGCAGGAGCTGCCCCCTGGTGATCAGTGCACTCCCGTGGCGGGGAGCACTGCTCAGCCAGAAGCCGGGCTCATGGCTGGCAAGCATAGTGGTGGTGGTGGGAGCCTCTCCTGTCTCCGCTGCAGTCGGGTGGTAAGGAGTGAGGGGTCCCAGACTGCGAGAGGGCAAAGGCTGGGCTGAGGGGACCCCTCCCCCCGCCCCCCGCCCACTGCATGAATTTTGTGCACCAGGCCTCTAGTTTATTATAATGTATCTTTCTTGATTTTCCTTTTTGCTATTAAAGTTACATATTCTATTTCTAAAAAGGACCGTGTATCAGCTAGTAAGAGTGGAATTTCTGGGTCATATAGTAATTACATGTTTGCTCTCTTGGGTCCTTGCTTCCCAGATGACCAAGAAAAAAAGGAACAATGGTTGTGCCAAAAAAGCCCTTGGTCATGTGCAGCCCATTCGCTGCACCAGCTGTGCCCAAAGCCTGTCCAAGGACAAGGCCATTAAGAAGTTTGTCATTCAAAACAGAGTAAGACCTCAGCTGTTAGGGACATTTCCAAAGTGAGTGTCTTCAATGCCTATGTGCTCCCCAAGGTGTATGTGAAACTACACTACTGTGTTAGTTGTGCCCTTCACAGCAAGTCGTCAGGAGTCATTCTCATGAAGCCCAGAAGGACCACACCCCCCACCCTGGTTTACACATGTAGATGCTACCCCACACCCTCCGCCAAAGCCCATGTCAGGAGGTAAGTCCTTAATGACTGAAGAAAAGTTCTCTGGGGGAAAGGATGGAAATAGTACTTTTTAAAAAATTACATGTTTAACTTTATGAGAAACTGATAAACTGTTTTCCAAAGTGGCTGCACCATTTTTCATTCCCACCATCAATGTATAAGAGTTCCAATGTCTCCACATTCTCACCATTTGTTAGTTTCTGATTTTATTATTACAGACATCCTAGTATGTAGGAAGTAATATCTCATTGTGATTTTAATTTACAGTTTCCTACTGCTGACTAATGATATTGAACATCTTTTTACATGCTTTTTGGGCATTTGTAATCTTACTTGGAGAAATACCAATTTAAATACTTTGCCTTTTAAAAATGGGCTGTCTTTTTATTGTTGAGTTGTAAGAGTTCTTTATATATTCTGGATACAAGTCTCTTATCAATATGATTTACACATATTTTTACCCACTCTATAGGTTATCTTTTCACTTTCCTAATTGTTTCCTTTGAAACATGAAAGTTTTTAATTTTGATGGAATCCAAATTATTTTTTTCCCCACTTATACTTTTGATGTCATACCTAAGAAATCACTGCCGAGCCCTAATCAGTTTGGCTCAGTGGATAGAGCGTCGGACTGCGGACTGAAGGGTCCCAGGTTAGATTCCAGTCAAGGGCATGTACCTTGGTTGCAGGCACATTCCCAGTAGGGGGTGTGCAGGAGGCAGCTGATCGATGTTTCTCTCCCATTGATGTTTCTAACTCTCTATCCCTCTCCCTTCCTCTCTGTAAAAAATCAACAAAATATATAAAAAAAGAAATCACTGCCTAAGAAACCATTGCCTAATCCAAGCCCATAAAAATTTACCCCTCTGTTTTACTCTAAGAGTTCTGTAGTTTTACCTCTTATACTTAGGTCTTTGATTTATTTTTAGTTCATTTTTATATCATGTGAAGCAGGGGTACAACTGTATTCTTTCACCTGGGGATATACAGTTGGGCCAGCATCATCTGTTGAAAGACTGTTGTTTTCCCATTGAATTGTCTTGGCACCCTTGTGAAAAATGGCATTACTATTTTATAGGTATGATTACTGTTTCCTTGTAACAGAGAATTTTGAATTGTCATTACTTGCCTATGAACACAACTTTAAAAGTAGATTTTTGGAATCACTATATTGATTGTGCAAATTGCATGTAAAAAATTTTAATCTTATTTTTTTCACATTTTAATTTTACTTAGCAATTGAGACTAGTTTTATGATAGCCTGACCTGAAGTAGCTGAGCACTAGTAGCTTTGAAGCTCTTTTTGTACTTGTTTCCTTCTGATATAAAGTGAATAGTTTGGGCTAGTTTATGCTTGATTATTTTTCCTCACTGTATCCCACCCTCAAATTGTTGTAGGGCAAAGTGAAAAGAGTGAACTAAGAGGGAGAACTGAAGGAATAGTTGAAGGGATCTGAGCAGTCAAGGTTTCATCCAAAGTTTATATCTTTATTTATTTTTAAGGGCTCTATTACTTACAAAGTCTGAAAGCTACAGAACTCTATGACCCATGAGAAGAAAGAAAGGCATGGAGAAATATCAGAGAAATAAAGACAGAATAGGGGAGATAAATGGTAATGGAAGGAGACCTGACTTGGAGTAGTAAGTGCACAATACAGTGTACAGATGATATTTTGTAGAATTGTACACCTGAAACCTGTATAATTTTGTTAAGCAGTGTCACCCCAATAAATTCAATAAAGAGGGAAAAATAAATATAGAGATAAAGATAGATTCAAGATCAGTCCTGAATAAGAAACAATGAGAAAATCTGGCAGTAAGGATTTACAGTATGAGTATTAAGGCATAGATAGAGAACAGGAAGTTACAAATTGAAAGGGAAGATTTGATGAGTAAAAAGACAAAGCCCACTTCTATTTAATGGTTGTTTGTTTATTTGTTTGTTTTGATTTCCAAATTAACTGATGAGAGCTAGTTTTCTTTGAATTTTCACATCTCCAAGAGATGAAAATGTTCTGATTTAACTGTTTGCTTGAGCTGAGATTCTATTCTCTTAATATCCAATGACAACTGTGCTTGTAATATTAAGGAATCAACTAGCTACATTAATTTACTACCTTTACAAAATAAGAAGAGAACCCACTGCATGGGAGAACATATTTGCCAATGATACATCCGATGAGAGATTAACTTCCAGCCCTAACCGGTTTGGCTCAGTGGATAGAGCATCGGCCTGCGGACTCAAGGGTCCCAGGTTCAATTCCGGTCAAGGGCATGTACCTTGGTTGCAGGCACATACCCGGTGGGGAGTGTGCAGGAGACAGCTGATCGATGTTTCTCTTTCATCGATGTTTCTGACTCTCTATCCCTCTCCCTTCCTCTCTGTAAAAAAATCAATAAAATATATTTTTTTAAAAAAAAAGAGATTAACTTCCAAAATTTACAGGGAACTCATACAACTTAACAAATGGAAGATAAACAACCCAATTAAAAAATGGGCAAAGGCCCTAAATAGACACTTCTCCAAAATGGACATACAAAAGGCCAAGAGACATGAAAAAATGCTCAAGTCCTAATCATCCAAGAGATACAAATCAAAACGACAATGAGATACCACCTCACACATGTTAGAATGTGAACTGAAAGGTCCCAGGTTCAATTCCGGTCAAGGGCACATGCCTGGGTTTTGGGCTCGATCCCTAGTGGGGGACTTGCAGGAGGCAGCCCATCCATGATTCTCTCTCATCGTGGATGTTTCTATCTCTCTCCCCCTCTTCCTTCCTCGCTGAAATCAATAAAAATATATATTTTAAAAAAATATCAATGACTCAACAGTGTGACATGGATTCCATAAAAAGTAAGGGTCCATTAATAACAGAAAATATCTAGGACCACAGAGGTGATAATTCCACAGTATAATGAAGTGATTATATTCACAGATTCAAATCCTGACCGTCATGTTTTAGTCATGTCACAGAAAATCACTTAATTCCTAAGTTTCTGTTTCCTCATCCATAAATTGGAAATAATAATACATACCTTGCATGGTTAAAGTAAGACTTAAATGAGATTACATTTGGCACATATGTTGTTCAACATAAAAAAACAAAATTTTTAAACAAGTTGTCTGAGCATTCTTTCCTACAACAATATCTGCTGAGTGCTGTTAGGTTTCAGGCATTGCTCCAGGCACTAAAAATTAAACAATGAACTAACAGACAACATTCTTATCCACACGGACCATGTAATGTCTCTATCACTGCTCCTCCAGCGTGAACTGGATGATCACGTATATACAATCACACCATAAAAAGTTATTAAAACACTCTTTCAACTCTAAGGTTCTATGATGCAAAGACTGCATGTCTATGATTTCATGTGTAAATACACAGAAATGCATTCCCACCTTCTAATCTATCCATGCGACTCATAGCCACCACCATACCACTGCCATCTCCTCCAGCATCATGGCATTGCTGCCTGCAGGCAACCCCTGTGATTTCACAGCTGCCCTCTCAGATGCCATATATCATCTATCCCTTAGATGTTGAACTCCTAGCTGCTCCCACTGCTTCAGCGATTTTCCTTTTCTCCAGCAGTGCCTTCTTCATCAGGGAAACAGCATGGAGTCATTAGTGCAAAGAGCGTAGCTTTTGTCATCAGACAAACCTAGAGTCAAATCCTAGATCTAACATAGCCAGGCTGCAGCATCCACTAGGAACTTTCTAGGACATGGACATTAAGCCTGCAATCCCTGGCCATGTTTGGCTAAGGCTGGGGCCCTTCTAGGGGATGTCTACTGGGTCCACAGGATGCTGCAGTCTGAGTCAAAGCACCTTGAGGGAAATAGAGGTTACCAACTCCACATCCCAATCTCAGCCAGCTGCCTCCACCCATGACCTTCAAGAGCCTAGTAATCAAGTCTGCAATCACTGGCCAAGCCAGGCCGCACCTAGGCCCTTCCTGTGGGATGTCTCCTGAGTCAAGCTCTCTGTCTGCTACCTACCGCCTCTAGGTTCACCACTGCTTCTTCAATTATTGCTACAGTCACAAATCTAGCTCTGAGAAAACGCATACCCAAACTCACTCTGTACCCAGGTAAACTAATCTCCATGAATTATGACACTCAAAAACAAAGATAAGACATAATAAAGGAATTTTAGTTCCAATAGATTTGCTGATTTGCAGTTGAAGAGGTTCTCAACGTACCTATTAATATAGAACAGTTGGTATTATCTCTCAAAAATACTCCAGAGTCACTGTGTTAGAGAAATTGCAAGATGATTTCACATTACATTCAAGTAGTGTTCATCTGTATCCTTTCAACAAAGTATTTTGAATATACAGTAGTACTCTACTTTGGGCCAGATTCTCCTTTTAAAGACATCCACTTTAATAATAGCTCAAATCTTAGCAGCTATGTTTTTTAAAAAAAATTAAATCTCAGTACTACCTGTGGGGAGACTCCTTTGTGCCCTCAAGGATTGCACCTCTCCCCCTACCAACTCACACCAGAGGTAGTCACCACCCGGAATTGTGTTTTACTCGTTTGCTTTCTTGCTGTATAATTTTGCTATTTTTTGTATGTATCCCTAAATGATATAGTGTGAAGTTTTGCCTTTTGAAAACTATATAAACAGAAGCAAACATGATATAGTCATCAGTGATTTGTTTTTTCTCCCACCACTGTGTTTAATGTTGGTATTAAATTAATTTTGGTACATTCACAAATAATAATAATAGCTAGTGGTTGCATGGCACCACATACCAATCACTGTTCTAAGCACTTATGTTTATTCATTTAATCCTAAAACAATCCTAAGAAGTGAGTGCTATTTTACAGATAAGAAAATGGATGCCTGAAGAATTAAGGTAACAGGCCCAAATTCACACAACTAGAAAGTAGTATAGTACACTCTTAGCCACAATGCCACAAGCTCACTTTACCTCAAATCAATTCTCCAACACTCTACAGGTAAGAGAAATAAAATAGAGTCAGCAAAGATTACCATTTTTCAGAATGCTTGACAAAGAAACCTAAGAACAGGTTTTAAAACATAATCTTAAAAGTGGGGGAGGGGGCAGGAGGACAATAAACATTTAAGGGAAGAGAATTTTTGTAAACTTCTGGGACAAGCCCAGCTGGCATGGCTCAGTGGCTGAGCATCAACCTATGAACCAGGAGGTCATGATTCGGTTCCCAGTCAGGGCACATGAACGGGTTGCGGGTTCAGTCCTCAGTGTGGGGTGTGCAAGAGGTAGTCCATTAATGATTCTTTCTCATCATCTCTCTCCCTCTCCCTTCCTCTCTGAAATCAATAAAATATATTTTTAAAAGATGATAAACATTAAAATTTCATATCCTATCTAATAAAAGAATAATATGCAAATTGACCATCATTCCAACACACAAGATGGCTGCCCCCATGTGTTCAAAGATGACTGCCCCCATGTGGACACAAGATGGCCGCCACAAGATGGCCAGCAGGGGAGGGCAGTTGGGAGGGACCAGGCCTGCAAGGAGGACAGTTGGAGGCGATCAGGCCTGCAGGGGAGGGCAGTTAGGAGTGACCAGGCCAGCAGAGGAGGGAAGTTGAGGGTGACCAGGCCCGCAGGGAAGGGCAGTTAGGAGGGACCAGGTCTGCAGAGGAGGGCAGTTAGGGGTGACCAAGCCTGCAGGGGAGGGCAGTTAGGGGCAAACAGGCTGGCAAGGGAGTGGTTAGAGGGTGATCAGGCTGGCAGGCAGAAGCAGTTAGGGGCAATCAGGAAGGCAGGCAGGCAAGCAGTTGGGAGCCAGCAGTCCTCAATTGTGAGAGGGATGTCCGACTGCCCGTTTAGGCCCAATCCAGGTAGGGTCGGGCCTAAACGGGCAGTCAGACATCCCTCGATGAGATTGGAGAGGGTGCAGGCTGGGCTGAGGGACACACATCCCCATCCCCCTGCACAAATTTCATGCACCGGGCCTCTACTGTAATATATTTGACAAATATGCCATCATAAAGCAACCAGGAATTATTCAAAATATTACTTTTAAAAAAACTTCTGGGACAAGAGAAGATTCAAAGTACCAGAGTTTTCAATATTATCTTGCCCTAAAATTTACATCTATGCAATCTATGCACCTATATTCAGGTTGAAAAGAATTTCAATGTGTTTTAAAAGAATTTGAGCATACATATCTAAAAAGAAACTTAAGTAGACTTAGTTCTGACCTCATGGCTGGTCACTGTCTACTGTAATATATCACTTTTCATGTAGTAAAGCGAGATAACAGGTCTCACTGGCCTTCCTTTGCATTGCTGGGAACACCTCAATTCAGAAAGAAACAGGCATGTAATGGGAGTGGGGAGAGTTTTTTAGGAAGGAAGGAAGGAAGGAAGGAAGGAAGGAAGGAAGGAAGGAAGGAAGGAAGGAAGGAAGGAAGGAAGGAAGGAAGGAAACAGGTATTTCTATAGAATTCCAGAGAGAGATCTGCTGTATACAATAAATGTCAGAGGTGGTGGCCTACAAGCCAAGAGCCGATCGTCAATGACCTTCATAGACCTTACTTAGCACAGTGCTCTCCCTTAGCAGGAACAGAACCTTGTAAGTAAAAGAATGCAAAAGATAATGAATGTCATCAAATGGAAATAATCACCTAACTGGTCCAAAGGAAAGAGAAGGAGAATGTCTGTGAGTTCGAAGCTGATAGAAATAGAGGCAGCCCTCGCTTTGCACTATACTGTGTTAACTGCAACTAGTGCATATCAGAGCCAAGTCCTCACTTTTCAAGGTTCTATAGTAACTGATCAAACCATGACATCTGAACTATGTAAAACTGAGATTAGAACTATGCAAAGAGAGGATACGGTTCTGATATACATGAATTTCAGTTACCATCAAGCCATGCAAAGCAAGAACTACCTTAATAACCGAATCTACTAAAATTCAACATCACATAATAACATGTTCAGCTCCTGATTATCTTGATTATCCAAGCTTCTGATTATCTAGCTTGTAGATTATCTGGAGGAAATCTCGTGGCTTACTTGCCTGTAATAGGGAGCTGTATTAGCTAACAGAAATACCATGGGACTTCAAGCCAGGACATCTGAATTTAGATTATGGTTCTGCTACTTAATGGCTATGTGACCTTGGGCAATTTATTTTCCCTCTCCAACCTTAATTTCTTTGTCTACAAAATAATAATAATGACATCTACCTCCCAGAGTTGTTGTGCATATAAAATAATAAAATAACACTCAGTAATATTTAAGGAGATCTTACAACATATCAGCCACTCTCAAAAATACATTTTGTATATTGAAATTTCTCAAAAACTGTGATACAGGTTATTATCTTCATCTTAGAGAAACACCCAGAAATATGTCTGGTATATGGCAATTGCCTAATATGTGTTTGGTAATATGCATCTATTTCATTACTCAATATTACCTCCTTCTGTGGCAATGAATAGGTACTGAAAAGAAAATTAGAAAATCTGAAATCTTTTCATTTATTAGATTCTTTAAAAAAAAAAAAACTGTTGGAAGAGGATAATTAAGTTCTCACTGGATATAAGAGTGTGTCTAGATACCCCCTGCCCCGCCCCCGAGATTCCTTTATCCTCTTCCTCCTGAGTGATAGTTGCACTCTAAGATTTTGGAGGAGGTTAACTAGCAGACTTCAAAGACAGCCAACTCTGTGGGTGACGGAAACCATACTCAAAAAACCTGGCACTGGCCACTGCTGCCAGCCTGGCCAAACACATGCAATGAATTGATGGCTGTGTCCCAATGTCCTGCCTATCTCTTCCAGCCCAAATGCCTTCAGAGATACAACCCTTCAGATGCTAATACTTCCTTCCTTAAGTTCTCATTAGGCACTTAAGGTTAGAAAGCAAGAGCCCTATCTAGGATCTCACTGTGGAAACACACTCCATCAAAGTTGTCTGGAGGGTAAAGGGGGAAAGCTGGAAATATTTTTGTTTATGAGTCCACCAGCATAAATGAATTATTAAATTATATTCCCAGCAGAGTGGACATGGTGCTTTAAGACTTATATACAAACAGGGAACTTCACTAAAAGTTCTGTGTAAAGGGGGAGCACAGAGCCTTATCCCTGAAGAGTATAAACAGCATGTCAGAGCTGAACCTCTTTGGAGATATCAAACTTTTCATTCTGCCCATGAAGAAACTAATTCCTAGAAAGAAGTGACTTAGAAAGGAGTGACTTAGCCAATGTCACCCGAAGTTTGTTGGCAGAGCTGAAACTCCCAAACTAGGTTCTGGCTACTATATACAACTATGCCACAAGTATATCAAGTTAGAGCAAAGGGGGGAAGGGAGAAAAGAAAAGAACGCTGAAGACAAATGTTAGCCTGTAGCCATCCCTCATTTGCTGCCTTGCTCACCTTTCTCGCCTTCTGCTTTGACCGTATCTAAATCCAAGGAAAGCTGAGTAGAGAAGCAACAAAGAGTAGAGCTGAGATCAAAACTATGCAAAGAAAGGACATGGAGACTAGTGACTCTCCGCGTGGTCCTCTCTCCTGCAACACACTTAACTATGAAACCTCACTGACCCTTTCATGCCAACAAATGCCTCAAATTGGTTTCCTGCCCTTGCTGGCTTCCCCTCTTACATCAGAGCCCTGTAAAAATGCCACACTTCTGTTTTCTGAACCCTAGTACTTATAAATCCGTAGCCCCACTCCCTGCCTCAGGTTATCGGTGGACTAGCTGCATTCTTCAGAGGGATCCTATCCCAGGCGAGTACTCTCCGGAAACTATGCTTTTCTTCCTTGACTCACCGCACCCTCCTCAACTTTCTTTCCCACTTACTCTTCTATTCTAGTGGTCTCCAAAGTGGGCTCACACATCCAAGGAGTACACTCTCTATATAAAAGCCTAAGAGACTGTTACGACTGAACGACCAGAATGACTGGAACGAACAGTCGACCAGTCGCTATGATGCGCACTGACCACCAGGGGGCAGATGCTCAGCACAGAAGCTGCGCCCTGGTGGTCAGTGCACTCCCACAGACAACCTCCCACGGACCCTCCCCCTGGCTGGCCGGCACCCATGGGCCCCTGGTGCTCAACCATTTGTAGAGACCTGCTTCTGGGTTGGGTTTTCATAGGTAGCAGAGCAGCTCCCTCACTGTGATCTATTGAAAGTCAGACCTTGACACAGGGTTTGTCTCACCCCATCCTCTCCCTTCCCCACATGCCACCCACCTGCTGCAGTGGCCGCGTGGTGGCGAGGGAAGGAGAAAGAGGGAGGCAGGGAACTGCGTGGTGGAGGGGCACTGATAGTGGTGTCTGTTCCTTCCATGCCCGGCCCAGCAACCGTTGCCTCCTCTCCCAACCTACCGGGGCCTTCGGCCCTGGGCTGGGATGGGGAACCAGAGGTGGGTGGTGGTGGATGTGGCCCCTTTCCCAGGGAGGCCAAGGGCCAGCTCCCTCCTTGGGGCTGGCAGCCACACTCCCGTGCTCCATGCCCTCATCCCCTGCATGAATTCATGCACCAGGCCTTCTAGTATAAGTACACTTGTGTATACTTATCTATTTAAAAAAAACTAATTCTTACCTAAATTTAAATACAAATCAATACTCTTGGGTTTATATGTAAAATATTGTGATTATAGATAATGTTATCTAGTTTTTGCTCAAGTGGCTTTAAAAAATCCTTTCAAAGAGGTCATAATTTGAGTATAATATTAAAGCAGGACTTTAATATAGACTATGGATTCAAGAATCTGAAGCCATTACAATCAGTAAGACATTTAAAAATTAAACATATAGATATACATTTTTCTAATTTTTCTAATGTTTAAATCATGTAATACTTAATTCAAGATTTTACAGAATTTCACCAACCATAATGGTAAATATTTAGAAACCTCTTCCGAAGTTCTTTAGCTATAAAACACAAAGAGCCATATGCTATTACAAAAACACTTGTTCTTCCCTTCTGCTATAAAAATGGCTACAATAATACACAGAAAACAACATGGCCACAAGTTTAAATATATCCCTTTGCTAAAAAATGAGAATTGCCCCATGCACAACTTTGTGTAACCATTTACCTAAAATGCCGTGTGAATGATGTCCTCTGGGAATGTGCAGTGAGACTACCACAAACAATGCTGGAAGCTGCATAGAAAACGTGACTGAAGATTTGAAAGAGAAACTTTGGCCATGTAGGATGCCTGCTTTTCGGATACGTGAACATACATATTTTTAACATGCCTCAGTTTATGATATTTAAAAAGACAAAGTGCTATTTTTGAGGGAGCCACTAAAATATGCACCAAAGAATATATAATTTCGACAGTGTTACATTTTAAAATAAAAGTAATGTTTAGGAAAAACTGACAAAGTATAACCACTGGTGAAGTGGTTGCTCTAGACTCTCGATTCCAATAATTACAGGCTGTTGTTGTTCCTTGTGATTAAGCCCCTATCCCAGCGATCAGCAAACTCATTAGTCAACAGAGCGGCAAACCGTGGCTCGCGAGCTGCAGTTTGCCGACCACTGCTCTAGCTGGACTAATGGAAAAACATTACGGACAAGATTACAAAGGCAACACCATGGGCTTCACTAACTACATCATTCATAGCCAAGCAATTGCGACACAATGTTGAAACCAATGATGATGCAATTGCTTTTAAAAATAGATCTGTAAAACATAGTAAAATCTTTGCAGTGCTTTTAAGTGAGATGGGGAGTAACCATAAGAACTGTTTGCACCACCCAGAGGTTCCCCTGATTATCTTATGGCAACATTTCCAAACTTAAGGAACTGAAAAACTAGTGTACCAAATGTGCTAACAAGGTACTGTGAGTCTGTGTTACCACATAGCTAGTAGACCAGATAGATGATTGATTGATAGATGATAGATAGATAGATACATAGATAGATAGATGATAGATAGATAGATAGATAGATAGATAGATAGATAGATAGATAGATAGATAGACCATCAAACAAACTTACTCTTTATGTTCAAGGTAAAGGTGACATTTTATCAAATAAGAAAGCAAATGCTTTTCTAAACAGATTTATGCTATGAAAAAGTATTCTGAAAACATTTGTTTGGAAATGATTCTATCATAGTGTGATTTTTGTTAACAAAAATTCTATCACTTACAAAAACATTCATCTGTTTTTAATTTTTAAATTGGCAACAGAATATTTTAGCCTGTTTAATGGTGTTTCAAAGAGATTTGATGGGTGTTGAGCCCATTTACTAAAAATATGAAAATGCTATACTACCTTCAACCTTATTGGCAAAACAAATGCCATCAGGGAAGATAGAAATTTACTAGCCAAATTTTAACAAAACATTTTTACATATTTTATATATAGGATTAATAAATTAGTATAACAATTTAATAAGTACAAACAATGATATGCTTCTTCCATTTGGATCTATTTTGTTTCTGAGGTATCATTTTCAACTGAGGCAGCATTAAAACCATGTAGCAAAGTAAACTGAACTTGGAACCAAAACTTTAAATCACTTCATAACAAAGTGTTAATTTAAGACTTTAAAAAATAACCAGTATATTAAATCATAGGACTTGGGGGAACCACAGTTAGTATTAACGTATTATTTTATATATATATATATACTTCTTTCTTTTAATATCTAATTATGAATGCTTTTATTGCCTATCTTAGCACAATAGTACATGTAAATACAGTAATCTCCCTTATCCAGGGTTTACCTTTCAATGGTTTTAGTTACCTACTGTCAACCATGGTCCAAAATATTTAATGGAAAATTATAGAAATAAACAATTAATAAGTTTTAAATTGTACACCATTCTGAGGAGTATGAATGAAATTTCATGCCATCCTACTCAATCCCACCCTGGACATGAATCAACCTTTTATCTGGCATATCCACGCTGTATGCACTACCTGCCCATTAGTCACTTAATAGCTGTCTTGGTTATAAGATCACAGTGCTATGTTCAAATAACTCTTATTGTATTTATGAATGCCACATTCACATTACAGTATATTGTTATGCTTGTTCTTTTAAAATACAATAACTACCAGTTATTATTGCTAACTCTTAAGGTCTAATTCGTAAATTAAATTTGATCATAGGTCTGTCGTATAAGGGAAAATACGTAGTATATATAGGAGTCAGTACTATCCATGGCTTCTGTCATCCACTGGGGGCCTTGGAACGTATCTTCCATGGATAAGGGGTGACTACTGTAATTTCAAATAAATAGGCACACGTATGAGGACACATGCTCATAAACGTTCTGTTGGTGGTGTGTTCATCCCCAACATTTGCAGACCACTATTCTATCAGAATAAGTTCTTCCAAATAAGCCTTAACGTTATCTTGCCCAAGGAATTCCTTCAGCCTCACCCTTACCAATAATACTTTCTAGACCTTTATTGCTTTCTCTCCTTAAACATCCTAAATCCTTTTCCTTTCACCTCAGCTAATGTAAATGCTACATTCACTCCAATCAAGCATGGAGAATAACAACTAGTGCTTTGTTTGTGATAACATTCAAACAAACATTTTATTAATAATCAAAGATATTTACTTTTAAGATGCATTAGCATATACTTATTTAACTAAGTGAAGGCTTCATTTGAGACAATTTATGATGACCAAATACGTTACTGCCCCTCTCACTAAATTTAGTAAAATTACATTTCTGTTTTTAAATTATCTCAGATATAAATTTGTTAAATAAGCAAAACTAAAAACCATATCTTAGTCTCATAAAAGACAACTGATGCAAATGTCCTATTTGATTGGCATTTCAATAATAGAAACCAGTGTATGCACAGATCAAAAATGAAGAAGAGAATAACCCAAAGATGTGAAAGTGATACTAAAAGAATTCAAAAGAAAAATTAGCATACAATATGAATTGGGTACACTTTTCATATACTTCACTCACACAGCTGCTGATAACATTAATGAGTTTTCCATGTGGACATAAAGAAGAAATTAAACACAAAACTTCACAAACTAAGACATGGCTAATTATGAGTGCTTTGGAAAGGGTCCTAACATATCACAATTAAAAGCTGAGCTATTTCTCATTATTTCCCCACCATGTGAGGGGATGAAGAGCCCCTAAATTCACTAGGCCCACCCAATCTGGGCTGCTATACATTTTTGTCCTTAAAGAAAATAAGCTTGTTACAAAATGCTACTCAATGTAAAACACATAAGTATTCAGTGTACTGTGACTCTGCCTTAGCATCCCTGTAAAACACACAAAGTCATACAAAAAGTACAAATGAAATCATTCTCTTTGGAACTATTGTCTATAAAAGTTGACAGGGTCTAACTTCAGAAAAGCTAAAAAAATGTTTAATAATGCCTTAGAATGTTACATTTAAAATAAAAATTAAATATAACATACAGTTTACTTGTTCCAAGATTAAAATTATTTTTAAAACCTCAGTATACAAGGTGGGGCAAAAGTAGGCTTACAGTTGTTCCTCTGGAAAATACAATACTTAATAAATTATAATACAAGAATAAACTGTTTCATATACTTACAACTATAGACCTACTTTTTACCCCATCCTGTATTTATTTTCAATATGCATCTTTATAGTTGGAAAGGATTACAGCTAAGAAATTTTAAAATAGTCCAGTTTTCCTCCAGTGTATATTTGTATCTTCAGATTCAAGAGTAAAAAATGTTCCTGAGACTCAGTTAACTAATATGCTATATTCCAAGTTAGTTCAACTTTGTTCAGTTGCTATACTATTTCAATTTTTATTTTATTTTCCTTGAGTTTTTGCTTCTTATTAAAGAACTCAACTGAAAGTTCTAAAGGAAAATATCCTTTAAAGCATCATAACTAATTTAATGTGGCTGAGGGATGTTTTTAAACTGTTTTATAGAACGCTCATCCTTCCCCCCCCCCCCCCACTCTTTTACTCAGCTCCACTGCCTTTCTTCTCAATGGAGCGATTTCATCCTATTTTTCACAGCACTATCAACACTGCGAGCCTCCCGCATCCAAACAGTGGTAAGGAAAACAGTAGGTTAAGGCCAATGGAAACCAGGGCTAAAACTTCTCCAACCTCCATCACCACCAAGCCCTTTTCAGAAAGTGATTATGTCCCAAAGTCATACACGCTGCAAAACATACACGGGGTGTTTGATTTGGAGAGACAAATTATTAAACACCAGAAAACTTCCAAACCAAAATTAGAAAAGAAGGCTTGTGGGCTCAGAGAAAAAAGCATTTGAAAACTCATTAGAAAACATGCTATACCAGATTACAAAACTAAAAGGAACGGTTTACATCCCTATTCGAAAGTTAGGAAGGGTAGAGAGGGTTGTTGCTGCTACTGTTTCCTTACCATATCATTGTATAGTAATGTGTATTTCTTCCCAAAAGCCTGACCTACTCTGAGGGTTAATTTATTTTCATGCTATCCCGCAATAAAAAAGAAGTTATGGGATATGCCAGCCTTACTGAAGGAAAAACGTAATTATAAATGTGAGGCACCTAAAGACTTGTAACAGATAAGGGGAACGCAGAAATGACACTCAGATCCTATGCTTGCCAACTCAAGGCGAGGGGAGTGCTTTACAATGCTAGATATAAACTTTTATTAACTCATAGTCCTGCTCATAAGTTCATATATTAAGAAGCAACTTATTTTAACTTTCATTCTTGACATATTTGAAGGAAAGCAATAATTTGAAAAATCCTCCTGTACCTTAAAATGACTCACCATGCCCCTGACCACAAACCTGAGCTAAGAAAGAGAAGTGTTAAGCTGCTATCCTATAGTCGTATCACTGTCATGATAGACGTGGCCTTTGGGGAGTCACAAAGACACAAATATGAGACATTTCCATATCAGACCTACCGAACAGTCTATAATACTATCAAATGTTTCCCCCAAGTCCAGGGCCTTTCAGGATGTTACCTCAAGCAGCCTATTCCTAATCATCTTTTAAGTCATGGCTGAAAGGCAACCTCTTACTAGCTTTCCTTGACACAGGTACTTCTGCTTTTATACTTATCTCCATTATAGCAACCAGCTCACTGCTTAGGATTACCCATATTCATACCTGGACTAGGACCATGTATTTTCACCTTTGACATCATGTAGTCAAGTGGTCCCCATCTTTTCACGGCTAAGGATGGTTAACCTATATTTTGAAAGATTGTTGCCTATCAATTAGCCACACTTATTATGTAATAATTCAATATTATCAATCACAGACATATGTAACTGACATTTAACACTTCTGATTAGCATGGTATTATTCATTTACATTGGTATATGGGAAATGCAGGATTCGTTTGGCTCTGGAAATAAGTATGAAGATAAAATAAATGAGAACTGACATTATACAGAAGAGACTAGAAAAAAGAGGGACCAAAAAGCCAGCCCTAATTTATGACATACAAGCTTTGTTTGTAGTGAATAACATCCTGAAGCAAAATCCAAATGAAACATTTATTTATATCAAGTAGGAAGTTAGACAATATGACTGGCAAAGTTATCTACCCTGCATACCTTTTATTGAATGAAGCAATGAATATGAAAGGACTCTGAAAAGTGAGTTCTATAAAACTTAGAGAATTAAAGGCCCTTTTTAAGCCAAGGGTCTACTACTGATCACATAACTGCTATCAATTAAACCTAACACAATTGTCCAGAACTGTTCCACACACTTCTTTTTTTAAAAGATATTTTTATTTATTTCAGAAAGGAAAGGAGAGAGAGAAACATCAATGGTAAGAATCATTGTTTGACTGCCTCCTCCATGCCCCACACTGGGGATTGAGCCTGCAATCTGTGCAAGTGCCCTGACAGGAAATCGAACCATGACCTCCTGGTTCATAGGTTGACACTCAACTACTGAGCCACACCAGCTGGGCTACACACTTCTATATATAGTATAGTCAAGCTTAATCTATCCAATAACCTTACCCGATAAATTCTATTACAATCCCTCTTCTGAAAATTAGGAAATTGAGACTTAAAGAAATTACATAAATTTTTCAAGATCACAAAACTAATTTAGGAAATAAGACTTCAAAGGAAAGATTCAAGAAGTAAAAATTGAACATTTAATTTTGGTTTTCTCACATGTAGGTCTATCATTCAAATAAAGAATATATTTTTCTAGAAAACAGATTAAGATGCGTATATTTGGCACAAAGAACTTCCTGGTGCTAATCATTGAAACCTATAACCAAGGAAGATTATAAAATCTCCTTCTTTGCTGGCTTTCAGTTAAGAGAGCTTCTTAACTGACTAGAATGAAGATAGAGTGATTAGTACACGCTTGGAGGATAGAGGATGACAGATGAAATGACCTTTCAAATCTCTTCTAATTCTTTGAATTGGAATATTCTCATATATGAGAGCTGGATATCCATACCCTACATTTAGTCACTACTCTATCCCAAGTCTGCCAGACTAATAATGAATTCTCCTTTCTTGGAAAGAAAGGAAGGAACATGTATTGCTGTCTATATTTCATATAAGAGGGGGGAAAGTAGATTATGTAATTTGCAAATATGTAGTGAAGCTAAAATGAAAATCTAGATCTTTCCAATTCTAAGTATGGTATCACTTCAACTTTAATAGATAACATGTATTAATATTTATTTTATGACAAGCCCTGAGCTCAGTGTTTTCCATTCATTTATTTCATTTAATCCTAATAACCCTATTGTGTAGATATTATTATAACTCCCATTTTAGAGATGAAGAAATGGATTACACCAAGAATATATTGGGGGAGGAGGTGAATGGGGTGGCTAACTTCTACAGAGAAGGTTCATTGCTCATGGAAATAGCTAGAGATTATTTATAAGAAAATAACAGTATTCCTGCCCTTTGATATTTTTCCCAAGAAAGAACAAAGAACTATTCTCTCTTCATTAGGAGCATTCTTCTCCAGTTATACCAATGACCTGTTTGGTACAACTGGAAAAGAATGACAACTGTGCCTAAATTTCCCCACCTACAAAAAAAAAAAAAATCTTCAGTAGAAGAGAAAATTCTTTTATTTTTCTTAAATTTTTTTATTGATTTCAGAGAGGAAGGGAAAGGGAGAGAGAGATAGAAACATCAACGATGAGAGAGAATCACTGATTGGCTGCTTCCTACACACCCCCTACTGGGGATCGAGCCTGCAACCTGGACATGTGCCCTTGACCGGAATCGAACCCAGGACCCTTCAGTCTGCAGGGCGATATTCTATCTACTGAGCCAAACCAGCTAGGGCAAGAGAAAATTCTTAACAAATAAAGACTATGGATTCAAAAATGCCCTTCAGGTTGCCTAGAACTTAGTAAGGCTCAATCACATTACCCAATGACCTGTTTGTGAAGTATAAAATGAAATATTTGCAACCATGTCTCAGAATGAGTTCCATTTGAAACCTATGCTCATCATTTTTTTTATATCTGTTGCATTTTCTTTTTTTCACATACTATAAAGCATCTTTATTTTTCTTTGTCTGATTTTAAAGAACTACTTTTCAAAAAAGCAAAGAGATTGTGTTCAGTAAAGTCAAAATCACAAATAGCACTAAAATTCCACTTTGCATTTGAATGGAAATATTCAACATAGATAATTTCAATTAGTCTCTTTAAGGTGACTAGAAACAACAAATTATTAAAGTAGCAGGGATAATAGATCGCTTCAAAGGTTATCTTGTGAGATTTTCAGAGAAGAAAGAGATCAAGAAGTTGGAATCAGAGAATATAGAATGTTTGCATAGAAGCGTATCATATTTTGTACTTTGAATTTATCTTATATTTATGATGCATATGTCATCACTGAACAGCATCGAATCAATATACTTAAGTAATTTTGGTCCAAAACAGTTTAAAAACACAAAAACTCTGAAAGAATTCCATTATATCATATTAGGCTTCTTCAGTACATGGTACTTCCATCCAGAGAAAGGTTTTAAAAGCTTTATAGACCAGGAGAGCTTGATAAATAAAATATACCAGTGAAGTCCTTGCCACCAGACCAGAATGTTCACAGATAAAGCACAAATACAGAAATAGAAAATTACAGAGCAGCAAATTCAAGTTTGTTACCAAAGATGCAAAATTTTCTAAAACATACACAACATTGAACTACCAATTATTAGATTTTATTTCACTATTCTATCTTAAATAACTACAGGTTAAGATGCTAACCAGTTCTCTATGAGAAGAATCAAGCATCTCCCTATAAATGCAGAGATAACTCTTCAGATAAAGATTTCTATCATTTCAAATAATTGTTTTTCCCTTGAAATAGTAAGAAAGAGAATGCCAACTACACATTTTTTATGCAATTAAAAGATAAGGAAGAATATTTCAGAGTTCTTTAAGCATTGTAAAAAGAAAATTTTTCCAATATTATGTACTGTGCTAGTTAGTGAGGATGACTAACTATATTAGCATCATAAAGTAGAAATAACTGGGTGGTTGGCATTTTAAATGTAGTTTATTAGTTTATAATAGATTACAGGATCTACAATTAACCTCAGAAAATAATTCACATCTTTCCTAAAATTGAAAGTTTTTTGAGTGAATAGTAAAATATGAGTGACATATAAGGGGTCTTAGAGGAGCAAGAAGAGAATCTGACTATAAACAAGCCATCATTCTGGTAAAAGGAAATACAAACAACTGGAATAAAAATAGTTGATGCACAAAAGCCATAATGAGGGGGTAGCTCAAAAAATAACTTCTACTTTGAATGGTTTGGATGAAATATAAATTATCCACAGAAAAGTGTGGACTGGCATAAATGTTTGTACAAAATTATAAGTGTATTTCAAGAAGTATGCAAGAGGCAACCGCCTGCATGATGCACAAGGTCCCAGCGATGCTCTGTTTAAGTGCTAGTGCACAGAGTCCAAACCACTGCATTTTAATTACCATGCAGCCTCAGATATATTGCCTTTGATATGGAAATGTTCTTGTTCTCTCATCTTCACATATGGTCTCATGCACAGAAATCTTTATCTGATTCATAAAAAATAAACTAGAATCCAATCTCAACACCTGACCTCAGTGCTTAGAAGTTTTTTACTAAGCACGGTGTCACTATAAAAAGAATGGCTAATATTGATGAAAAGTTGGATATTTTGAGCAATGATATGAAGGATTTGCTGTTAAGGATTGAATCGATACTGTTTCTCTGAGGTTTTAAGGTTTCATGTTCCCTTTTTGAGACTACCACAGATTTGAGGAAAAACAGGGCAGCATCCTTTTTGTGGAGGTGAGAGAGTCTGCAGTTATTTAAATTATATACCCCCATCTTACAACCTCCATGCACATTCTTTAATTGATATTTTTATCCAAATTATAACAATGGGTATTTAAAATTTGAAAAGCTCTATCAAAAATCATACCACAAGTTTAAAACTCTTTCCAGTTTGACTAAATGTCTAAACAAAGTAATTCACTGAAAAGCTTTTACCCTCTTCCACAGAACAAGGAAAATAAAAACACTTTTCCTACAAATGAATAATGAATATGTAACGAGAGAATGATGAAAGTTTCTGATATAATTCTTACCAAAACAATTAGTTTTCAAATCACAGTTGAAGAACCTCATGTGAAAACAATAAGCTATACATTTAAACTGTGCTTACATCTAATAAAATTGCTTTTCATAGACTATAGTGGTATGCAGCTTTTTTTTTTACTTGAGTATGTTGAGAGTCAGAGTATAATCAGCAGAAAATGTGGAGTTAGAATAAAGACATAAAATGTTCAATGCATTATTTTCCTTGTTAGGAAAAAAATAATAGGGGAGAGCCATATTTCTTAAACAAGAAGCAATCCAAATGCAAAAATAGTCTATTTCCTCCTCTAAAAAGCAATATTCATATTTTAGCAAGTTTCTATAATAAAATCTGTTTTCATTAAATCTCATATACCTACATAACTTGATAATTTTGAAATAACCTAGATTAGTTTTTTTAAAAAACCAGTAATATGACCCATCTAACCTCATGACAGCAGATAATACGTCCCATCTGCAAATCATCTTGCTGTATGTTATCTGTGTTTTATCATTTCTAGTACCTGTCTGTGCCTGATATGGTACTCTCAGACACATTAGCTTGATGGAATGTTTCACTTCACTTCAAAAACATCAATTGATATATATGCACCCCTAAACTATATTTAAACAAACAGCTCTTATATCAACCAAAATTTCAGTTGTACTGTACTATACTTTTAGAGAATGCTGTTTGTAAATACTTAAAAAGTATATATGAATTCTTTGACTAACAAGAGAATTCTTTCAAACTTAGAGATAAATAACATAACTGAAAAGTACAGAAAATATTAAAAGTAAGGCTTAATGCCAATGTATATTAAAACCTTATTAAAAGGAAATTCATTTATTCCAGTACCTATTATGTTAATTGAAAAAGAATTATTTAAAACATCACTAATTTCTTCAATAGAAAATGGATATGTGTAGCAATTTTATCAGTAACCAATAATTCCTTTTTAAAACTCAAATAGAAACAGACATAATGCCACCAAAACTGATCATTTATGTTTTGAAAATAGTATTTTAAAGCTTTAAAAGAAGAACTTGACAAATATGGTCATATTTTAAACATATGCTTTTCCCTTACTAAGGAAAATATCTGTCGCTTTCTGCTACCAAGGAAAAAAACGTCCAACAGACACTATTATATTCCTACTGAATGTCATTTCTTCCAGTTATTGTTACTGAATCCAATATAGAATCAGCTTAAGGTATAGAGATAGTGTCTTATTAATTAATATTTACATTTATTTTTCTTTATAGTATAATGTTTCGAGTGTTATAGTTACATATTATACTATTATAGGAATTCGTATCATGCTCCATAATAACAAATTCATAAATTTTGCATTTAAAAAACATATACACCAAGAGGAAGTTCCTTCTGATTACTTCCCAAAAACCACTAAGAATAGCACTACATAGGACGAACAATAAAAAAAAAAAAAAACTATCTTATTTTGCTACTATATGTGAGGGGATATGGTGGGAGAGCAAAGGAGAAAGGGTGTGTTGATAGTACCTGAGAAAAGCAGCAGAGAATATCAGTTTGCTTAGGGAATGAATGGCCTAGCAATAGCTAGATCCTGGTTACTCACTGCCTTTGGTAATGAACTAGATCTAATAAGTGTGGTGCACGCTTGCATGCTTTCAGAGTCTGAATGATTTTTGTTTTTGGTTGGTTGTTGTTGTTCTTGTTTTAGGATAAGGACAATCTGTCTTGAGTTATGAGGTTTTCAAAAGTGTAGGAGAAAAAAACCTACATGCCATTAGGCCTACTGCTCATGTGCTCACACATGTGTAATCGAAAAGATACTCTCAAAAGTATGTAGCTCATACATTCACGGTCTGGTAGAGCATTAAAAAATCAGCCATAACTTTTCCCCTATTATAAAACATGAACTATTACATTGGTTCAGTAAAAATCAAATGCAACTGAGGAAAACCACGTCCCCACTTCCCACCTGAAAGGTTACACTCTTGCAGCCATAGCAAAGCTAGCCCTATCCCACACAAAACTTATGGATGGATTTAGGATGTTTGCTTTTTTGTTTTAAAATAAAGAGAATCTTCTAGAAGGTATCAGGGGAGGAGGGAGTCTGATGAAAGTGCGCAATGCTGAGTGTTGGTTTCCACCGTGACTGCACAGATAGAGGGAAAGTCATGTTCATGGCTGCAGAAATGCCGCTTCCGCCAGAGTGCATGCAGAAGCTGACCTGAGGATGGGCCTGAGAAGCCAGGTAGGACTCTCAAGCACCAACCTGGGCACAAACAGAGAGGACAACGCACTGCCCCTAAGAAGCATAGCTGAAGGAGAATGAGACAAGGAGAGGCAGCAGATCTTTCCAGGCTCCACCACAGTGAACACTAGCAGCCCCAAGCGGCTAGGCCCTGAGGGGGTGGGGGAGGAGGACAGTAGCTGCAATCAGAACACATACCAATTTGCTGAGTGACTTCTGGGGTGGGGGTGGGAGGGAGCACAGAGACAGGTGAGCAATCCAAACTAGAAGCCTGAAGCCCCTATCCAAGCCAGGACACAATGTCAAGCCTGGACTAGCCCTGGTGGATTGGAGCACAGAGGGACACCAACAGCCCCCCTCCATGGGCGGGGTGTGCGGAGTCGGTATACTGCCAGATTTACACAACCCAGTCACACTGCACCCCCTTTCCTCATTCAGTCTGCACCCTGCCGCTGGTTTACCCCTCTAACCAGTAGTTCTCCCTCAACCGAAAAATAAAGAGAGCTGAGGAACAGGAAAATGGAGAGAGATAAATCAAAGACCGGGCTACGCTGTCACAGTCTCCCGGGGTGCAGGGGCCTCCCAGGGCTGTGCTGGCTGGTTGCACCCTTCTTCAGAAACCCTGCAGCCCAGGACGGAGCTGAGTGGGCCAGGTCGGCCAAGCCCGTGCCTACGGGCCTTGGGCCTCAGGGACGAGGTGCTGAGTGCGCAAGCTAATTATACATGTGGCATTTGGGCAGCCGACTGTCCAGTGACACCTTACCTTATGAGGAAACGTCAACCCAAGCAACTGTTCAAAACAAAATGCCATCGCGGGATCAGCTTCGCCGGCTCTTAGCCGGCTCGGGATTGCTTTTCCCACAGCCTCTCACACTTAGCGAAAGAATGTGGCCTGAGGAGGCCAGCCGTGGGGGGGAGGACCCGCCAGGGTTGTGGGGGACAGGCGGGGAGGTCCTTGCCAGGTGTCCGTCCAGTCCCCCCTCGCCATGGACCAGCTCGCGGACCCAACCACTTGACCTTTTTTATTCACCAAACCCTCCTCCTAGAAATAGACTGGGCGGGGCTGCGTCTGTTCTCCTCGGGACCCGGGACCCGGGCATGTGACTATAAAGGGCAGGAGCGAGGGGACCCTGGGGAGGCGGGGGAGAAGGGGCGCTCTCGCATCCCGACTCCGCGGGGTTGTGGGCTGGGCCGCCCAGCCAGGGAGGAGGGCGGGCCACGGGAGTGCGCGCCGGGGTCAAGCGCCCCGGACGGGGACGTCATCCTAGTGCCCCACTGACAGTGCAGCCGGAGGCCCAGAGCCCAGCCCAGTGGGCCGTAGCGACGGCTTCGGGCCGTCTCGAGACCGAAACTTCAAGCACGGCCCCCAGAGGAGGTCACACACCCAGAAGCAGCTGGGGACGACCCGTCTCGCGAACGGCGCAGCCCAGCAGGCAGAGTCGCAGGCTTCTTTGTAGCCCCCAAGTAGGGGCAGCATTCTATATCTGACAATCCGTACAAACCAATGTTTCCCAACTTGGTCAGCCGAAGAGAACTTAAATAAAACGCAACAACCACCTTCTATCTGCTCCGTACACACCAATTCTCTGTTTTTATCTTAAAGCTCCTCGGAGCGCCAGGGAAACAGTCCAGGAAAAGGAGCTAATCTGTCCTCCGCAGCCGCAGGCGCTCCTTCTGGCGCCCGAGCACAACCCCAGCAGACTCTGCACAAGCCCCTTCCTTTCTCTGGCCAGCCCTTGAAGGGAGAAAGAAAAAAAGGCGGCTCCCCCCCACCCCGAGAGCAGCCGGGCTCGGGCGGGTGGCAGCACCGCCCCCGGGCCTGGGCCGAGCCCCGGAGTGGCAGATCTCGGTGGGTCTGCGGAGCGTGCAGCGGCCGGCGGGGCCCCGGGCAGCGCGCCGAGAAGGACGAAGGGCGCCGGCCGGGTTCAGGGACGCGGAGTTGGGAGAGCCCCGGACGGAGAAGTGCCGGCGGCGACTGTGTGCGAGGGCCCGGGGATTCCCAGGCCGAGCCCGCGCCCCGCAGGGTTGGGCAGCCGCTAACACCCGCCCCCCGCCAGGCCCGGCACCCCTGCCTGCCCCAGGGTCCCAGGCAAAGAGGACCAGAGATTAGCACTTGGGTTTCGGATTGTCTTGGAATTCGGTTTGTTTATTCCAAAGCGATCGTAAAAAAAAAAAAAGGCCAACTCCAAAAATAAGGGGAGAGGAGGGGAAGGGAGGGGAGGGGAAGGGAGAGAGCAGAGGGAACTGGAGGCAACTCGCGCGGGGTCCCGGGAAAGTTGCGGCAGAGCAGCGGTGGGGTGAGTGTGGAAGGGGGAAGCGTCTGGGTTTTCTAGCGACCCGGGTTTTCTTTATGAACTCCTCCCGGGGAACTTCACCCCGGAGGAGAGCGCGACGGAGATCCTCGACTCTCGCCCGCCCTCCGCCAGCGTCAAACCGACAAATAGCCGAAGTTTCCAAACCAAAATGGGGGTGGGGTGGGGGTAGCATTAAGAAGCCCAGAAACCCAGTGGGTCCTCCCCACCTCCCGCACCCCGAGCCTGGCTAACACTGAAGCGCTCCGGAAAACTGCGGCATCGCAGTCAGTCACACACGGCGAACCAACCCAACACTTTTCAAGAAAACAAAATATTCGCTGGGAAACTTACTTTGCATTTAGTCTCTATTCTTTGGGGGGATGCGGTTTAGGTCGGCTCGTAAGGAAAGCTCGTTTTGTCCAGGTTGGATATTGTCTACTTATGGATCAGCCCTTGGGTGAAGGTTTATTTTAATTTATGGCTTATGCATTCTTTTAAGGTCGATTTACATGACCTCCGGCTACAACTAAGACAGCCGAGGAGGGCACTCCAGTCGTCAGTCGGCCAAACCCACAATTAAAAAAGCCCTCCCCCTAGTCTTGGTGTGACTCTCCCGAGGTAGGCTGGTTGCCTGCTTTCCTCTTTTTTTCCCCTCTCTCTTCTTTCTTCACTTGTCTTTTCCCCTCTTTCTCTGTGTCTTTCTTTTTTTTAATATCGCGGAATAAGATGTGATATCAATTTGAAAGTTTTGGTATAACTTTCTCTAAACCCCAGCCTGCAGCGATAAGGAGATAACAGCGCTCACAAAGCCCTCGGGATGCTGCCCTCTTGTGGGAACAGAAGGCATTACCACCCAGCGGTCCCATCTGAACGCTCACAGAGCACAGACGCAGAAGCTGAGAGAGAGAGAGAGAGAGAGAGAGAGAGAGAGAGAGAGAGAGAGAGAGAGAGAGAGAGAGAGGACTACACACGCAGGCACAAGCTTCTTACATCACACACTTGCGCAAACTTCAATGAGATACCTACCTCAAAGTTCATGGAGACTTAAAAATTCATTCTCTAAGCCACCTGACTTCTTTTTCATATCATTCCCAGTTACACAGCTTAGAATATCTACACGGGGAAGTGGAGGAGAAGGAATAAGGTGGGCCGAGAGGGCGGACAGATTTCCGGACGAATACTTAGGATGGCGATAACAGCTTTCTGTTGTCAAAGGTTGCGTTGTCTCTCTCGCCTGCTCTTTTGGCCTTAGTGTCCTACGCACAGTTATCTACAGCTACAACATGTGTTTTCTCGGAGTGGATTTTGGGACTTGGGGGGGCGGCAAGAAAAACCAGAAACCCGCCACGCAGATCTGTCACCGCCTCCGGAACAAGGCACAACTCTCCCAGAGAGGGATGCATCCTGGGGATCCGCGTGTCCGCCGGCGGCGAGCGGCAGACGCTCGGGCCCCTTTCTCAACTCTGCTCCCCCTCTGCGTGGGCCCGCTGAGCGCCCTCCTCCCGCTCCTCCTCCCCGCTCTCCCCTCCCAGCCCCGCTCGGAAACCCGCCCGGGCTGCGCGGCCGGCCGCGGCTCCCGGCCACCCGCTCCCTCGCGGGGCTCCGCGCGCTCAGCTCCAGTCCCTCCGCCGGTCCTACCCCAGCCCCTAAGTCCCAGCTCAGGAAAACTAACCCTGGAGCTGCCTGGAAGGGCAAGAGCGGAAGGCGCAGGGGGACGGTGGCCTGGCCCGGGGTTCCTGCCCCTGCCCCCTCCGACTCCCCAACAGGTAGCTCACAAACGGGCCGCGCGCTCTCGCTCTACCGCCCTCGCTCTCTAGATCGCTCGCTCCGTCCCGGTTACCTGGGCGGGCTCCAGGATGGTATCGCACGGGAGGGCTCCTTGTGCGCTGCGCCTCGAGAGTAAATGGCATTAAAGAAAAAAGGGAAAGATACAAATAAAAAAAAAAATCTTAAGGAAGGGGAGTCGATGCTAGGTCAATTAGCACCACCCCGGGAGCAAGGGAGCGGAACCCCTCCACCCCCCGCAACGCCGAGGCCGGCGCAGCCCGTTAACTCTGGTCTGCGGGGGTGTCCCGCCTGGGGCGGGGGAGCGCTGACCCGCAGAAGTTTGCCGCTGGGGTGCCGGGAGGTGCGCGCAGAGCGGGTAGACTAGGGATTTCCCCCTTGAAACAAGTGAAGGCGATGGTTAGTGCTGTCAATCTTGGCAATCAGTGTGAGCGGCCATGTCGTAAGTATTCAAAGCATTTCCCGTCGTGCAACATCAGAAAGTGAGTGGCCAGGGCATTGATCTGAGCGAGGGAGAGGAGGCAGGGCTCCCCTCCCAGACAACACAGGCAAGATGAGACAAGAGGCGAGGGAGGCAGCGAGCCAGGCAGGGAAGCTGGGAGGGAGGGGGGAGGACGGGGGAAGAAGAAGGAGGGGAAAGCGGGAGGCAGAGGCAAGAGAGCAGGAGAAAGGGCAGAGAGCTGCGCGCGCGGAGGTTGGGACTGCAGAAAGCGCCTGGAAAGAGTGAAGCGACTCACTAGGAGGGAATGGGAAGGGGACAAAGGAGAGGGAGAGCTCGGGTCAGGGAGGAATGGTGACAAGTATTAGGTGAGAGAGGGGCTGAGGCGTACAGGACCCGCGGAGCGCTATTAGGACAGGAGCTGCTGGAGGAGGAGTCAAGAGGAAGGCAAACTGAAGTGGGGGAAAGGTAGACAACTGGGGAGAAAGAAAGGACAAAGTGGGGAAAGAGAAGGTAAAGTGGGAGGGGGAGACCTAGGGGTGGTAGTTTGTGCTTTGAAAAAGTTATGTGACAGAGGAGGGAGGGACTGAAGGTTAAGAAGCACTGAGATATAGAACTGGACCACAGAAGTGAGTCATGAGAGATACAGAGAAAGGGGAAGGACAGGGGCTGAAGCAGACCTGGAAGAAGGAAAGAAGGATGAATATTAGATGAATAATAAGGATGAAGGAAAATGAAAAATGAAGTGGTAGAAAGAGTAAAGAAAGAGGTGCAGGAAGCATAGATAATGAAAACACACCAGTTAGTAGGATCTCAGTAAATGGGAAAAGAGAAACGTATGTTAAAAGATGCAGAAGGAGGAACTGAAAAGAAAAAAAGAAAAAGCAATTGATAGAGAAGATTCTTATCTTATGTAGCTGGCAGTATTCTGGAGGCCATGTGGATTATGGAATTTATGAATGAAAATTATTATAAATAACAAGACGTACAAACTACCAAAGAAAAATGATTATACCTTTACAACAATAAACAAACAGTTCCACATGAATTATATGGATAAGTTTGGGTTATGTGGACCTGAGTGTGTGATATATGTGTACTATCTCAACTTTGCACAGGAGTATATTTGTAGAAACAATTTCAAGAGGGGTCGCTTGGAAGTTATACAAGATGAAAAGAATTTCAGGTACCTAGGACAGCATGTAAAACTCCAAACTCAGATGTAGAAAATGATGTAAATAAGACTTGCCAAAAAATAAGTGAATTAAAGATTCTCTTTCATGCATGTGTAGGATAGATAAAAGACTTGAAGGGTATAGAATGGCCTAAAAAAATAAAAAAGCAAAGACCTGGAACTTTATCTCAGTGCAAAAAAAAGTGGGGGACTTAGAAGTGAGAGACTTATCATACATTAAGGCAGCAGAGATACAGAACACAAGAGACATGAGAAAACCAGCTTCGACAGAAAGAGACACCGAGATAACTAGAGGCAGTGTGTACAAGGTGAGGTTGGCCTGCCTTAACCCAGGCTCAGAGAAAAAGACTAGATTTGAGAAACTGACGTCAGTGGAGACTCAAAAGTATATCAGGATCAAAAACTGGGAGAGAGGTTCTGACACACTAGCATAACCTGCAGAGGTCTGTGGAAGGAGAGGCCCTTACTCTGTAGAGACTGATATGAAATGGCCACTTTGAGATACCTCATAAACAGACACTTTGCGAAAGGAGATAGGAACCCAAAGAGAGGGGTCAGGAATTTTGACTAGAAAATCCAGAATAGTCATGGCAATCTAAAGTTGCCATTTGGGAGAAGACCTCCCACAGATGAAAGAAAGGTAAGGGGGAGAAGGCCTCATCTGTGTCACATGAACTTTTAGGAAGAGGGAGAAAGTAAGCAAGCGCGAAGATGGAACAAGCTAAGTGTCAGGCATACACTGGCTTCTTCAAGTATACTCCACGTTTGGTTTCATATGGCTTCCAGAGAAGGAAAAAGAATAGAAATAAGGGCGGGCGTGACCACCTCCAATTAGTGGGGCATGAGAAATAGCTGGATGTTTCTACCCCAATAAGAAATACGATGCTTGAGTATTGGAAGTTAGGAGCTGTAAGTTAAAGTGACTTGATGACTGTTACCGGAGAGGAGAGCTAGTCCCCACCAAAACATTTTGTGTCCCCATGGCTCACAGCGATTTTCAGGACTGAAAGGTCTGCCTCTAGGCACCCATGCCTAGAGGTAGGCTAAGAGAATGCCTAACACCTTGCATGCCAGCTCTTTCCACAACTGGCTCGCCCTGCTCTTGACCTCCAAGGCCCTAGGGGCAAACCCAGATGGTGTTTCCAGCTTAAACTGGGGTCAGTCTCTTCTGGGATTTCTTTTTTGTTTTCATTTGGCTTTTGGGTTTTGTGAATAGTGTGGCCCATCACTGGGATCCAGAGCTCTTGAGCCGCCTGCCCTGGAACTCAACCACAGGAGCCAATCTCTCCAAAAACTCAAAATCAAGTGGCCTGTCCTAATGCGTGTAGAGTTAGGGCAATGAGTAGAGGTGGTACTTGTAAGTCTCAAAGCCTGAATTCTTAGGGAGGAGCCCCGGAGGAAGGTGAAACATCCGGGAAGGAAATGGTGGCGTTCCACTGGGTTCCTCAGAGTTTGCTGCGACAAGTTTGGCTTTTCGAGTACCAGCGCATCCGTCTCTTTAAATCACATAGCACTCGGGAACCTGGGGGTCAGACTGGCCCTGCCGACAACTTGCAGGCCACTGGCAGAAGGCAAAAAAAAAAAAGTAAAAAAGAAGAAAAAGGCGATATTATCGAGATTTCTGGTATCCAAGGCCCTAAGAGCGAGCCACGATGGACTCTCCAGGAGGGAGCTACAGGATTCCTCTTTAGATTTCATCTAATAAACTGATACCAACGTAGATAAATAAGGCGGAACCCGGGGCTGGTCACAACAGTAATCTCTAAAGTGAGGGCACTAAAGTTTGGGGTCTTCACGCCGCACTTCAGGCTGTGCACAGGGTGACACGTGGCCCTGGGAGGTGGCGGGGCGCCCTGGGGGTTTCCTTTCTCGCCTGCCGCAGCGCAGGGGCAGCCCTACACCGGCCTTAGGCGCGGGGCTCTCCACCTGGTCCGCACCGGCCTGCGGGCTTGGCAAAGTCCCGGAAGTAGCAGAGGACACCCAGGCTCCGCGGCCAGATCACGGGTGCACAGGCTCGTTTTCCGTGCGCTGGAACCCCGCACTGGCGCAAGCACCCCGGGCACAAGCTAGGGGGAATCGGGCGCAGGTGGGAACTGACTTACATGCCCGCAGCGGCTGTGGCTGCCTCCGTGCGGTCCTGCCTCCGTGCCGTCCGGATGGCCCTGCGCACCGCACCCAGCAAAGGCAGCTGGGCTTTGCTAGGGTTGGCCTCGCACCTCCAGAGAAGAGGCGCCAACCCGCAGAGGCAAGGACCGCGCGGCTCCTGGAGGGAGGTCCCCCTGGACTTGGGAAGGGTAATGCAAGGAATTCGGCTCCAGAAGTTCATAGTTAAAGCACCCACGCAAAAAAAAAAAAAAAATCAGAACAACTGTTCAAAACCTCAGATTCCCGCTTTGATAGTCTCCTTCCACCAGCCGAGCGGACAGTTCAGATCTACATGAGTTCAGCTCAAGATCGCTAACTTCTTTCGGGAAGGGCTGTAAGCTACTGTACAAATCAGATCACTGTAAACGTCTTTACTTCCAAACCGCGGGGAGTGAGGACTTTTGCTGAAACGAAGAATTAGTGAAATAGTATTTAAACAAAAAAAACAAAAAACAACAAAAAAAAAAACAAAAGGGAAGCAAGTTGAAAACTTTAATGACAGCATGGAGAAAAGTTTTAGCAACTGGTTTCCTTCAGGAGGGAGAACAAGCAGACCAGCGCTCCATCGCACTTCACTCCGGCTTGGTGTCACCAAATAAGCCGAGCCCCCAGATCACAGTGCCCTCGGGGCTCTGCCTCAAGAGGTCGGGACTCGCGCTCCCACGACAAAAGCAAAACACAAACTGTGACTAAGGCTCTGCGTCCTAGGAGACGTCATTTCTGCAAAAGGACCAGGCACGGTCCCTCGACTGTCAGTGGACAGAGAATAACGTTACATTTCCTCGGAACCTGCGCCTCGTCCTGTTGGGAAGACCCCAGAGGTAGCGACAGTAGCAGAGCAGCACCGTCACCAAGGAGGTGGGGGAGGGGGGGGGAAAGTGGTACAAATGCATGAACTTTTTTCGAAGAAAAAAAAATAAAGACAAATCAAAAAATAAGTTTTACAGCTCTGTCTTTCCTGGCTAAGGAAAGTTCATGTTCACTGTGCTTCTGCCGCCTCTCCGGCGCAAAGCCCCGGGGTAGGGGAGGGCAGGGCTGGGATCTGCATGCTGATAAGAGAAGGCTGCTGTACTTACAGTGACAGAGGGCAGGCTGCGGGAGGAAGGCTGTTTGTGCTAGCCTGCGAGTTACCCAGGGCTGCAGTGAGAGCAGAAGGGAGGAGTGGGAGTGCCAGGCTGCGTACACCTTCACCGCGTCTCATTACATCTGCCAGCCTCTCTCTCCCTCTTTCATTTCCACATTCCCTTTGTTCCTGGAAAAAAAAAAACCTACACGTCACATCAGAGTCCCCAGATGCGGTCTACACCAAAGAAAAAAAATGAATAATTCAATCAAACTGTGCCTAGTCTCTAAGGCAATAAATCTATTGCACTTAAAGAAACGAAGGGTAATTACCACCGTGGAATTAGAATAAGGCCAAAGACCCGAGATGTCGTTGCGTCTCTGGGTAAACTCCCCGGTCAAATAAAGTTTCATTTATTGAATCCTTTGGACATCTCACATGAAAAGTCAGGGAAAGATTTTCCACTATTTTACAAGGATATTCACTTCTTTTTTAACACACTTTAGGAAGGGGTAAGGAGAAGAGGGGGGGGAGCTTAGGGCATACTACCCTGCTCCAAGGCTCCCAGAGGAATCAGCATAGAGCGGGCACAGACAGGCACCAAGACAACGTGTCCGAGGAGCCGGTACAGGGTCCATCTCTCCACCACCCCCACCCTCCACCCTGCCCGCCCCCCTCCACCCTCCTCCACTGCTCTTTAATCAGCTGAGGATTGCCCTCCACTCGCACCCACCGCGGCAGTTCCGCGCGAGGGAAGCTGGAATGTGGGAACTTACCTGCAGCACCAAGACCCATGAGAAATCGCGCTTCCCTGCCACCAACACCCCATGCCATCCCCATGCACCCTTGCAAAGTCCTGTAACCATCTACTTCTTCCATCTGCCTAAGAGAAACTGCAAACGGGACCCCCCACACACACACTCACACACACACACACAACACACACACACACACACACACACACACACACACAAACTGAATGGAAGCTCTGTACTGTACCGACTTCTGGATTTGCCCTGGGTTCAGTTTAGGGAATGTCTGGAAAGAAAAAAAGGGGGAGGAAGAGAAGGAGGGGGTGGGGGGCAGCTCAAGCCTTGTCCAAGTTAGTCAGAAGGCTGTGTCAGGCAGGAAAGAGGCTACAGGAGAATCAGCTGGGATGCAGACTGGCTATGGGAATCTCAGTTCTAGAAACCGTGTCCTTTCGTCCGGAGGTAAGCATGTGTGATTGTCGCACGTTTATATCTTTCGCTGTGTGTCTCTCTTCCCCAGCCCCGATGACCCCACCCTCCCACTCGGGTCAGCTAGCATGCACCCCGGAGAAGGGCACAGCAAGAGGGCTCTATTTTCCAGGTCTCTCCACTTATAAATTGTGGGTGTCACGGACACGCGATTAGCAAAGCTTCCACCGCGGGCAGCACCCACCAGACCCCGGCCCTCTGCTGGTTGCGCGCTGGCCGCAGCATCTCGGGCTGCAGAGCGTCCGAAAACCCCAACCCTTCGGGGGATGCCAGCCTGAGGGTTCAGGTGATGCGGAGGAGACGCGGCGTCCCATAGGGTTCCGCTGACAGTGTTCACCCCATCACCATCTCCCGCGCATGGACACACACACACACACACACACACACACACACACACTGCCTTTCTGACCGAACTCCTCATCTGAACTCAAGTCCCTTTAACAGTCAATTCAGCCGGTTTGAGACCAGCGGGAAAACTAGGGTGATACGTGGAGGAACTGCGAGGGTGCCAACCTGCGACTTGGCCGAGCTTTGTTGACGTGCCTAAGTCGCCACCTTGAGGTCGAGCGGAAGACTGCGCCTGGCTGCGCCGCCGCCGGCGAGATGAACCCTGCTAACACCGGCCCGCAGCCGCGGCGACAGCCGGGACCGCTCCAAAGGGAAGCGAAGCGGGGCGCCCCGCGAGCGAGCGGAAGGGGCCGCAAGGTACGGCCTACCCTCCAAGAACCGGACTGAGAAGAGTGAGGGCTAAAACTGCACACTAGCTGGAACCCAAACCCGGCACCTAGCGAAGGTGCACGCTCCCAGCAAAGTACAAAGCTTCGGACTAGAGTCTGTAGCTCTAGGGCAGGCGCTGCTGCCCCGCAACTTCAAGCAACAACTCCCAGGGCACTGGCTGAGGATGGAGGCAGCTTCCGAGAGGCTTGGCATCTGCTCGGGTCCTGGCCTAGGACCGAGCTCCCTTTTGCAGCGACCTCCGCTCAGCACGGACGCCGCACAGCACTCCCGGGGCTCCTCTCCCGCTAGCTCGCTCTCGGGGCAGGAGACAAAGGGACTCAGGGGCGCGGCCAGACCCGAAGTCACTAGGGATGGAGGGTGGGAGGAGGTGGGGAGGGGGAGCCAGGGAGGTAAGCTCCCTGACGAGAACTGCGCTTAAGAGAGGGATGCCTCGGCAACTCTGCCGCCTGGACATTTTGTCTGTAGTCGCCCATTTCTCAGGAAATCCGTCCTTCTGATGGTCTAACAATGGATTCGGTAAAATAATAATGATTGCTAATTACATCAGCGATTTTCAACTTCCCCCACCCTTACCTCTGTAGAAACACTTTTCCACACACGTTCTTTTTGTATTCGTGCTTGCATTATAAAGCTACCAGGCTTGAGAATCCCCTAGCTAAAACCTGAGATAACTTGTGTTGGTTCTTTGTGATGCTTGGACACTGCCTCCGAGGCTTGGGGAAGTCCACAAGGCCACTGCAAGCCCGTCCTCCTCCGTGAAGAGGGCCCCTTCCCTCCGTGAAGAGGGCCTGCTGGGTCATCTCCCTGTCACTGGGGTGCACAGACTTTGTTTAAATGTAATGCTTTACAAAAGAAGAAGAATTGTATTTATCGCAAGAAAAAGGACACTCGGAAACTATGTTGTGTAACCTGAGGCCATGAATCACTCCTTACTGACGCCAGCAGGGGTCTTTCAGTATTTTAGTCAGAATAATAATAATAATAATAAATTAAAATTTAAAAAGAGAATCACAGCAACCCAGTGCTAATAATGGACAATAGAAATGTCTATTCAAAGCAGAGAAGCGACAGGCCCCCAAACCAGACCCTATTCCACTGTTTGATGCCACAGCCTAGCACATTAACATGGGATTGCTCCTCCACTGATGTGGAAAGCTGAGTGTTACTGACTACAGTACTGAATTTTCCCAGGGAATCCCAATTATAGGAACACCTGTGTTGAGTAATGTTCTTCTAATCCACTGTGAAAACTTAAGTATGTAACAGCCCTCAAATCACCTCCTTTCTTAGTTGCAGTGGGGTGGGCCAACCTCATGGAAGAACAATGCCCCCAAGAACCTTATCTCAGGGGGGCCGTGGTTCTACCATACCTGATCCTGGCAGCTCATTTTCTCTTCAATGGAAGGCTAGACACAGGAAGCCTCATGTAGCTGGCAGAAACGAAGCCTGAGTAGAAACCTCATTTAAAGAAAATCAAATCAAAGGCCAATGACTATGGAACTGGGACACATGGCAAATGGCCCATGGACAGGCAGGCACCAAATCCATGATCTTCACATCAAATCCCAACAACCTGGGAGAGGTTCTCATTATTCTGAGTATACACCTCACTTTACCATAAATAGAATATCAATGGCCAAATATCATGAAATAAAACCATTGTGGTAGAAAACAGAAAATTATAAACCTATACCAATTCCCTCCAAAAATACACATCCGACCAAATACTTTAAAGTGCCAGGCCCTAATATGTTTGAAATGCTATCTGAAAGAAGATTATATATTAATGAAATGATTGCTTTCTAGCTTAAGGCTGCCAAAACTAATGCCACTAAAAGGTCTAGATGAAAAGTGAAATGTTTATCACTCATCCAAATGTTTGTCTTACAGTGATACGTAGAACTATATTTCTAATTAAAAGTGATCTAGATAATTGCATAGGTAAGCGTGCTTATCGCAAAAACCACAGAAAGAAAAATATGATAGAGTTATAGGAAAATTCAACCACAGAAATAAACTTTATTCACTAAAATTCGAAGAATCTCCTGGGATAGCATACTTCTGAGATATTGTGTTACCTTTTCACCATCAAGTAATATTGTTAAAGCATTTGCATTCTTTCATGTGTGCTTCTCTGTGTTTAAAGAAACACCTCTTTCCAAATCTGAGGTTTATAATCCACTAAAATGACTACCATTTCATTCATTACACATTTTAGTCACACCAGAAACATTTGATAAATCATATATAGATCCATTTCTGTGCCTAGTAAAAGACAAGCAAGGGATACAAAAATAATGCTGTAAAACTGCTCACTGATAAATATCAAATAATAAAACAATAATTTACTAATATTACTAGTCTTTAAAAGTTTGATGATTTACCTCAGAAATTTTATGCTTTATGCATTATGTTAACATTGTTTTAAAAACAGTTTGATTAAATTATCTAATTTTAAAATTTGTTACTTAAAATTTTTTCTTCCAAATTTCAAATTGCTATTTTTAATATTTCTAAATAGAGGATTTCTTTTGTTTGTATGTGTTTTTAAATATCACAGTTATATTAAAGACTTTTGCTTGCTTCCCACCTTTTTAATTCACATATAAGTATTTACTGAGTGCCTAATATGTGCAAAGCAAATAATTAAGTGTGTTAACTAGGGATCCATCTTTTACACCATTATGATTTAATAAATATTAAACACCTATTGCATATATACTGAAAATTAATATTTTAAAGTTATTGCAACAGATTCTTTGAATTTAGGATGCAATGTATTATTGGAAAAGCCTTCTTAATATATCACTGCCAGAAATATTCTATTGACATTAATGACTTGATTATTGGAACAGAAAAAGCCTAAGGAAGTAAAGCATATATTTCCTAAAAAATAAATTTGGCAAAAGATTTGGAGTTCTAAATTAATTGTTTCTTTGCTAACAAATACCATTTTCCTTATATTTTCTATCATTGTACATTTCAATATGAAATATGTCCAAGAAAACTCTGAAAATGATTTAAAAAGGGACATTATGTTTAATTCTATATTTAATCATGCATCTTTTTTAGGTATAATATAGCCTCTGTTGCTAATAATTTCAATTAATCACTACAAAGCAATGTCCTTAAAATATCTATAAAATATTATAATTCTAAAGTAATATTTAAAAATAAATGAGGACAGTATATGTGTATTTTTAAATGATAACAAATAATCTAAAGAAATATACAACTTATTCTTCTTGATAGGATTAAGAGGACTTCAAAGAAGCATTTAAATCTCCAGTTTTCCTAACAATTAGAAATGAAAAACAGATGTTTACAAAGCTGTTTCATACACTGTCTTCAAAGATGATAAAAGATGGTTTGTGGGTAGCAAGAAGGAAGAGCCAGTTAAATGTTTGCTGGGTGTATATTTAAAAAGCATTTTCATTGGCTTAGTTATTGTTAATAGTGAAAGAAAACATTTTGTGCTGCACATACTGTAGGACTGTGACTATAAAAAACTGCCATCATAAAGTCCTCAAAAACTCTTAAGATGTAATTTACAAAGATAATAATAACACGGAATTATTTCACTTCACTGAATGCTACCCATTTGCATACCAGGACTATGTACAATATAATCCTAATGCACATTCATAATAACAAGGACTTCTTAACGCTATAACAACAGCATAAGATCTGTGCATTACACAATCTATTCTACCAAGTTTTACTTATGTGATGTGCCATTATAGTCTGAGCTAGCCAGGTGTTAGCTGTCTACACAATTGAAGACCAACCACATTAACTACTAAATTACCATTGTGGGGAAATATAATGATAAAATTGAAAGTTAGGTGACCCTGCAAGGCAATAACAGTATTATCTAGTAGTACCTATCTAGTATTATATTGGAAAATGTCAAATAAGTATTTTTAGAGTTGTATTTCACTGACCTATATTACAAGAGAAACCACTTAAAACATAACTTATGTTTCATTGTTTTCAATATTATTTTTTCTTGAACCATAAATCATGCTAGGCATTTTAAAAATGTTTAATTGTTAAATATTAGTTTGGATGCTTTTGTTTTCTGAAAATGAATCTAATAATGAATCTTCATAAGCTTTTATCTCCTGCCTACCTTTTAGTAACTATGTATTGGTGTCTAGTACAGATACTAAACAAATTCTAATTTTGTTTATTGTCATGTTTCTTTATCTTAGTCAGCAGAAAATAAATATAACCTAGTAAGAAACAGAAATACAGTATTTATGTTGCCCGGATGAATTATTTTCTAAATTTACTCCTGATATTTTTATAGTAGTCAAAATGGAAAAGATATTTTTGAAACAAAGAAAGGAGAAAGGTATAATATTGCAACAAGTACAATATGTAACAGTACCTAGACTGGCACAAACTGAGCAAAAATATCTAATTAGGAAAAATTCCTGAATATATTAAGACATTTACATTTTTAAATTTAAGTTGTGTTTAATATGAAAAATGCAACAGAAGATAATTACTTGTCCTTAAAATTTTATTAAATATTCAACAACGTATAGGCACTTATTTATGTGAATATTATTATTGAAATTGAATGTATTTTACTGTGAAGCTTAGATTATAATAAAGTATGAAAAATATTCATGTAGTTGACTTCATTCGATTAAAAACATTTTTAAAATGTAAGTTGATTACTTTCATGAACATTACAATTTATATTAGGAGCATGACACTAAAATACAAGGAACTGCCTTAAACCAGTTATACTTTGGTCCTTGGCGTTATGTTAGTTAGAATTGTTCAAATCAACAGACTTCTATTACCCTATCCTTACGACTCAAGTTTAATATATATTTTATAAGAAGGAGAAATGTGTAAGATAACTTCAGTTTTCAAAATCAACACCAATAGGAAATCTCTTACACATTTTAAGTTTTACGAGTGAGATTACAATGTTTTTGCCCCCATTCTCTTTTTAAAATAATTTTTAAATAACATTTTATCCATTAATGTTTAAGAAATAATTTTGCAAAGTCAATAAGAGATTTAATTTTATCACTGATATTTTCTTATGAACATACATTATCTGTTTGGATGTGATGACAAAAATTACAAGGACTTCCTGGGTGACAGGAAGTAGAATATACTATAATTGTCAGCAGTGGAAAACTCTTTAAGTAAAAGGTATACTCAAGGTTTTCACCAAAATCAAATAATTATATTTAATATCAACAAAACTGTATGTGTGGGGGATAAGCCAATATAGTTGTTTTACTTTTAATTTTTAATCTCTTAACCCAGAATTTTCACAATTTTGTAACTTTTCCAAATATAGAAATGTAAAAATTAAGTACCAATACACCTTTCCTGAAATAGGGCCACATTGATCTAATCTGGGAGCCTATGTATAGGGTGTGCTTATTTTATTTAAATTCATTAATCTTTTTGCCATAATTTTATTTGAGACACATTAGGCATGACTATCACAATTTTGTAGACTTGTTCTTATTTTTAATATAATTCCCACTGTTTTACTTCTGCATAGTTATTAAAAATTCTATTTCCCTTTTATCATTTGACAAATCTGAGCACCTGAAATGTGTACTTTTTCATTCTGCTTTCATCTGTTTGCCTATATTTAGAAAAGCATGCAATCTAATTTCTCTCTATTTGTAATTAGTATTTCACAAACAAAGTTATACATAAAACAGCTAATATTATACTGCTCCATAGTTACACAATGAGTACTCATGTGCTACTTATAACTATGCTTGTGGTGTCCTTAAGTAAACTAAAAATATTAAAATGAGCTAGTTTATCCAAACAATATCCAAATGTGCAACACATGGGTGCTAAGATCTGAGACAGGTGAAAAGAATTGTGATATCTGGCTTCCATGAGCATGCAGTTCACAATCACCACATCATTTCAAAATGCATTAAAAGATGCATCAGACACATTAAAGTGAAGGGTCATTCAGATGCCACAAAACACAGTCCACAAGTAGTAGGACTATCATCTTAGTTTTCCAGAGGGTATAGTATTGTACATAAAGATGACTTAGAGTATCGGATTGTCTTAATATTACAATTTTGTTTCTCGTTGACTATGTATACAAGTGACTAGCATATCATTTAATAATCAGCTTCTAAAATAATTTATAGAAATCATTCAACTGCAGAATTTATTTTTGATTGCCAAGTTTATAGTACCCTTAACACATCTATCAATAACCCTGCATTTTAAGTCATTTCTACCTCCTAAGTACTACTTCTACATTTACTACTGAGAAAATTGAAGCATCTTATAGCAGACATCCTAAGAATTCCTATACACAGAGATTCCCATGAAATTCAATCAGAATAAAGTAAAAAATCTTGATATTTCTTTTAAAGCTAGTGTGATTTATGTCATTCTTTTTTTTTTCTTTTTTCTTTTTGTCCAGGATCTGATTTCTTTTAGGCCCTAAGAGTATATAATCTTCACTTATTTATGAAAATAACTGAAAGTATTTCTTTTGTTATTTAACTGCATATTTCTGACTAATGTGCTTAGTATATTTTAAGCTTTGAACATAAACTGCTTTTTAATTAAAAATTTTAAATTTTAGACATTATCTATTGTTTTCTTGTTTTGGCAGGAGAGTATTTAATTCTTAAATATCATCTCTCCCAGCTTCCCAATATAATCATATAACAACTCTTGCCTAAATCAAGTCAGTGCTTACATTATCACACAAAGCAAATTTTGTTCATAGCTGAGTCAAGTAGTTTACTACAAATACGTGTCATTTCTTTTATAACATTTTTGTTTCTCCCTATTAAAGCATAGTTTATAATAATTTGCTTAGTTTTATGGACTTATTATCACTTTTTGCCTATCAGTATTATTTTTCAAATTGTCAAATATGTAAAATTTTTCTTGGAAACTGTAATGGTTAATTTTATGTGTTGACTTCACTAGAACACCATGCCCAGATAGTTGGGTAAAACGTTATTCTGGATGTTTCTGGTATTTGGGGATAAGCCCAGCCAGTGTGGCTCAGTGTTTGAGCGTTGACCTATGAACCAGGTCACAGTTCGATTCTGGTTGGGGCACATGCCCGGTGGCAGGCTCAGTCCCCAGTAGAGGGAATGCAGCAAGCAGCCAATCAATGATTCTCTCATCACTGATGTTTTTGTCTCTCTCTCCTCCTCTCTAAAAATCAATATATATATATATATATATATATATATATTTAAAGATTAACATTTAAATTGGTGGACTTTGAGTAAAACAAATTACTCTCCATAATAAAGACCTGAATAGAACAAAAGGACCAACTCTCCTCAGAGTAAGGGAGGATTCTCCAGCGGACAGTCTTCAGATTTGAACTGGAACATCAGCCATTCTGAGTCTCCAACTTCTGGCCAACTCTGCAGATCTTTGTACTTGTCAGTGTCCACAATCTCACGAGCTAATTCCTCACAACAAATCTCTTTCTGTATATATACACATCCCATTGGTTCTGTTTATCTGGTGAACCCTAATATGGAAACCCTGTCTTTGCTCTCAAATTCTAACTGATTGCTCTCTATGCCTTTACATGATAGTCTTCCTGGTATTTGCCTTTATGCTTGCTTGTGTTGGATCCCATATCTTTCTTTTTCTTGTTTTACTTAACTCATTTTATGAGGGAGCACTTTCTCTAGTAACTTCTTTAACAAAAAGGATGCATAAGAAGCCCAGCTGGTGTGGCTCAGTGGTTGAGCATCAACCCTGGCACCAATAGGTTAACAGTTTGATTCTTGGTCAGGGAACATGCCTGGGTTTTGGACTTGATCCCCAGTAGGAGGCATGCAGGAGGCAGCTGATCAAGATGTTTCTCTCTCATCTATGTTTCTATCTCTCTATCCTTCTCCTTTCCTCTCTAAAAGTCAATAAAGGGGAAAACAATTTTTAAAGGATGCATAAGCAGTAAATTTTAGTTGTTGTATATCTGAAAATATATCTCTTTTGTGACATTCAGTTGATAGCTTGGGTATAGAATTCTAGGTTGAAATCATTTCCCTTCAAAAAATTTTGAGCATTATTTCATTGTATTCTAGGTTTCAGGGTTGATATTGAGATGTCTGTTTCCTGATATTACATGACCAGCATTTTTTTTTTCTCTTTCTCCCTATGGAAGCTTTTGGGACCTAATATCTATCAGTAGTATTTTTAAATTCTACAATAATGTACCTTGGTGCGGATCTTTTTTTCATTCATTGCCCTGGATAATTGGATGCTCTTTCAATCTGAAAACTCATACCCTTATGTTCTGGACACTTTTCTTATATTAGTTATTTTTCTACTGTACTCGATTTTCTATTTTTCTTTTTTGGAATACCTAACAGTCAGATGTTGGAACTAAAATGATTCTCTGACATGCTTACTTTTTCTCTAGTTTTCATTTCTTTCATTTTATTCTACTTTCTGGGTGTTTCTGAGAAAGTTTTCTTCCCCTGGTAAAATGACACAGCTTAAAAAAATAAAACAAAATGACACAGCTTCCTGAATAAAAGATCTTTTTGTCACTGCACCACCCAGCTTCCTATTTTAAATGTGGCTGTGATGCCTGGCATGATGTGGTTGTAATGCCTTAGTCATTTTATAATCATAAGGCAATATGTACAAAGATGAAAAGGTAACTAAACAATTTCAAATCAACTAGAACTGCCCCTGGCACATATCAAGTACTCCATAAATATTTGTAAAATGAACAAATGCTCAATGAATAATAACAGTAGTAGAGCAAAAAGATAGAAAAAGTCTAAGACTTTAATAACATCATTGCACTGCTATAACA
Source organism: Corynorhinus townsendii (assembly GCA_026230045.1). Lineage (NCBI taxonomy): Eukaryota > Metazoa > Chordata > Mammalia > Chiroptera > Vespertilionidae > Corynorhinus > Corynorhinus townsendii. The sequence goes on along the minus strand of JAPDVU010000008.1, from coordinate 32,094,891 downwards.
GCCCTGAACTTCCAAACTCCATTTTTCTTATATGAAACTAGAGGCCCAGTGCACGGATTCATGTACCGGTGGGGTCCCTCAGCCTGGCCTGCACCCTCTCGCAATTCAGGACCCCTCAGGGGATGTCAGAAGTCTGGTGCATGGATTTGGTCCAATCTCCGCAGGCCAGGCCGAGGGACCCGACCAGGGCATGAATCCATGCACCAGGCCTCTAGTATGCATATAAGATCTTTGGTTAATCTCTTCCCACCCTCCCTACTCCCCACTTCCCTCTGAGATTCATCAGTCTGTTCAATGTTTCCATGCCTGTGTGTTGAGCGTCTGCCCCATGGTGTCAGTGTGCATCATAGCTACTGTTGAATGGACTAAAGGTCACTCAGGCTTTTATATATATAGATAATCAACAATTTTATAACACATGCTGCTCATGTCTCTGAGTTCTCCATGTCCCTCTAAATTTGTAGATACTGGAACTGGGCATTATTTCTAGAAAAAGATTAATCTGTGTTTTCACAAAATGTCACAATGGGAAGATTTTGTCACTGATTCTTTTTCATACAATATTCTTATTTATGCTTACTCACACCTGCTTGTTTGTTCATTTAACAACTACATTAAATGAACATGCTTAGCTTACTTTATTCTGATCTCTGGATTATTTTCCTTTTTCATTTTATTTTATTAATTTTAAAAACAATAAGCATGATAATATTCATTATAACTAGTGAAATAATATTGAAATTATTAGGAAAAGGTTAATAAAACTAAACTTACCATTCCCACATCCATAAGATAAGCAAAGTTAATAGCCTCCATGTATTTTTCATGTCTTCATGTTCATTCAAATATAAACATGTACGGATATTGAATATATATTATATATTTGTTAGAAAAATAAGATTATGCCATTTATATTATTTGTAACTAGAGCCCGGTGCATAAAATTCGTGGGGGTCCCTCAGCCCGCCCTGTGCCCTCTCACAGTCCAGGAGCCCGCAGGGGATGTCCAACTGATAGCTTAGGCCTGCTCCCTAAGCCGGCAGTCGGACATCCTTAGCACTGCCACAGGGGCCAGAGAGGCTTCCACCACCACTGCTGCACTTGCCAGCTATGAGACTGGCTTCTGGGTGAGCTGTGCTCCCCTATGGGATCGCACTGACCACCAAGGGGGCAGTATTGAACATCTGCCCTCTGGTGGTCAGTGTGCATCATAGCAACTGGTCATTCTGCGATTTGGTCGATTTACATATTAGCCTTTTATTATATAGGATTTGCTTTCACAACACGGCATAGACATGCCTTTTAATTTAGATAAAATGCATTATAGTAGTAGCTGTATATGTAATAGTTGGATGTTCTATAATAATCTATAACACTATTCCTATTAATGGGCATTCAAATTATTTGCAATTTTTTATTTACCATAAAAATGTTGCAATAATTCACCTTTATTATTGTTCCTTTTTTTGCTCTCAGTGTGATTTCCAAAAGTGAACTCTGGGTATTCCAAAATGGCTGCAGAGTAGGTGAACGCTACACCCTCCTGCTCTTGGCCCCAAACCAGATTTACAGCTAAATTATAAAGCAATCAACCTGAATAACAAATCCAAAGGCTAGCTGAACTGAAACATAATAACCAGAGATTAACTGAAGAAGCCACCTAGAGCCTGGTAAGGCTAGTCCCTGCACTCAGGTGGGGTGGCAGCTGAAAAGCTGAAGGGATATCACAACTACAAAACCCCTACCCCTAGGAGCATGGGGCCTCAACTCCATGCAGAGAGCAACAGAGATGGGAAAAGGAGCTCTTGTAGCACCTGGTGGGTTCAGGGGATTCAGTCCACCTGGGAGACACAGACCTCACCTTACCAGACACAAGCATTCCTATTATTACAGCATCAACCTGGGGAGTGCAAGATCCTGACTCTGACTGCTGATGAAGCCACACTGCCATACTCGGTCCTGCTGAGGGGTCTGCGGGCTACACCCAGCAGTGACTTTAAGGGGCCTCTTTTTTCTGAGGAGGCTTTTGGCAGAGACCCAGACAGTGATTAAACTGTGTGTCTTGTAAAAGAGGGCCGGTCTCCCCCACCTTGATTGCACAGCTAGCAACCCTCTCCCCACCTGTTGAATCACTTAGTTGACCCGATCCTGCTGAGTTCAGCAGCACAGGGGACCAGAGTGCTGGTGAGATTTTCAGACTGTGTCTTCCAGGGAAACTTCTGTTCAGGAACCAAACGGAGCAAGTGCTGAGCTGTGTGGCTACATTGCAAGGAGGCAAATGTAATCTCCCTGAGAGTTCAACCTGTGCTCCCCTGGAAGAAGTGCTTGCCCCACTCCTACAAGGTTTGTGGGCACCACCCCCAACAGGAGACTGTTTAGGTCAGCCCTGCCAAGTCCCCATTCCACCCTCCTGAGCTCAGTTATGTGGGGGGAAGGGAGTGGCTCAGAACTGAGACAAAGTGTGAGACCCTTGGAGGCTATTGTCTGGGACCAGGATGAAGTGCTTAGCCTCCTACTGCTAGATGGGCCAGTATCATCTCCAATGGGAGACTCTTTTGATTGATCCCCTGAGTTTGGGGCAGCTGAGCTTGCAAATGGGCTTTGCGTATGTGGATTAGGGGCATGCCTTCAAAATTTAGCCAGTCCCTAGCCAGTTTGGGTCAGTGGATAGAGTGTCAGCCTGTGGACTGAAAACTCCCTGGGTTGATTCTGGTCAAGGACACATGCCCAGGTTGCAGGCTCAATGGCGTGTAGGAGGCAGCCAATCATTCACAATTCTACCTTAGTCCTCACTTTCTACTTGCACAAAACTTAAACATCAGCCAGAAGTGAGAACTTAGGCCCTTTTCGGGTCTTTTCTGAGAATGTGCTCAGCCTTTATACACGTATTTGTCCTTCTAGATTCCCAGGAATATTTATGGTAGATGAGTACATGCCAAAAACAAAGGATTGATCAATAGAACAGTTTGTCTGAGAATTGTTTCTTCAAACTATATAATTTATTATCTAGTCAAAGTTCAGGGGAAGATAGCAAAGAGAAATAAAAAGAAGCAAAGGAAGAAAGCAATGGAGAAACTGGGGGTGCTCAGTCTTGTTTGTTTTTAGACCTTTTATAAAGGGAAGCAAATTAAAGGATATTACAGATACTTTTCTTATTATATTAATGAGAAGTCATAGTCAAGAGAGAGGCAACTAAAATGAAACAGAGAAAAATGTCATTTTATTCTTGATCTGATTACATAAATAATAAATTTTTAAATAAAAAAATATAAAGAAAGGAGAAAAAAAAAACCCATCACCCAAGATAACCACGATTAACATTTTGGATTAAATCTCTCTCTGGTTTTTCTATACATTTGTAACCTAAATATACCTAGTTGGCTCTGGAGCCTAGAAAATATTTCCCCATTTACTTCCCTCTTCAAATTCATTTTCATCCTCTCTCTCTCTCTCTCTCCCTCTCTCTCTCTTAAAAAAAAAAAAAAAACTTTAATAATCAAGTAGACTTTACTTAAGACTTTTGATGGGCTTTCTCCACAGCTAACAAATTTAGAATCTGCCTTAGTCAATTTTGTTCTCCCAAACTCCTCCTCAGAGCTGCACACCCCAACCTCCTAAGTAGCTCCCCTTTCCTGGCTCTGCTTTCACTCCTCCCTCTCTGTAGAGCACTTCTCTAGCTCCCACATTCAAACTTTACATACACACCCATTATGGAGATTACCAACTTTTGAAATTAAATATCCAGCTTGGAGTTTTAAACCTCACAGGACTCTCCCCATAATGTTTTGGTAAATATTTTCTTCATATCATTACATATATATAGTCATACATATATGCACTTTTTTCTTTTACAAAATTAGTTTTATCCTATTATAACATTTTGTATCCTACTTTTACAGTCTGTAGTGAGCATTTTTATTTAATTATAAATTCTTTATAAGCACTATTTTATAGCTACATAAAACTCCATCATACAATAAATCATAATGTTATGCATTAGGTTGAATCATATGAAATCAATGTTTTTGTATGTCAATAATAGTCAAATATCAGCATTTGCATATGATTCAATCTAATAACTATTCCCTTACTATTGGGTATTTAGTGTGTTTTCCATTTCCCCCATAATAATTATTGCTACAATGAGTGTATTTATACATAAATCTTTATCTCTGGCTAATATTTTAAGCCAGTTGTGAGATTAAACTAGGTATGAGATTAAACTAGGTCAAATTGTATAAATGATAATTTTAAATAACTACTTTCCATAAAGGTTGTACCAATTCTCTGGTAGTTCAGAAATATCTCCATCTTACTATAACCTGGACAGCATTATTGTTACTAAAAACTTGAGACTCAATAAATAGTATTTTATTATTTATCATTGCAATTTTTCATTTTTTATTCACTAATTACAGTTGTGTTTGTAATTCTTCTACTGATGTCCTATGGCCAGTTCTCCAATTAGTATTATTTTCTAAATAAGAATTCTAATCCTTTGTTTATCATTTCTGCTACAAATACTTTATCACAAGTTGACAATTATCTTTTAATTTAAGGATTTCTTTGGTATACAGAAGCTTTAACTTTTAATGTAATCCATTCAATCCCAACTATCTTTTTATATTTAAACTAGAGGCCCAACGCATAAAATGCGTGCAAGAGTAGGCCTTCCTTCCCCTGGCTGCTGGCACCGGCTTCCCTCCGGCACCCGGGACCCAGGCTTCCCTCTGGCCGCTGGCAGGAACCCAGAAACTGGGCTTCCCTCTGCCTGCAGCAGGCACCCGGGACCCAGGCTTCCCTCGAAGCCCCAGCTTTGTCTGGAAGGTTGTCCAGAAGGACAACTGGTCTAATTAGCAGATTATGCTTTTATTATTATAGACTAGAGGCCCAGTGCATGAAATTTGTGCATGGGGGGTGGGGGGAGTCCCTCAGCCCAGCCTGCACCCTCTCCAATCTGGGACATCCCTCTCACAATGTGAGACCACTGGCTCCTAACTGCTCACCTGCCTGCCTGCCTGATAGCCCCTAACTGCCCCCTCTGCTGGCCTGGTCACCCCCAACTGGCCCCCCTGCTGGCCTAGTTGCCCCCAAATGCCCCCCCATCAGCCTGGTAGCCCCTAACTGCCCCCCCCCCATGCAGCCTGCTGCTCGGTCATTTGGTCGCCCCTCACTGACCCCCCTGCTGGCCTAGTCACCCCAGGCAACCTGTTCGGTCATCCATTCGGTTGTGATGGTCGCTTAGGCTTTTATATGTATAGATAGTCCCTTAAAGCCAGAGTCAACTAGGCCTTCCTTTATCACATTTACTTAAACATAATAAAAATTATCTTTATTCTAAAATTGTACCCCCAAAGGTAAACATTATGGTTCACAATATCAAAACAGATAAACAAATATGAGTATATAAATTCCCTCATCATTAAAAATTTTTTAAAAAGGCCTATGTTCTAATAGTAGAGCAGAAGTATTGGTTCCATATATTATGAGAAAGACACTAACAATTCAATGAAGATACTGACATTCTCCTCCAACTCAAGTATTATTAAGTTCATGGTTATGGTATAAGTTTCAGTATTTATTTCAGGATACATTTTGGTCCTAAAAAAATAAGTTCATGTAACTTTCTATATTAGAAAAAGTAATTAATTGTCCTAGCTAAGCATTACTCTTTATTTTTTCCCAAACCAAATACCTAACTTGTTTTCAACATGAATATGGATAGCTCCTCTTTCTCACACAACAGATGATTTCTACCTTTGAGAGCCATTAATCAGTCCCCCAAAATCTCTGTCTATTCAGTTTTATCAAACTTCAAAAATGAGAATTTAGTACCTAAGGCCATGATTTCTGTACTGTAGGAAAAATAAAATGCATGCTAAAACTAGGATACTTTACAACCTCATAAAAGTACATATATATTATTTGCAACAAAATTTTAATTCTTTACATAATGGTATTATATATTTACTATGTGAAAAGTCTTATTATTTATGTTGCCTTATATAATCAACAAGGAGTAACTGAGAATGGCATGGATGAACCTACAAAATATAGATATAGTTCATCTGCCACTTTAAAGTCATAGAGCTTCCCCCAAAGCAGCCATTTCTCTATATATAATTCACCAAGAATATGATCTTTAAAGTATATTCTCTGCGGATTTTATCAGAGATAAAAAGAAAACTTTCATCAATATTATTTCCACAGATCCCATGGACTGTTGTATAGAGATAGGTTAAACAAAGGTGAATTCTGCATTGTACACTTACCAAATCTAGAAATGAAGATAAAATTTTATCCAACACAAAAATAAGCAAAATTTACATTAGCCCGGCCAAAGTGGCTTAGTTGGTTGAGCATTGTCCTGTGCACTGAGTGGTTGCTGGTTTGATTCCAGGCTCAATCCCCTGTCAGGGCAAATATGGAAGGCAACCAATCAATGTTTCTTTCTCTCTCTCTCTCTCTCTCTTTCTCTCTCTCTCCCTCTTTCCCTCTCTCCCTTTTCCCTTTCTTCATCTCTCCCTTCCTCCCTCTAAGCATGTTGTCTGGTGAGGATTTTAAAAATAAATAAATGAATTTTAAAAATTTTTAGCCCAGAACCGAATCCAAGATGGTGGCGTAGGTAAACACCTAAACTGCTGCCTCGCACAACAATTTCGAAACTACAACTAATAAGACAAAACGTCTATCACCCAGAACCACGGGAAAGCTGGCTGAGTGGAAGTTCTACAACTAGAAGGAAAGAGAAAGGAGCATTGAGACGTGCACGAGCGCTGAAAAGCTGAGGTACAGAGGCGCATGATCTGGGCTGGCGGCAGGCATTGCTTTTTTCAACCCTAAGGGAGACAAGCCCCAGATTACTCTGAAATCCAGTCTCTGAGGAGACACGGGGACCCAAACTCCTACGGGGAGAAGCTGGACTGTCTGCCAGTGAGGGTGGCTTGCTTGCAGAGCTGCGCGCAGGAATAATTGTTTACTGCACTGGGGCACGGGACTCGCGGATGCTGTCGGGGACACAGAGCCAGCTAACTAGCAACCATTGCTGTTTGCCACGTCCTAGCCTAGTGACACCCTGAGACCCCGCCCTGCACAACCTACAAATCCACCCAAGCTCCAAGCAGCGGAGTTAGCATAAGAAAGTCCTGCCCTATCGCAGCTTAATCTAGCAAACTTGCAGCCTGGGTCAGACAGCTCCAAAACTTCCAAACCCCAAGCAAAGAGGAGAAAACTGTAGCTCTCACTGTAGTCCCTGCTGGGTGGACTCAGACAGTAGCTGAACTGCACCCCATTGGAGATCCAGAAACCAGTGTACCTAGTGGTCAGTGTGAGACACCAGATTTCAACTCCTCACATCCATAAGTGACACATTCAAGAGGCAGACTCAGTGAGCACCAAAGCCCCACTGAAACAAGTCCTGCCCCATAAGCGTGTCTTCAGTGTAGCAGTTCTTCCATTATAGACACAGTGAGTGCTCACAGCTAATTGGCCTGGAGGTCAATTCCTCCCAGTGTACCAACAGCAATTAAGGCTTAACTACACCAAGACTTTGCACTCAGCCCACAAAGGGGTGTCCCAAGAGCATCCACCTCTGTGATTGAGGAGGCTGAGCTACTGCCCCCTATAGATCACCTACCACACAAAGCTACTCCATCAACACAGGGAAGCAGCCAAAATGTAGAGACAAAGAAACATATCACAAATGAAAGAAACAGAGGAAAGCAAACTACTGGATGACATAGAGTTCAGAACCACATGTATAAGGTTACTCAAGAATCTTCTAAAAACCGCTGAGAAACTTGATGAGACCTTTAAGGATATTAATGAGAATGCCAAAAAAATGGAAAAGGATCAGTCAGAAATGAAGCATACAATGTCTGAAATAAAGAATATACAGAAACTCAACTGTAGATCAACGTACCCCAAGAATCAAACCAAAGATCTGAAATATGTGGAAACAAAAAACATCCAACCAGAAAAACAAAAAGAAAAAAGAATCCAAAAATATGAAGATAGTGTAAGGAGCCGCTGGGACAACTTCAAGCGAACCAACATCCGAATTTTTGGGGTGCCAGAAGAAGGGAGAGAACAAAATATTGAAAACCTATTAGAAGAAATAATGACAGAAAACTTTCCCTACCTGGTGAAAGAAATAGACTTACAAGTTCAGGAAGCGCACAGAACCCCATACAAGAGGAATCCAAAGAGGACCACACCAAGACACATCATAATTAAAATGCCAAGGGCAAAAGACAAAGAGAGAATCTTGAAAGCAGCAAGAGAAAAACGGTTAGTTACCTACAAGGGAGTACCCATACGACTGTCAAGCTGATTTCTCAACAGAAACTATGCAGGCCAGAAGGGAGTGGCAAGAAATATTCAAAGTGATGAACAGCAAGAACCTACAACCAAGATTACTCTACCCAGCAAAGCTATCATTCAGAGTTGAAGGTCAGATAAAGAGCTTCACAGACAAGAAAAAGCTAAAGGAGTTCATCACCACCAAACCAGGATTACATGAAATGCTGAAGGGTATTCTTTAAGAAGAGGAAGAAGAAGAAAAAGGTAAAGATAAAAATTATGAACAACAAAAAGACATCAAATACATACCTACCAACAAGTGAATCTAAAAATCAAGTGAATGAAAAATCTGAAGAACAGAATGGACTGGTGAATATAATAGAATCAGGGACATAGAAAGGGAGTGGACTGACGATTCTCAGGGGAAGCAGGTGTGAGGGGTGTGGGAAGAGATTGGACAAAAATCTTACTCCTATGGATGAAGACAGTGGCGGGGGCTAAGGGCATGGGGTGGGGTGGGGAATCAGGTGGAGGGGAGCTATGGGGAAAAAAAAAAGAGGAACACCTGTAATAATCGGAACAATAAAGATTTATTTTAAAAAAATTAAAAACAAACAAACAAAAATAAATAAATAAATAAAAAATTTTAGCCCAGCCAACGTGGCTCAGTGGTTGAGCATCGACCTATGAGCCAAGAGGTCATGGTTCAATTCCTGATCAGGGCAAATCCCTGAGTTGTGGGTTGAGTCCCCAGTGTGGGGTGTGCAGGAGGCAGCCTATCAATGATTCTCATCATTGATGTCTCTCTCTCTTCCTCTCCCTTCTCCTCTGAAATCAATAAAAATATATTTTAAAACATATGTGTTCCTTCATGAAGACATTTTGTATATTTATATATATATTTAAGATGGCTTTAAATCTTAAGACTGTTCTAGCTGGTTTGGCTCAATGGATAGAGCCTCAGCCTGATAACTGAAGGGTCCCAGGTTCAATTCCAGTCAAGGGCACATGCTTGGGTTGCAGGCTCAATCCCCAGCAGAGGGTGTGCAGGAGGCAGCCGATCAATGCTTCTCTCTCATCATTGATGTTTCTCTCTCTCCCTCTCCCTTCCTCTCTGAAATCAATAAAAATATTTTAAAAATAAATAAATAAATCATAAGACCTGTAATCTAATAAGTCTCCTAGGTAGCAAAACTAAAATGTAAATTTAATATAGTAGAATAAAATGCAGAGAAACACATGTGAGTGGAGTACATTAAAATCTGAAACAATATTTTCAACCCCAAAGTAAATCACTAGGCATTTTAATTTCCTTTTAATTTATATAGTGGATAAGTAAGAGCTTTAGAGAGAGACAGGAAATATTATTATTTCCACCATTATTCTCCAAGAGATAGATTTAGCCCCTTCAATTAGCTTTGAGTCTACTGTTCTAAGAACACATGATATCTGAATGCTATCTGGGAAGCACTGGGTCTCTGAGGTGATATTTAGAGAGAAATAGAATGCAACAATAACTACACAGTCTTTTAGTTTTACTTTCTGGTTTACTATTTGTTGTTTTAATGTGTAAGAAGGGAATACTTTAGAAGTTACCACTGATTACAAATAAAAATGTATGTCAATCTACTCACTTAAAATCTAAATGTAACCTACTAATCACAAATGGTGGTTAGACAAATCGTAATGACCAGATCTTTATTTCACCCTTTAGCTCTGGTGTCAGTTCTGCCACTAATTAGATGGTTAGATATGTAATCTTGGATGAGTCATCAAACCTCTATGAGCTTTAACTTCCTAATATATAAAATGAAGATGTTGGACCAGATTATTTAAAATGACCTTCCATTCATAAATATGATAATCTTATAATTCTACTCCATTCACTTATCAAATATTCACTGAACATCAATTATTTTCTAGGCACCAGGCTAAATGTTGACTACCAAAACTCAATTATACTTTTATTGAAGATTTATATGACAGGCACCTTAATAAATGTTTTACATATACTTTCTCATTTATTTTAATCTCCACAATAGTCTTAGGAGATCGATGTTAATATACCCTATTTTACAGCAAAAAAGAGAGAGAGAGAGAGAGAGAGATCTAGAGGATTTAAATAATAGCTACTTAGAGTTAAGAGCCAAGATTCAGACTCAGGAATCTCTGAATCCCAATTCCATGTTTAACCAGAACATTATGCTGCCACCAAGGAGCTGATGGCCCAATATTTCTCAAAATGCAGTGCTCAAATCACCTGCGTTGGAATTACTCAGGGTGCTTATTTAGAATGCAGATACTCAGCCTTTATCCCAGTTCTATAAAAATCAATTGTCCCTCGAGTGGAGCCTCTATTTTAAACAAGTGATTCTGCTCAAATGATTCTTTACATAGTAATTCTGAAACTATATATATACACACACACACACACACACACACACACACACACACACATATATATATATAAAAGCCTAAACGACCGTTACTACCGGTCAACTGAACGAACAGTCGACCGGTCGCTATGATGTGCACTGACCACCAGGGGGCAAACGCTCAATGCAGGAGCTGCCCCGTGGTGGTCAGTGCACTCCCACAGCCAACCTCCTGCGGCCAGCCGACCTCCCACAGTCCCTCTCCCCAGCCAGCTGGCCCTGATCAACCCCGATCACCAGCCAGGCTGAGGGACCCTACCCATGCACGAATTCATGCACTGGGCCTCCAGTATCATTCATAATTTGTCTATATTCATTAGTTAAATATTTAATGAATGACCACTATATACAAGTCATACTACCCTAGCTGCCATGTTAGATACATTACTGTATGAGACATTTGTGTCTCATTGGAAGCAAAACACTTGACAGTAAAGCACATACAAATACCTACAGCACAGGACCTTTGTGGAATCTTTGAGATCTTGCCTTACCTCCTATAATTGCTGCTCCGTATTTGCTTTTATATTGTTTTATTTATGCATGTATTTATTATTTTTGTCAAACAGAATATAAATCCATGGGAGGCTTCTATTCATCTTTTATTTTATTTTGTTCTTCTGGAAAATATTTATTAAGTACCTACTGAGTACTAAACATTATGTGGACACTGGGACTATACTGGTAAGGAAAAATCAGACTCAGTTCCTTCATGGAGCTTTTGATCTAGCAAGGGAAAATCCATTAATCTAGTAATCAGACCAAGGAAAACACAAATCACATAAATGTAGTAAAGTATAAATTACTACTATAATGAATGATATGAAGAAAAGATACACTTGGCTAAAAGAACTTATTAAAAAGGAATTTGGTCTAGTCAGAGAAGTCAGGGAAAGCTTCCCTAAGAAAGCAACTTTTGAAGTAAGACCTGAAAGATAATACAAGCACTACTTAAGTGAAAGGGGGGAAAGAAAAGGAAGTGCTCAGGAAAAGAGTACAGCATGTGAAAGAGTATTTGTGGTAGATGGGTGCATGGCAAAAACAAAGGATTGATCAACAGACAGTAAAATTGGCATGCACAGAACAAAAAGATGCTGAAATCATCAGGGGCCAGCTAGTACAGGGCTTTGTAGGCCACGTGAAGGATTTTGTTTTCATCCTAAAAGCAATGGCAAAGCAATGAAGGGATAAACTAGTTATTCTCTGTTCTACCTCACCCCCAGACTCATTACCCACTGAGGCTCCTTGTCAGATGGCTTCTGTTTATATTTAGCCAATGGAAAGTACCTGCATGAGACTGGCAGGGAGAAAGAAAAGTCAGAGTATTTCTTCACTCTCATTCTGCTTTGGAGTCTCAGCTCTGGTGGTAGTTGCATCCCTGATCACTGACTCCTGCCAGCAGGCACTCACTCCTCCAGGGCTCTGAGCTCTAGTAGTGCTCATTGCTTCATCCTCTTGTTCCTTCAGGCCCAAGAATGGTGATGGCTTCCTCCTTTTACTGGTATCTGAGTGCCTCAGCATCTCATGTTGATTTTCTTGACCTTGCCCACATCTCCTTTCATTAAAGCTTTTCCTCTGAGCAGAACATTTTGCTACTGGGGCCATAGCAAGTGAGGTAGTCAATCCCTAGGGCCTAGTAAAAAGATCTGAACAAAGTGACACTCAATAAATATCTTGTAACCAAATGACCAAACTAACCTACTCCAGTCATAGGACACTCCATGGAATTTTCTTTTGCCTCTTATTTCTATAGCTTACTTTATTCGTAGTAGTTGGTCTTAATTGCTAAAAGATTCTTAGGAGACTGTAACCATTACTACTGACACCAACAGGTTTCTGGCCATCCAAAGGATTAGGGTGAACAGGCCCTTGCAGTGTAGATACAGAAAGCATGGCCTTGGGTCAAAGAAACCTGCCACTTAATAGTACGCCTGTAGGATGTTTCATGAACTCTCTAAATATCTGTTTCCTATGTAAAATGGGAATATTAATACTTGTCTCTCAGGATTCTGGTAAAATTAAATAAAATTATGTGAAGAGAATGATAGAGGAAAGATACTTTATAAGTGATAGCTACCATCACTATTACATCTAGTTACTCTCAGATGAAAAGGAAAAGACAAGTTCTTAAAATTAACATATTCATGAACTTTAAAAACAGTATGGAGGACTCTGAAGTATAAAATAAAAGCCCCCATTTCTTTTCTTCATCTCCCAATTCCACTTCTCAGAGTGCTGCTATTAAAAGTTGTATATGTATCTTTATAGATTTTCTACACATATACACTGCATTTGGAAAATGAAGAAGACAAAATCATACATGTTAGGAAGGTGAAGAATCAGCACTCCTCCTCTTCTCTCTGACTGAGATATTCAGAGGAGTGTGTATATCACAGCAATCCCACAAAATTCAGACACCACCATAATATCAATGCAGTTCACACAAAAAAGCACAATTTTGAAAATGGAATGAGCAGACTGTTGTTTTTATTTCTCTGGTTGCAGAATCATTGGACTAATTTAGGACAGGATAGTAAATACTTCTGATTCTTAATACCAACATTTCAGGGAGCTCAAAGGAGAGGAAATAAAGTTGAATGTCCTTAAAGAACTGGTACATAAGGGAAAACACACTGTCAAGAATGGTTCTGATAATTCTACTCAGAACCTAAAGACTCAAGTATCTTTATTGGCCTCTAGAAGTAAAGCATCAACTTACCATGAGTCAATATAGTAAAGCAATGTTTTTCAAAGTGCAGTCTGCAGACCACTTTACTTGCATCAAATCATTCAGCATACTTACAAAAAAGATACACCTCTAAATCTGGGGATGGTGTGGGGGCGGGGAGAGGGGAGGGAAGCCCAGGAATCTGTCCTATAAAATATACCCTAGTAGGCACTGGCCAGGTAGCTCAGTTGGTTAGAGTGTCATCCTGATACCACAAGGCTGCAGACTCGATCCCTGATCAGGGCACCTACAAGAAACAACCCCTGAGTCCATAAATAAGTGGAACAACAAATCTATGTTTCTCTCCCCATCTCTCCCTCCCTCTCTAAAAATAAGTAAATAATATTTTTAAATAAATAAAATATTCTCTAGGAGATCCTTAAGCTTCCTAAAAGACTGAAAATAAATTCTTTAAGGTAAATAGAAAATAGTAGGGGTCAAGCAAATGCTACATATACATATACATAAAGTCCTTTGAATGTTTAGAGCAGGTTGCCCTCTGCACACCCCACAATGGGGATCAAGCCTGCAACCCGGGCATATACCCCGACCGGGAATCGAACCGTGACCTCCTGGTTCATACATTGACACTCAACGACTGAGACGTGCCAGCCAAACCTATCCTGATTTTTAACAAGGGTCTTATGGCCTATGAAAACCTCAGAAATTGGGTTCAGCAAAACAAAGTAAAATGTGAACATTCAATGACAGGTCTACCTTAAATAAGACCAAAAGCTCATGTCTGGAAAAGGAAAGATACTAATTGAAAGTTTTATAAAATAAAACATGTTATCTGATTCCTAAAGGTAGACTAAATTTAACTATTTAAGACATTTTATTTAATTATTTTAAAGTGGTTTTGAAACTTGAAGGAAATGTTTTACTAATAATTTGAGAAAATTTACAAATGATTAACAAATTAGTAAAAGTTCAAATTGATGGATTATCTAATTGTATTTTAGTGTGTTAATTATGTATACTAATGTTCATGCAATTTTGCTAGCCACTATACATATCAAAACTAAATTCCAAATCCTTGTCATCTAAGATTTTATATTCTAAAGAAAATCTTCCATGTGTTTTTTCAATGTTATACTGGTATTTATCAGGAGAAGTAACTTTTCTAAATTGCTTTAACCCGTCTATGAAATAAAAGCATGTGTCTGCCCGGCAGGTGTGGCTCAGTGGTTGAGCATCCATGAACCAAGAGGCCACTGGGTCAATTCCTAGTCAGGGCACAGGCTGGGGTTTCGGACTCAATCCCCAGGAGGAGGAGGCAGCCTGTCGATGATGTTTCTCTCTCATCAATGTTTCTATCTATCTATCCCTCTCTCTAAAGATCAATAAAAACATTAAAAAAAAAAAAAAAAGCATGTGTCCATGTACCAGCAAGTAATGAATATGCTACTTGGGGAGAACATGGGAACTGTGTAAATTGTATACTTTCTATGATCTCCTGAATTGACCCTCAGAAAGCACTCTACAAACATCAGAATCCTCTTCTTACCGACCTTTTTCTAGTCCAAGGACACTGGTTAGCTCTGAAGTTCAGTCCCTTTTTTCCATTAGTATCCTTCATTCCTTCTGGACATGTAGAATTTGGAAAATTCCCCATTTCAAACCCAGTGGCCAGCATTCTTGTTTTCCTGAGTCCTAATCTTCTGAAGGTGTTTGATGTCCCAGGCACCTTCAGAATGCCTGTGTTGCACTGTAATATTTTATGAACAAGGAAAGAAAAATCCTGAATATTGTATTTTACATCTCAACTGAAATAGTCCATGTGAAAGAAACTAGCTATGCAATAAACATATATATATATGTTTCATCTATTCCATCTCTTTAAGGAATAGGTTTCACTTGAACACTTAGCAAATAAATAAATATTAAATAAAACAATTATTATAAGGTCACAAATTTGAGTTTGCTTTCCTGCAGCATTAAAAATGTGCCTTTTATGTTTGTACTTTAACAAGTTACATAGTGTGTGCATCGAATGTGTTTTACTACATGATCAAATCACACTGATCAGTGTGATACAATACATGGAAAATATATAGCTCACAAATATGGATTAATGACCATGAGGGTATCACAAAATATTTCATATGCTAATACTAAATGATCAAATTACACTTATAAACTGGTTAATGTAAGATTCTCAGAACACCTGGTAATAAAAACATTTTATTATTTTTATGAATGTATAATGTCTCACGACTGCCAGAAACATTCTCTTAAATTTTTGTTTGATTAAAAAATGGCTGGTGAATATTTTTTTATGAAAAAGACTATTCAAAATAGAAAGAGACCTCTGGGCCAACTTCCAGCCCAGAGGAATTTTTAATTACAAAGACTTATTTAAATTACAAAGATCTTTTTCACTTTTGAGTTTCTCAAAGTGTTTCATAATAATATAAACTAGAAATATAAGCTGGAAAGTAGAGGGGAATGCTAATGGAAATCTTGAGTGCTATAAAACAAACTTGATATATCTTTGGCTTTAACTTCTCTCCTCACAAAAACAAACTTACTTTTAAATTTTTATTTGTGCTTATTTGTTTATTTCATCTTTTTTACAACGTGCTAAACCTGATAGCTAATGTTTAATTTTTACCCTTGCAGTAACACATGAGTTACAACACACAGACGAATTTGTATTTCTCTCAATAGTATCACTCTGTAATACACCTTGCAAACAGCTTTCATACACACATTTTTTTCTATTTTTCTAACTAGCGGGTACTCAATAAATACCTGTTGAAAGAATGAATAAATAAAGCTCAGTGTGGTGTCCTAATTTCTCTTACCAATTATACAACTTCCACCATAACCTCTCATCTTTGAACAGTTCCAATGTCAAACCAATAAATCTAATCTGCTATTGAAGACACTGTCCGTTAAACTCAGCATCAGTTACCTAAAGATCACTGCAATAAATTCCTCTTAGATGTGAATGCTGAAGTGTGTACCATTTGATAAACAGGTATAATTCCCTTTTACTAGATAACAATACTTTCTATTTATTCTTGCTTCCAAGAAGCCTGAAACCAAATGTGCTCCATTCAGCTAAATGATCTTCTCCAATTCATTACTTGAAAATAATTTACTTTGTTTCAAGAATGACAATGAGTTTCCTTTCTCTAAGTACATAGAAACCTACAATTTGCAAAGTACTATAATATATATGATATGGGCCCTACTCTTCCACTTACATTTCTATTGTTAATTATAAGACCCAAAATAATGCGAAAAGCCAAATGGAAGAAGAATGACAACAAGCTAAGCAAATGATAGTAACCTTAAAAAAAAATAACCATTTTTAAAACATCTTTATATCAGGCACTTTGGTAGATATTTTACATACACCACCACCACAACTTTGCAATGTAGGTATGATTATGCTCAAGTTAGTGTGAGAAAACTGAGACTCAGCACAGGACTTGGCAAAACAGAAGGTATTTGATAAATAACTTGTTGAATGAATAAAGCTTAGCCTAGTGAACTGCCCTAATTACACAAGTAAGAAGAAGGGATAAAACATTATATTTAAAACTTAAGTATTCTACAAAATATCCAAATTCACAGTTCACCGGTTAATAAATCTAGATTGGATTTTCCCAAATTTAAAGGTGGACTTTATGAAACATAGTTCAGGGTTCAACTCTTCTAAGGTGCAAAATGATAGGGAATTTTGAGGAAGGTAAAAATTTTTTTTTAAATTTTCAAGAATATTCAAACAGGCAGTGCCCTCGGTGGTCCCGGATCTGTCTCTTGCTTCAACAGTGTTTGGACAGAACAGACCCAGAGATTCCCCTTTTTCCAGTCTCAGGCCACTCTTCTGCATCTTATCCAGTCACCACCTTCAGAACCACCTCCGGGACCAGCCAACACACCGGTTTTTTGTTCTACCTTAACTCCTTATTGCCGAACAATCATGAGCTCCCAAATTCATCAGAATTATTCCACTGAGGTGCAGACTGTGGTCAACCGCCTGGCCAACCTGCACCTGCGGGCTCCTACACCTACCTCTCTCTGGGCTTCTATTTCAACCATGATGATGTGGCTCCGCAGGGTGAGGGCCCTTCTTCCCTGAGTTGGGGGAGAAGAAACTTGAGGGCGCTGAGCATCTCTTAAAGTTGCAAAACAAGCGCGGTGGCCGCATTCTCTTCCAGGATGTGCTGAAGCCTTCCCAAGATGAGTGGATGGGGCAAAACTCAGGACGCATGGAAGCTGCCTTGGCCTTGGAAAGGAACCTGAACCAGCCTTTGGAGCTGCATGCCCTGGGTTCTACCCTCGCAGACCCTCATCTCTGCGACTTCCTGAAGTAACACTTCCTGGATGAGCAGGTGAAACTCATGAAGAAGATGGGCGACCAGCTGGATAAGCTCCACAGGCTGGCCAGCCCTCAGGCTGGGCTGGGCGAGTATCTCTTAGTAAGGCTCACCCTCAAGCACAACTAGAAGCCTCTGGAGCCCAGAGGCCTTTGAGAGGCCCCTCTGGATTCCCCTGGTGTCTGGCTTTTACCTGAGCCTCTTCCTGAAACTACTAGCCATTCTTTTAACCACCCTGTAGCCCTCTCCCATGCACTGGACCAAGTAAAACAATAAAGCTTTGGGGGTAAAAAAAATATTAAAACACTCTCTTGGATGCTTTAAAAACATTACTTAAGCCCTGCTGGTATGGCTCAGTAGCTGAGCATCAACCTATGAACCCGGAGGTCAGGGTTCAATTCCCAGTCAGGGCACATGCCCAGGTTGTGGGCTCGATCCCCAGTGTGGGGCAAGCAGAAGGCAGCCAATCATCATTGATGTCTCTATCGCTCTCTTTGTAAATCAATAAAAAAAATTTTTTTTTTAAAAAAGAAGGGAACATTGAAAAATCAAACTGACATTTGAAAAATAATTACTTAATAGAAAAAAATCTATTTGACATGAAGCTAGAGATCATCTAATCTTCCATTCCTTCTGCTCATATTCATAAAGAAATAGGCAGCTCCCTATACAATATGAAAAGAGCATACCCTCTACCTCTTAAAGAAAAGAGTCAAACTTTCTAGTCAGATGTCTAAATTCCATCATTAATATCTTGGTGTTAAACAGTGCATTCTTCTTATTGTCCTTTTCAAATATAAAAAATCTTGAAAGGAGAATAGCCTATCATTCCTAACTTCTTAGAATAAATGAGTGGATCGGGTAACTAATAGGAAAGGACTGGGTGTCTGATGGGATGGGGTTGCTGAAGGAAGATAAAGAACCAGAAAAGGAACCATGAGTGTCTGAACAACTGAAGGCAAAAGAATAGGCCATTGACATTACTTTCTCTCACTTCCCCTCCTACCCCCTCAATCCCTGTCCTTCTCATCTAGTTAACTCTCTTACTATTTTCCTTTTCCCTTTACCACCTCCAACATCCAAATGTTTTCTTCTATTTATTCTCTAGTTTTTAATTCTCACTCCCACGTTCTTTCATTCAACCACACGGAGGACTATGTTAAAGTGTAATTTACCTATAGACTTTTCACTCTTCTTTCAAGCATCTGTTGTCTTCTTATTGCCAGTCTTAACAACTTGTCTCCCTCATTCCCAGAAATTTCTTATTCAAAAGAAAGAAAAAATCCTTTTTAAACACTCCCAACTTGTCCCATTTAACTGCCACCTGGCAACCCATAGTTTCTTCATTACATCTTCCCTATCCTCAAAATCTCTGATTCCCCTTTCCTCACTCCTTCTACCTATATCTTTCCAGAACTCTCATAGAGTGCTTTGAAAGCATTTATATAACAATTGTATTGAGATATAATTCACATACCATACAATTCACCCCTTTAGAGTGTTAATAAAAGGAGCTTAATATAGTCATTTCTTGCTATCCATGGGGATTGGTTCCAGGACCCCTAAGGATACCAAACTCCATAGTTGTGCAAATCCCTTACATAAGATAGTGTAGCATTTTCATATAACCTACACAATCCTCCCATATACTTTAAACCATCTCTAGATTACTTATAACATTTAATCCAATGTAGATAACATTACATTGTTTAAAAGTACAACTCAATGATCCAAAGGGGTCACATCACTTCAATCAACTTAAATTCAGTCCCAGATTTCTATAGATAAGGCTCAGGTTTAGTATGTACTTTGTTTTTCTAAAATTATAAAAATTAAATTAAACCAGTGAAGTAAAACATTTTTATCCTTGATGATAATTTAGCTGTTTTAAAATACTTTTTATATTCTTTCCCTTTGTAGCATATTATTAGAAAACCATTTTTTTCCTACTACACTTGGATGACGATAAGAAATGATTCTAGGCAAAAATTCTCCTATCTGTACATCTACTCTTTGTCAAGTTTACTGTTGTTTATTCCTTTCTCCATGTTACTGGTTTATGTTTGCTTTTGGATTTTTTTTATACTTTCAGAAAGACAAAATACACATCGGTGAACAAATGTACTTTTCCATAATACTATTATCACTTTAAATAAGCAAAATAATAAAAGGTGATTCTTAAAGGCCATATTGTACTTCTTGTTAATATCCCAGCTCTTTATTCTTTTCTAGTACTCCAAAATAAATGCCAATTGAAATACTTAATATGGAATTTCAGCTTAAATGCTCACAAGTTAAACAAAGTCAGTGTTTTACTTAAACTAAGTCACTTTTTCCATTTTTTGTTTCGGCCCTCAGAAATGAGATATAGTTAATTTTAAATGTAAAACTTTGTACACTATGCAAATCATGTCTGTGTGTCTAAGAAAAATAACAAACTTAATGAGGAATGTTAAAAAAAATCAGAACCCATTAGTTTAAAGATACATAGGAGCAGCCAAAGATGACAAACACGCATAAAATTCAAAACATAGGGAAAGGGAATAGGCACCGAAACACATAAATCCGTGTTTTGAATTCTTTTTCTCTGTGGGTATAATTGTACCTTAGTTTCTTATAATGATTTATTGAGGTAAATATTCTGTATGGTTTAACAGCTACAGCTTCAAAGTGTCAGGCACAGGCTCTCCTTTATTCATGAGGCAGCTGAGAATTGGGATGTGAATTCACTTCTGTATTCTGAGACTTGGCAAAGTTTGTTTTTAAGGTCCTTATAAAGAATTCATGTTGATGCAGTCTATTCAAATGTGAAAAACACTGTGCTGTAATGAGTGAAATAGAAAACCTTTACAGTAATTCTGAAGAAAAGGTATATAAATTGAAATAAGCCACACAGAATTACTTTCAGCAAAGTAAAAAATTCCCCTGAGTTCATCTCAATCATTTTTTCAGGTTTCAGGATGCCTATACACCCCATCATTGGATGGGCTACTAAAATGGATACTGAATCTAATATCAATACAAAAAGGAAATAAAGAGAAATAAAATTAAGTCTCAGTTTGTAATAGTCACAGTACAAAGTCTTTTAGTTTGCTTTTCAATTTGCACATACTATTGCTCTGGGACCAAGGTATATACAACAGCAACCGGTGATACCAGTTACACAATGTTAAAGCTACCATAAAGCAACTTCATAGCTTGGAGGGGGCAGGTAAGTAATTTACCAAATGCAGTATGTTTCCTTTGAAAGCATCATACCAATGTAAGTTACACATGGATGCTTAAGGCATAGAGCCCTACCTTGGAACTCATCAATCTTATGCTTGACTACATCAAGATTTTCAGCAGGAAATTCAGGTTTTTTTTTCTAAGAAATTCCATGTACCTTATATATGTAAGCTCAGTTTCTCCTTCTTGAAGCACTGACCTATTGGCCTCAAAAGACCATAATCTACTGACTCAATGCATCCTCACTAACCACTACCTCTTAGCTTCCACTGTGTAAATCTAATTCTTCTACCTGACTTGTAAAAATCTGTCGATCTTCCCCATCTGAGTTGATAGAAGTTGCTCCACATCTCTCCATCTCCACCACTACCACTTAACTCAGGTCCTCATTATTTCTCTCACCTGGACTATGCAACAGTTTCACTTCACTCCTAAACCCCCTAAACCCCCTCTAACCCATTCTGCATCTATAATAATAAAAGTGTAATATGCTAATTAGACCAGAAGACCTTCCAGACAAAGTAACACAGAGGCGGGGGCCAAGCCCCTTGCACGAATTTTGTGCATCGGGCCTCTAGTATTTTAATAACAGTGAGTTTCTTTAAAACATCAGCTAAATCACTCTTCTGCTAAAAAATCTTGAGTGCTTTATCATCGCACTTAGGATAAAATCCAAAATCTGTATCATGATCCACAAAACTTTGCCTTACCTTTCCAACCTTATCTCATGCCACTCTCCCCTCCTCTTTTCACTACATTCTAATTCACACTGGTCTTCCTTTAGCACCCAGAATACACTAAGCTTTTTCCAGCTTTAAGGCCTTTTCAGATGCTGTTCCCCAACCTAAAACCCTTCCCCTTAATTATCTAGATGGCTCCTTCTCATCCTGACTGACTCATTACTATAGAGAGACAGTCCCAAACCACACTGCTAAGTGTCCCTTGTTTATTTCCTATGGCACTTACTATATTTTGTAATTGTCTTATGTATTTTGGTTATCTACCAAAATAGAACATAAGCTCCATAGAGACTAATTAACTTACTTATATTCCTAATTAATATTTCCAGTAACTGGCATAATATAGCTCTCAATAAATGCTTGCTAGATGAATGAAAACCAGATGCATATGATTCTAAAACCAATGTTCTTTCTACTATATCATGTTACCACCTTAAAGGATTTTAGAAATCATCTAGTCCAAAACTCCCATTTTAAAAATGGAAAAACTGAGATACAGAAAAACCAGCAATTTGTCCAAGGACACCCACTAATAATTGACAGAGCCACAGTGACCCCAGGCTTTCTGACTTCTGATTTAGGCTTTTTTTTACATAACACGTTGCTTTATTCTGATAAATCTCACCAAAAAAATATGCCTAAGAAGTTTTCTGGCCCTAACCAGTTTGGCTCAGTGGATAGAGCATCGGCCTGCGGACTGAAGGGTCCCAGTTCGATTCCAGTCAAGGGCATGTACCTTGGTTGCAGGCACATCCCCAATAAGGGGTGTGCAGGAGGCAGCTGATTGATGTTTCTCTCTCATTGATGTTTCTAGCTCTCTATCCCTCTCCCTTCCTCTCTGTAAAAAAAAAAATCAATAAAATATATTTTTTTAAAAAGAAGTTTTCTGCAAAGTGACCAAAAATACCAGTAAAAACTTTTGCAACTATTTACAACCTCAGCTAATATAAGAAAGAAAGAAAGAAAGAAAGAAAGAAAGAAAGAAAGAAAGAAAGAAAGAAAGAAAGAAAGAAAAAAGAAAGAAATTTAAACAGTACTATATAAAGCATTTGGTTATCAAAATCTTTTACATAATTGGTTTTTTAAATTTGAAAATATAGACAAATGGTTCTCTATTTTACATTACATAAATCATTTATTTTACAACATAAACAAACAAAAATTTAAGTAATATGGATAATATATTTAGAATAAACTTTCTTAGGAAAATCATACTTTATCCATAAAAATGTACTTTACGTTTTCTCAATAGCCAGTAATTCTCTAAAAATCATATAAAATATAAAATTCATGTAAGTTTGAAACTAAACAAGAACTAAGCAAAATATCTACAGTTAATGATAATCACAGATAAAAGAAACAAGCAGACCCAGGAATTCTATACTACCTACTTCCAGAATCTAATCAGTAGTCTGCAAAACATTTAGCCATGTGTCTATTTACTCAGTCCATGAATCAAAGCAGTCTACATGGCAACAACTGCATACTGCCTCTAGGTCCTTCCACTCCTCCGGAACTCAAATCAAATAGCTTCTAAATCATTTTAAGCCACTACTGTCACCTAATGGAGGAAACTTTGATTTAATTTTTCTTTGCCAACAACTTCTTACTTCCCTAATAAGCACATTTTATCCACACTCACTACCTGTCTACTTGTGTATATGTTTACATTTCCATAATAAAAAGCTAGAAAATTTAACCTCTGTCACTAACCATTTTAGTCCTTAAAAATAGCCATGTTTCCATCTACCTCCTTCCTCATCTTTTAAAGAATCCTATGTAATAAAACCCTAATATGCAAATCAACCGAATGGCAGAATGACTGATCACTATGATGCACACTGACCACCAGGGGGCAGGTGCTCAACGCAGGAGCTGCCCCCTCATGGTCAGTTTGCTCCCACAGGGGGAACGTTGCTCAGCCAGAAGCCGGGCTCATGGCTGGTGAACACAGTGACAGTGGCAGGAGCCTCTCCCGCCTCCGCTGCAAGCAGGCGGTAAAGGAGTGAGAGGTCCCGGACTGTGAGAGCCCCAGACTGGGAGAGGCATGTCTAACTGTGGGCTTAGGCCCAACCCCCAGGGTGAGGGGTCCTGGACAGTGAGAGGGCACAGGCCCGGCTGAGGGATCCCCCGCCCCGCCTAGTAAAATGAACCAACCACTACTACATGACAGTGATGATTCTCATAAATATGACATGTGTAAAAGAAGCTAGATATAAAAGAATATATATATGGTTCTATTTAAACAAAGCTCAAAAACAGTGAAAATTAATTTATGTTCTTAAAAGTCAATATAGCTATCTTTGGGAAGGAAGAAAAGGTAGTAACTAGGAGGGAAGGAAAACTCAAGGGACACTGAAAATGCTTTATTTCTTGACATGGGCAGTGGTTACATAGATATGTTTATTTTGTGACAATTGAACTTATACACTTATTATTTGAACACTTTACTATAGGTGTATTATATTTCAATTAAAAGTATTTATTCAAAAAATAAAATTCCATGATCATACTAATTTTTTTATATTACTCACTAGAGGCCCGATGCACGAAATTCGTGCAAGGGTCTCAGCCTTCGCAGCCATGGCGGCTTGCCTCGGCCCTCAAAGGCCTGGCTTCATCCAGAAGGTCATTTGGCTGTCCAGACTAATTAGCATATTGTGCTTTTATTATTATAGACTAGGCGCCCAGTACACGAATTCATGCACCTTGAAAGGAACTATGGGCCGCGAAGGCTGCGGTGGGCACAGAGGCGGGTCTTAGCCCATCCTCCACACCCCTGCCCAGCCCCTCCCGCTGCAGACCCCCGGACCCCTGTCTGCTGGCAGCCTCGCTCCCACCGCTGCCACTCCCACTGCTGCCGGCACGGGCCCCTGACAGCACGGAGCAATTGGGGCTGGCACCAGCAGTGGGTTCAAGCAGGGCTAGCGCTGTCAGCATCAGCGGGTGTGAGCAGCAGCTGCTGCCCCAATCGCCCCTCAGGAGCAGATGGAGGTGGAGAAGGCCCGAGGGGCAATCAGGACCGGCAGCCACCACGCACTGATGCTGATGCTGCTGGCCCCAATCGCTCCACACCGCCAGTGGGTGTGAGTGGGGCTGGCACCGGCAGCAGGTGCAAGTGCCGGGCGGGACCGCAGTGTTCGGGAGCAAAGAATTTTCAGTAACCATCAGAGGCTCACCCTGATAACAGCAATCGGTGCCCCACCTTGGTCTGGTGCCCCTGCTCACCTGCTCCACCATCCCCTCACGGCCAACGCCCTCCATGTTTCATGCTCTGCCACCTGCTGTCGAAGCCTGCCATGTTCTGCACGCACCCCCTGGTGGTCAGCACACATTATAGTGACCGGTTGTTCAGTTGTTTGGTTGTTCCACCATTCAGTCTATTTGCATATTAGCCTTTTATTATATAGGATTAAGACATCATTTGAAATTTAGGAATATTATTGGAATATTCAGAGGAATTACAGAGCTTTAGAGATGGAAGAAACAGAATAAACTAGTTTAGCTCAGAGAGGTAAGATGACTTGGCCAAGATTAAATTAATAGCAGTGATAAAACTAAAATTCAGAGCTTTCATATTATACTGCAGAAGTTTTTGGGTTTTTTTCTTTATTAAGGTATTTCATATGTTTCTTATCCCCTGCCATTGCTCCCCAACCCCCCTCCCCACACTCATGCCCTCACCCCCCTGGTGTCTATGTCCATTGGTTAGGCTTACATGCATGCATACAAGCCCTTTGGTTGATCTCTCCCCCTCACCCCCACTCTCCCCTACCTTCCCTCTGAGGTTTGACAGTTTGATCAATGCTTCTCTGTCTCTGGATCTGTTTTTATTCATCAGTTTATGTTGTTCATTATATTCCACAAATGAGTGAGATCATGTGATATTTATCTTTCTTTGACTGGTTTATTTCGCTTAGCATAATGCTCTCCAGTTCCATCCAGGCTGTTGCAAATGGTAAGAATTCCTTCTTTTTTACCGCAGCGTAGTATTCCATTGTGTAGATGTACCACAGCTTTTTAATCCACTCATCTGCTGATGGGCACTTAGGCTGTTTCCAAATCTTATTTATGGTAAATTATGCTGCTATGAACATAGGGGTGCATATATCCTTTCTGATTGGTGTTTCTAGTTTCTTGGGATATATTCCTAGAAGTGGGATCACTGGGTCAAACGGGAGTTCCATTTTTGGTTTTTTGAGGAAACTCCATACTGTTTTCCATAGGGGCTGCACCAGTCTGCATTCCCACCAGCAGTTCTCGAGGGTTCCTTTTTTTCCATATCCTCACCAGCACTTGTCATTTGTTGATTTGTTAATGATAGCCATTCTGACAGATGTGAGATGTAGTGCAGAAGTTTTAAAGTTGTTAATTTAAGTAGAGTTAGAATTCATTAGAGAGACTTGAAATTCCCTCTACAATCTTGATGTTTTATAATGACAAAAACTACAAGTCATTGAATGTCAGTCATTCATTCCTCCACCTGTTATAATAAAATAATGAATAAATCATAAAAGAAGGGAGGAAAATCACACAGCCTTTTCATGAGGAACTTATAAGAGTTAGCAATCCATGTCTTTTTTTTAAAATATGCTTTATTGATTTTTAGGGAAAGGGAGAGATAGAAACATCAATGAGAGAGGAACATTATCAATCAGCTGCCTCCTGCACACCTCCTACTGGGGTGGGATTTGAGCTCCCAACCTGGGCATGTGCCATGACCAGGAATCGAACCAGTGACCTCTTGGCTCCTGAGCCATACTCAACCACAACAGCCAGGCATCAATCCAAGTCTTTTGAACATATTTCAAAACTTACTCTTTATGAAGACAGATATAATATTGGTGTTCCACCAAATACTATATTAAAAACAGAATAGTCTCAATTCACATTGCCTTTTTCTCTTTTACTTTTTCAAACTTGTTTGTAAACAAGTTTAGGAGGGACAAAGTCAAGAGGTGTTGATTCCTCTTGGAAATGCATCCACATTTGAGCTACTAGCAATTCACAAGGTTAAAGGTTATAACCACTTATTCTGTTTCTTTCAGACTTCCAAATATGGCCTCTCTCTCTCTCTCCCCTCTCCCCCCCCCCCCCTCATTTAATTTTAAGAAGCTATTCTTCTGGCCCAGATATTTAAAATAAGCTATTGTGGTATGCTTTATGTTTGCTCTTTTCTTACTTAATTTCTTTTTCTTTTCTCTTTCTTTCTTTCTTTCTTTCTTTCTTTCTTTCTCACTATTTTGTTTTGGAGAAAGGGGAAGAAGGAGAGTTCTAAGAAAAGCTTTCATAGCAGGTTCAAAAGTATAATAGCCATTTCAATCTCCAGACATTTGTACCCTTTATTTCTTTGGTCCTTGAAAGGGCTTTTAAATGTTAACAGCTAGGATAGGACTGCTTTCCTATTCCAGGCCATGTTTCATTTCCTTTGTAGTCTTGGGTTCTTCCCCACCCTCAACCTCCCAGTAACCTCCATTGCCAGTTTCTTTATTGAAACAAAACAAACAAAAATAGTAAGAAAAAAAAAGATTTTATTCATCAAGATGTGTATATAGACACTTATAAGATCACATACCTCTTGTAAATTAGAGTATTAAAACTTTTTTGCTTTAATTTATTCTATATTTGGTGATTTCATATGCCTATTTAATATGCTTTAATTTAAAAAGGACAAGTCACCTGCAAAATTAGAGCTAAAACAGGTAACAAGAATATTTGTACACTTCCTCTCCTTAGAAATACTTGAAATATAATCTTCAAAAACTAAATGTCAAAAAGGTGCTCATTTATATACGCAAGTTAAAAATAGGCTTTTATCAATACTAGAAGCCCCTGGTGTGGTCCCTCAGCCTGGCCTGCACTCTCTCGCAATCCAGGACCCCTCAGGGGATGTAGAAGTGCACAAAGCGGCAGGCAGCCAGGGAGGAGCCCAAACCCAGCACCTGCTCATCCTGGCCCCGCTGCACCTGCTGCCGCTGCCATTCGATAGTGCTGCCGTGCAGGTGAGAGGGGCTCGCGCCACTGCAGCTGAGCTTGCCAGCCCTGAGCCCGGCATCTGGCGCCCGTCAGTCAGCTGAGTGGTGCTCCTGCTATGGGAGAGCACTGATCACCAGGGAGCAGCTTCTGCGTTGAGCATCTGCCCCCTGGTGGTCAGTGCACATCATAGCGACTGGTCGACTGGTCGTTCAGTCATTTGGTCGCTTAGGCTTTTATATATATACTAGTAGCCCGGTGCACGAAATTCGTACATGGGGGGTGTCCCTCAGCCCGGCCTGCACCCTCTCCAATCTGGGAACCCCCGAAGGATGTCCTACTGCCGGTTTGCAGGGATCGGGCCTAACCCGGCAGTTGGACATCCCTCTCACAATCCGGGACTGCTGGCTCCTAACTGCTCACCTGCCTGCCTGCCCGCCTGATTGCCCCTAACCACTCTGCCTGCCGGCCTACTTGTCCCCAACTTCCCCCCGCCACTGGCCTGCTCGCCCCCAAATGCCCCTGCCAGCCTGATCACCCCCAACTGCCCCCCCTGCCAGCCTGCTCACCCCCAACTGCCCCCCTGCTGGTCTGCTCACCCCCAACTGCCCCGCTCCCAGCTGGTCTGATCACTCACAAATGCCGTCCCGTCCTGGCCTGATCACCCACAACTGCCCTCCTCTCTTGGCCTCTAACTGCCTCTACCTTAGCCCTGCCACCATGGCTTTGTCCAAAAGAACGTCTGGAAGGTCTCCTGGAAGGTCTCCCAGTCTAATTAGCATATTACCCTTTTATTAGTGTAGATAGAGGCCTGGTGCATGGGTGGAGGCTAGCTGGTTTGCCCTGAAGGGTGTCCTGGATCAGGGTGGGAGTTCCTTTGGGGCGTGGGGTGGCCTGGGCAAAGGGCCTGTGGTGGTTTGCAGGCCGGCCATGCCCCCATGGGGTGAGGGTCCCTGCTGGGGGGGCATGGCCAGCCTGAGTGAGGGGCTGAGGGCTGTTTTCAAGCTGGCCACACCCCCTTCAGGGTGGAGGTTCCCGCTGGGGTGCCTGGCCAGCCTAGGTGAGGGGCTGATGCCTGTTTGCAGGCTGGCCATGCCACCCAGTGGCGATTCTTAATCTGTGGGGGTGTGGCCAGCCTGGGTAAGGGGCTGAGGGCCATTTTCAGGCTGGCCGCACCCCCTTCAGGGTGGGGGTCCCCACTTGGGTGCCTGGCCAGCCTGGGTGAGAGGATGATGGCTGTTTGCAGGCTGGCCAAGCCCCCCAGCGGGGACCCTCACCTCATAGGGGTGTGCCCAACCTGGGTAAGGGGCTGAGGGCCGTTTTCAGGCTGGCCACACCCTCCAATGACCCAGGCTCCCAACTCCTCCTTCAGCGGAGGCCAGGGTGGGCTGGAATCCTGGGTTACCCCCGGCAACCCAGGCTCCCAGCTACTCCTTCAGCCATGGCCAAGGCAGGCAGGAAGCTTGGCTTCCTCCGTTGCCGGTAGCACACCAAGCCTCCTGCTTGCTCCAGCTCCGTGGCCGCCAACATCTTTTTTGGGGGGGTTAATTTGCATACTCACTCTTGGTTGGCTGGTGGGCATAGCAGAGTGATGGTCAATTTGCATGTTTCTTTTTTATTAGTATAGATAGATAGAATACAGTATTATTCTATTTGAGAAAAAAATTACACAAATACAAAAAATAAGTCTGAAACACTGTATTCCAAGGTCTTGACAGTGATTATTACTAGTATTTCTAGGTGGTGAGATGATGTGTTTTTACTTTTTAATTTTCTTCATGCTTATGAATGTAGTTTAATTCATCTTAAGTAGACATGCATTGTTTGTGATAAGGAAAATATTACTCTTAGTTTTAAAAATACGTGCTGTTTTATTACTCTTCAGCACATCATATGGGTAGTTCATATATATATATATATATACACACATATATATTTATATTTAATTATTTATATGAGCATTATATAAGAAGATAAAATTCTAAAGGACAACTTCCAAATGGTAAAATAATGGCTCTCATCTATACTAATAAAAGGGTAATATGCTAATTAGACTGAACAACTTTTGGATGAACTTCAGGACAAAACCATGGTGGTAGGGCCGAGGCAGAGGCAGTTAGGGGCGATCAGGCCAGCAGGAGAGAGCAGTTAGGATGATCAGGCTGGCAGGGGAGAGCAATTAGGGGCATCAGGCTGGCAGGGGAGAGCAGTTAGGGGGATCAGGCCAGCAGGCAGGTGAGCAGTTAGGAGCCAGTGGTCTCAGATTGCAGAGAGATGTCTGACTGCTGTTTAAGGCCCAGCAGTCAGACATCCCCCAAGGGGTCGCCGATTGGAGAGGGTGCAGGCTGGGCTGAGGGAACCCCCCCTCAGGGATTTTCATGCACTGGGCCACTAGTCATATCTAATAAAGAGGGAATATGCTAATTAACCATCACTCCATCACAAGGATGGCTGCACCCACAGCTGAGGCCAAGTTCCCATAAGGAGCCTTAACAAGCAATCAGCAGGGACCTGAGGCTATGCCCTCCCCTGCCTCTGTGGGGCTTGACAGGGGACCTCAGGCTGGCAGGGCTTGACAGGGGATCTCAGGCTGCACCCCCCACCCAGTGGGGCTTGACAGGGAACCTCAAGCACTTCCCATCCTGGTACTGGGCTAGGGGACCTCAGGCTGCTCCCCCTGCCCCAGTGCCAGGCTGGGGGACCTCAGGTCACGCCCCCACCTGTCAGGGCTTGACAGGAGACCTCAGGCAATGCCCCCCACCCAGCAGGGCTTGACAGGGGACCTCAAGATGCACTTTATGTCCTGGTGCTGGGCTAGGGGACCTCAGGCTGCTCCCCCAGCCCCAGGGCCAGGCCGGGGGACCTCAGGCCTCACCCCTGCCCCAGCACCGAGTCAGGGGACCTGAGGCTGCGTTCCTCTGCCTGGTGGGGCTTGACAGGGGACCTGAGGCTGTTCCCCCCTCCTGGTGCTGGGCTGGGGGACCTGAGGCTGTGACTCCCCCACCCCCCGCCTGGCGGATGGGGATCTCATCCATGCCCCCCCCCCCACCCAGTGGGGCTTGACAAGGAATCTCAGGCCATGTCCCACACCTGGTGGGGCTTGACGGGGGACCTCAAGGCATGCCCCCCACCCCGGACTGGGCTGGGGGACCTCAGGCCACGCCCCCCCCATCCTGGCACCGGGCCAGGGGACCTGAGGCTATATTCCCTGCCTGGTGGGGCTTGACAAGGGTAGGACTAGCCAGGTCTGGATCTATCCCAATGAGGGGGGGGGGGGCAGCTGGGTCTCACGTGATTTTGAGGCACATGTGGGTGGGCAGGGACTTGATTCTGGGTCCCGTGGTGTGCCCCAGACCCTGACAGGAGGAAGGTTTTCCTATACATTTTACTTATTTTCTTTCATCTCTGACACTTCTATTATAGAGAAAGGGCAAATAGCAATATTAAATTATTTCCTCTAATTAACCCCCTTTTAATGTGCTTGAATTTCATGCACCAGACCACTAGTATAAATATAAAACAGAATCAAAATGTTGTGTCAGAGATTTTATTTAACTTATTAATTAAAGAGGAAACTAGTAGAAAGTGAAAAACAATTCATAATAGAATTTGATTTACAGAGATTACTATTCTTACTGCACAAAATACATTTGCATTGCCAAAGACAGGAATCATTTGCACTGTTATGAACAGAAATACTTGCATTGTTTTCAGTTTTCTACAATTTCACTTTTATCCCTACAAAGTTGTCAAACAGCCTAATCAAAGATGGTCAAAGTGCACACTCATTTAGAATCGGATAAATCTGCAGGTCCCTAGACATTAGCATTCCCTTGAAAGTAAACCCAGTAATCATTTGTGTCCATTTCCAATTCATTGACAAATTTTTATATGTTTTACTAATTAGTAAACTGAATTAAAACTGCCACAATTATGTCACAATTAAAACTTAAATTCCCGGAATGCAGAAAACATAGTATCTTTTTCTTATGTATCCCATGAAAATGTTTAATAAAGTGTTCTGAATTTAATATATCACAGGTATGTCACAAATATTTGGGGTAATACAAGCATTAGAAACTTCAGACCAGTTAAATGATGGAACATTAGTAAATTATAAAACACTAGAGGCCCGGTGCATGAAATTCATGCATGGGGGAGTGTGTCCCTCCACCCAGCCTGCACCCTCTCCAATCTGGGACCCCTCGAGGGATTGTCCGACTGTCCCCATGCAAGTGTGCCCGGTAGGATTGGGCCTAAATGGGCAGTCAGACATCCCTCTCACAATCCAGGACTGCTGACTCCCAACTGCTTGCCTGCCTGCCTTCCTGATTGCCCCTAACCGTGTCTGCCTGCCAGCCTGATCACCCCTAACCACTCCCCTGCCAGCCTGATTGCCCCTAACTGCCCTCTCTGCAGGCCTGGTCACCCTTAACTGCTCTCCCCTTCAGGCCTGGTCCCCCCAACTGCCCTCCCCTACAGGCCTGGGTCCCCCCCAACTGTCCTTCCCTGCAGGCCTGGTCACCCCCAACTTCCCTCCTCTGTCAGCCTGGTCATCCCTAACTGCCCTCACCTGCAGGCTTGATTGCCCCCAACTGCCCTCCCTTGCAGGCCTGGTCCCTCCCAACTGCCCTCCCCTGCTGGCCTGATCACCCACAACTGCCCTCCCTTGCAGGCTTGGTCCCTCCCAACTGCTCTCCCCTGCTGGCCATCTTGTGGTGGCCATCTTGTGTCCACATGGTGGCAACCATCTTGTGTGTTGGAGTGATGGTCAATCTGCATATTACTCTTTTATTAGATAGGATAGATGCCTGGTGCATGGGTGGGGGCTGGCTGCTTTGCCCTGAAGGGTGTCCAGGATCAGGGTGGGGGTTCCCTTGGGGCATGGGGTGGCCTGGGCGAGGGGTCTGTGGTGGTTTTCAGGCTGGTCACGCCCCCCAGCGACCCAAGCGGAGGCCCTGGTATCTGGGATTTATTTATCTTCTATAATTGAAACTTTGTAGCCTTGAGAGGAGGCCAAGGCAGGCCAGGAAGCTTGGCTTCCTCCATCTCAAGGGGCAACCCAAGCCTCCTGCTCTTTCCAGATCCGTGGCTGCGCCATTTTTTGGGATTTATTTATCTTCTATAATTGAAACTTTGTAGCCTTGAGTGGAGGCCTGGGACCACCAGGTTGTGTGGAAAGCTTGGCTTCCTCCATTGCCGGAGAAATCCAAGCCTCCTGCTCTCTCTGTGGCCGCAGCCATCTTGGTTGGGTTAATTTGCATACTTGCTCTTGATGGGCTGATGGGTGTGGCTTATGGGTGTAGCGGAGGTATGGTCAATTTGCATATTACTCTTTTATTAGATAGGATTACTAAATACTGATATGTGAAATAGGAAAAACTGTATAAAGAAATTATGAGCAATTTATATGTATGTAATATAAAATCACAAACACAAATGTACATAAAGAAACAACTTGTCAAGCAAAGCATGATCAATTCTGAGGTTTTCCATCAGTAACTGTACTAAACTTGAGAAATTTTTAAGGGAGAGAAATCTTAAAACTGAGAAAATTCTACTTATTGAACTAAATTCCCCTCTCAGCTAAGAAATGATCATCATGCCCTGGCCAGTGTGACTCAGTGGATAGGGCATCGACCTGCAGACTAAGGGGTCCCGGGTTCGATTCTGATCAAGGACACATGCCAGGGTTGTGGGCTCTATCCCAAGGTGAGGAGTGCAAGAGGCAGCCAATCCATGATTTTCTCTCACCATTGATGTTTCTATCTCTCTCTCCCTCTCCCTTGCTTTCTCTGAAATCAATAAAAACATATTAAAAAAATAAAAAGAAAGAAATGATCATCATCTAAATTTTACAATGGAACACCTAAATTCAAATCATAGAAGCATAGCTTGATGAAGAAACTAAGGCCCAAATAATTTTTTTGACTCTCCAAAATCACACAATTACTTAGGTATTCAACAATATTTGTTAGTGTAAAAATTATGATTCACAGTAGTCTTATATGTTACATAAAACTGGATTATAAACATGCAAGTATTTTATGAATTACTGGACACAGAAATGAATGAATTAATTAATTACTAGACATAAGCACATTAAGGGAATCCTTGATTTTTTTAGATTATTGTCTTGAAAGAGAATATTTTAATTCTTTCTTGGAACTAAGCATCCCAAATTTGCAGGAAATGGTTTCTACTCTCAGGAAAATATCTCAAAGTTCTATTAGCAACATGGTCTTCTCTCCTTGTCTTTATTACCCAAGAAAGGACATTGCTGAGTTTCTGGACTTTATATGAGACTAGAGGCCCAGTGCATGAAATTCGTGCATGAGGGGGGTGTCCCCTCAGCCAAGCCTGCACCCTCTCCAATCCAGGACCCCTCGGGGGATGTCTGATTGCCTAATCCTGGACCACTGACTCCTAACCACTCGCCTGCCTACCTGGTTGTCCCTAACTGGTCGTCCCCCGCCCCCCTTCGCCAGCCTGATTGCCCCTCACTGCCTCTGCGTGCCAGCCTGATCGCCTCTAACTGCCCCCTCCCTGCTGGCCTATTCACCCCTCAATGCCCCCCCCCGCCAGCCTAATCACCCCCAACTGCCCCCCTCTGCTGGCCTGATAGCCCCCAACTGCTCCCCCCTGCTGGCCTAGTCGCCCCCTACTGCCCTCCCTGCTGGCCTGGTTGCCCCTCATGGCCCCTCTGCTGGCCTGGTCGCCTCACGCAGCCTGCTGTTCAGTCATTTGGTCATCTCTCACTAACCCTCCTGCCAGCCTGGTCGCCCCACACAGCCTGCTGTTCAATCACTTGGTTGTCCCTCACTAATGCCCCTGCCAGCCTGGTTGTAGGCAGCCATCTTGTGAGGGTGTGAGGGTTAATTTAAATATTACCTCTTTATTATATAGGATACCACTCTGTTACATTGTATTATTTTTATTCTTCCTATATTAATTCAAAAAAACTTATTAACTACTCTGTCAGGCATTGTGCTAAAAGATACAGAAACAAAAAAATAAAGATGGAACAGTCCCTATCCCGAGGATGTTATTTCAGAGTTCCACTGGGTATAGAATATCTCCTTGTTTTTATAAGACAAGGTAAGAGTATTACTGAATTTCTATGCCATATAAGCAATTCTATTACACTGTATAATTTCATTCTTACCTAAAGTCTTCTGTATATGAAGCAGAGTAAAATCTGATTATACAGATTTTCCAGTTTTCATTATCTCCTATGTTACTTTTAGGTTTGTGACCTTGTTTTATAACTTGAAGATTTAGCCTTACACCTAGGTGCCAACAATTCTGGTAAAGAAATAAGACAGGTTGCCAGTTCATTAAGCTTTTCTAGACTTTCACTAATTAAATTAAAAGTATTTAGTAACTACTAGCCTTATTAATTGTCCTTTTTATTTCAGAATTCTTTTAGCAATCTAAATTACCTATTCAGGCATTCCATTGGCTTATTGGTATTAAAGCTAAGTGTTCTAAATGCTTTGGAGAACCACAGTCCACCCTAGAAAATTCTGTAACTTAACTGTAATTTCATTGTAATTTTCATTTATAAAACTTTTGTAGACTTGTAGTTAGTAGGCAAAATATTTTAATTTATAGTAAAGAGCAAACAACCACTTTCAAAAAGTACTTTTTCTCCTCATGGGTTTACTCTTCTCCACCTTGATTTATGGTTTATTCTTCACAGAACTAATTGATTAAGGTGACCTTGCTTGGTTATAAAAATTATCCTATTTGAGGTGTGTGTGTGTGTTTTTCATATTTGAATTGGTGTTGTTATCCCTTTGCTTCCAAAATAAAAGAATTTGGATATATGACTGCATAAAGAACTATATTCCACTGGTGAGTTCTATAAATGGTGATAGTCCGAAATCGAGAAAAGTGATACTATTTCTACAGGGGCAAACTAAAGCAATTGCTGAGTTCAGGGGCTAATAGTGAAGCAGTTTCTCAGGCTACTTTCAGTACGAAAATGCAACTGTTTCTGAACTGTCATCCCACTTACTGATTTTAGCTT
Organism: Corynorhinus townsendii; assembly: GCA_026230045.1. Taxonomy (NCBI): domain Eukaryota; kingdom Metazoa; phylum Chordata; class Mammalia; order Chiroptera; family Vespertilionidae; genus Corynorhinus; species Corynorhinus townsendii. The sequence goes on along the minus strand of JAPDVU010000008.1, from coordinate 32,059,123 downwards.
TAAAAAAATCAAGTTTTTAATCAAGGTCAGAAAGCTTCAAAAGTAAGGCCATGGATCCTCACAGAATGCTAGGGTTGAAGGCAGACAGGTTCAGGCCTGGTTAAAAATTCAGATACCTTGATACTGCATGAACAAATGTCCAATATCTAAATAAAACCTTTAGATGCAGCGGTTTCTGTGGAGATGAGTGGTTGCTAGGGAGGGACGGCCTAATGGGTACTGAATTTCCTTTTGGGGAGATGAAAATGTCTTAGCACTAGGTCGAGGTGATGATTGCAGAACACTGAATGTACTAAATACCACTTAATTGTACACTTTAAAATGGTTAATTTCATGTTATGTGAATTCCACCTCAATAAAAACAGTATTTTTTTAAGGGGGAAAAAAAGATACATGGCTTTCTGGCAGAAATTCTGGATTGGGGTTGGGGGGCTTCACTTGGTGAAGACCCCCCAAAAATGTCTACACACCAACAGCCGGATCACACAGGGTCGCTGCCACTTTCCACACAAAGCCACGTGGAAAGCTTACAAAATTCCCTGGGGGGGGGGGGGGGGGCCTAGTTTCAATAACTGCCAATAAAACTGGTACACCATCATTGTGGACTCATCTCAGTGAAAAAGAGAAAGCAGCAAAATATTCCTCAGAAACTTCTAGAAAGCTGCACCGCTGGTCACCCAGAAACCTCTACCAGTAATACAGAACACCAGGGTGGAAACAGTAGAAGCCATTTTTTTCTCAAAGGTTTTTGTATTGGGAGTAAGCTCACTCGTGAGGATTCAATAAGCCTCAAACATTATATTGAAACCTAGGTGCTTAACTATGACGGACACGTAGGTCAACCGTGCGGCACCTTAGTGAAAAGCGAAAACCCACTCTAAGTCTCGTTTTGTGCCAAGGAAGCTCTGCCACAAGGCTCACCGCCATACCCATCCGCGGGAAAGCTTCCTCCACCAGCCGGAGAGGGCGGGGCCTCAGAGGACACTCCCGCCACATAGCACGAGGTGCGCCGCTGGGCTTCCTGGGAATAGTAGGTTCCGTCACCCCTCTTTGTCTCTTGTTCAGGCTGTCTGGAGTCAGCCAGGAAACTACAATTCCCAGGGTGCTCTGGGGTGGCAAGCGGCTGCGTCGTGACGACTGTGGCAGAGAAGGGCCGACGGGCTCTGCGTTCTGGAGTGGCGCTGCTTGGTCCGCAGGCAGGTTGCAGGCTGCTGGTGCCGGAGCTGAGGAGAACAGCGACTCGGTTTGGCATTTGCTGTCGGGGTCCCCGCAACGATGAGTGCTGCCAGGGAGTCCCATCCGCACGGGGTGAAGCGTTCAGCCTCCCCAGACGACGATGTAAATAACAATGGCGGAATGGATGAGGGTTGAGGCCTACTGAAGGTTGGGGTAGGCCGGGAAGGGTGGGTGTAGATGGAGGAAGCGCCGGAGGTGGCCTGAAAAGGAAGGGAAGGCGGGGGACCCAGAGGAATGGGAAATGTCTCCCTTCTTTATTTAGGGTCGCAAGGTGTTAAGAGGGCCGCACGCTGAGAACCACAGGCCTGCGTAGGAAGGGTGATCGAGGAAGGAATTCCTGTACGGTTGGGAAGTGAAAGAGCGTAGTCAAGAGGTCATATTTGCCTCTTTGGGGGCTGATGAAGCCTCTTGGTCGGGCCTTTCCACTCGGGATAGAGACGGCAAGACCCGCCCTGTTTTAGGTTTAAACTGCTCCTGTGACAGTGTCAAGGTGTTGGTGCAACTTGGGCAGATTCTCCGTTCGGGATTATTTTTGCAGTGTATTGTTAACAATCTTTACTGTACTGTTAAGAGTAAACTCAGAACAGTATTGAATGGGAAAATTGTATCGGGGAGTAATTTGTTACTGGCGCAGGGTGGTGAGGTCTAAGACGTTGCGACCTAGAAGCCCGTTTTGATGTCAAGTACCTCCCTCTCCCCTCCTCCCTTCTCCCTCCGCTTTCCTCCCGCCCCACCCCCAGCACGTCAGTTTAAATAGCAAACCATTCATTTCTTAAAGTAACACATTAAATATTTACTGCTGTGCCAGGTGTTGGAAATTCAAAGATGAATAAGTATGTGCTTATCGTGGGCCTTTTTGTATATCTGCCCCAGCTCCTAGCGCATTGTCATGGAGACTGCAGTAACCAGTAAACTTAAAACTAGGTCCTCTCACCGTCGGTAAAGAAATGCCCTCTGAGAATGTTGATGGGGAGGGGGAGCATGGCAGGTCATCTTTACGGATGGTGAAGGAACAACATCTAGTTTTCTTTCCGTTATTGTTTAAAGCACTGTCAACTACTGAATGTATCGTTTTTTATTTTCTTATACTTCAGTGCCTTTCATAATATCTTATTTTGTGAATCATAAAAGGCTCACTGAATTCTACTCGTGTGTATCTTTTGTAGCAAATGAAATAATGGTTAAGACCCACCACTCTATGGGTGGAAGGGTTAGGTCCAGAATAGTAAGGCTCTTTTAGCTTTGCAGAAAGATTAGCAATCAGTAAAGATTTGAGGATGAATAGTTATAGTGAGCTTTATTCATGCCCTCTGTTCCTCCCTACAAGAGGCTTTTAGATCTTTTCTTGTTGATATGGTAATCCAGTTCATGCCGTGAATTTATCTAGGCTTTTAAGTAACCTGGGTGCCATTTCAAAAGCTATTGCATCGTTTCCCTCCTGGTATTTAGTTGTGACTTGATTGTTAGAATGTTAGGTACCTGTTTTGCTAGACTCAGAGACATACTCTTTTAGCTTGACAGAAAATTCTTGGTGATATTAAGTAATTTAATACAAAGTTAAGGGGATTAAATAATTAAGACTTCTATAGCTTCTGATGGGATCAGTTTAAATTAGATGACTTTTTCCAATTCTACAGGCATTCTCTTTGAAGATGATGGTTATAGTTACAAATAAAATCAGGACTTAGCACCATCATACATGCCCTAAATTTGATTATGTTGTTAATTTTATATTATAGTGCAATACAATAACCTATCCCTTGATAGTGATTTTTTTAAAGTTTCATATGAATTTTATTTTTGCTGGTAATTGGGAGTTATCTTTTAAGTACTTGTTTGTAAAATACTTTAATATATGTAAAACATTTAAAAATGTTTTTAAATATACATATAAATTGTAGAAAATCAACTAGTTATAATATGTAGTTGGTCAATAGTTTCTAATGAACATCCACTGCATGTAAAAGATAATTGAAGTATTTTTTGTTTTGTTTTTTGTCCACTGACCTCACATATTAAATCGGGATTATAAAATATTTAAAAAGATATTAAAAGTAGATATTAAATCACAGAATCCAACTCTAGGAAAATGCTGACAATTCCAAAAGTTAGTATGGTATTATTGGAGGTAAATTGATTGCAGTTCTATTAAATATCGACAGCTTAAAAAATATTAGGATTATAAATTGTAAACAATAAGGTTATTTATATAAAGACATTGAAGACATTTGCTCTTTTTATATATTTTTATAACTAGTTTATAAACTATTTCCACATACTCTATCTCATTTGGTTGTGTACAGTATAATGTGGAAAGAGCAGAGGACTTAAGGCTAGAGGATGGAAGCAAGTCCCTCAGCCTCTTTGCCTCATTGTCCTTATTTATTAAATGGACTCTTGAGAGAATGTAAATGAAAGCGGTTTGCAAATTGTAAAACACTGCAATTTTAAGTGTTATTAAGACAGTTTTAAAGAAGCCTTGCTATATAAATAAGGAATGAAAAGAAGTTTAAATGCCAGTCTAGGTTAACAGAGAGCAAGTAATTTAGTGGGATTCAGAACTTAAGCTTCACTAGTACTTTAATTTTTTTTAACTATATTGAACCAGAAATAGTTAAGAACTAACTGGTCTGTGAAAAGATGAGCTGTCAGATGGAAAGAAGCAGAAATTTGGAACTTAGCCAAAATTATGAGAGCATATGAGCCCCCTACCAAAAGGAATTTAGAAGAGCCATGGTTGCCCATGTAGTACAAATAGTTTTAACTCTCATATGTCCAGAAGAAATGGCCATCATTGTTTCTTTTATATTCTATTAGTCTTTTTTTACAAATAATTTTCATAAGTAAGGAGAATGGTGAAAATCGCCTTCATTAGAAATTCTAATATGAATTTAACCATACCAAATCAAATTTGTACTCCACATTTTCATGACATACATACCCAAAATGATGAGCATCCTCTGAATACAGCTAACTGCCTATCAGTTATTATGTGTGAAGCTGGAACATATAATTTAAGATTACAAACCTATTTCTAATAGATTTTAGCTTATTAGGAAGTTATTCTAGTTCTTACATTTGCATCATCAAAATATAATACTAGAATTATTTTAAACATTTGATTGCTCATAATTTTGTGTTGAGAAAGGGGTTGACTGCTCCATAAATGTGAAACATTTCATTTTTAAATTATAAACTCAATTAGAATGATCACTGAATGTTTTCATTTCTACATTCATTCTAGTCACCTTTGTATACACACCTGCCTTCATCATTTGTCCACTTAAAAACCATATCAAGTAAGTTTTAGTGTACAGCTAACATAAAAGTTACATATCTTTTTAGAAAAACAGGATGGTCCAGGCTATTATAGCAAAATATTGCAGGATGAAGTCCTTCCTGTTGAGTGACTCTCTGGATGAGAGTATTATATTTATTTTTTCTCTCTTTTTTTTCTTTGTCTATAATTTCTGGTTGGAAAAAGTAATTTAGTTCATCATTCAAAGGATCATAGTCATAAGATTTTTGCATATACAATTTGCCATAACTTGTCAGTTTGCATTCAACTACTTACTTGTCTAATAATTGTGAAATGCCTTCTGTCAGTTTCCAGTATTTTACACACTTGCAATTATGGGTAGAAATGAAAAAAATCTGAATTAACTGTGTCCAAAGAAAGCTAGAAGTGACCAACAGATGGGTGATGTTTTCTTGAAAGTAATGCAGTACTTTAGACAACATGATGAGAAAACTCTTCTACTACCATTTTTCTATTTTCTTACTATTTTAGTCATTTTTAGCATAGTTGGGAATAATTGGTGATTTAAAGTAATTCTTACATTTGTTTCAAGATGTAGAGAAAAATAGCATTAGGATTCCATAATATTAGATTTATCAAAGGGTTCAATATTTGATATTGATTTGGCCCAATATTTGATAATTATAAGGTAAAATGGGTTATTTTATTTTTTATAATTTTTTTTCATTAAAAAATTTTTTAAAAATATGTTTTTATTGATTTCAGAGAGGAAGGGAGAAGGATAGAGAGACAGAAACATCAATGATGAGAGAGAATCACCAGTTGGCCGCCTCCTGCATGCCCCCCACTGGGGATCAAGCCCCGCAACCCAGGCATGTGCCCCTGGCCAGAATCGAACCCGGGACCCTTCAGTCCGCAGGCAGACACTCCATCCTCTGAGCCAAACCAGCTAGGGCTATTCTGTTCTTTTAAAAAATAAGTAAACTTTCTCTTTATTCTTTGGAAGACCTCTAAGAGTAAATGAAAGTCATAACATATCCTTACAAAAACTAGAACTCCTCAAAAAGCAACTGATGCCCTAGCTGGTTTGACTCAGTGGATAGAGCGTTGGCCTGCGGACTGAAGGGTTCCAGGTTTGATTCTGGTCAAGGGCACATGCCCAGGTTGTGGGCTCAGTCCCCAGTGGGGGGGCGTGCAAGAGGCAGCTAAGCAATGATTCTCTCTGAACATGATGTTTCTATCTCCCTCTCCCTTCCTCTCTGAAATCAATAAAAATAAAATTAAAAAAAAAAGAATAAGAAACTGAAAAACTAAAATTGGGTCCAATAAACTCTGATGTTAAATTGTCCTAATATCCCAAAAGCCAGTTAGCTAACTTAAACTAACAACTTGGCAGCCCTCTGGGTTCAAAGTACTGCGTGCTCTAGAGTCCTATAAAGCTCTGGGGCAGTAGGTATTAACATCTGGTTGCCCACATGAACCTCATCACTTGAGGAATTTGTTAGAAATGAAATCTATGAGCCCCACCTCAGACCTACTGAATCTGCATTTCCTGGGGTGTTCTAATAAGCCTTTCAGATGATGCTGATAGAAACAAACTTGAAAACTAAGCTCTCTGGCTGTAAAAGAACTAAAAACTTCTGCCTTGAGGTAACAAAAGGAATAAGATGTTCCTCCAATGTGTTTACATCCCAATAAACCCATCATAAGTTGAAAATACCATTAAATAAAAAATGCAAAACTTAACTTACGGAACATCATAGCTTAGTCTGACCAGTTTCTACTAAATGGGCATCACTTTTATACCATCATAAAGTTGAAAAATCTTGTTGAACCATCGTTAAGTTGGCTGTATATTTATGATACATGTGCTTAATTTCCTAAATACTAATGAGCCTATAGTTAAAACTGACAGGGGAAAAAAACTTAGAATTTACTGGTAAACTTAAAAATGTTTAATACTTAATATTAGGCAAAACAAATTAATATGCAAATTTCTTTTCCAGCTTGGATCTAGCAATTGGGAGGCAGCAGACTTAGGTAATGAAGAAAGAAAACAAAAGTTCTTGAGACTTATGGGTGCAGGAAAGGTAAGCCATCAGACAGTATGCATTTTTTTCTTTTCTGTGAAAATAATGCCTTTTTCTGTATATGTTAAGTGAGAAGTACTGAATATACTTGGATCCCATTTCCCTGTTCTGCATGATTATTTTAGGCTTTGGCGAATATAGCTGACCAAACTGGGCGCTTAAAATTCTTACTATTTCTTAGGATTCTCATTGCCTCTAGGCAGTAGCTTTAGGAACTGTATAGAAAAAATTTTTGGTTTGAGGAGACTCCTACAGAAGAAAGAAGATGTTAAAGTCTATGATTTGCCATTTGTTAGACTAATAATTTGATACAAGGTATTACTGGACAGACCAGTTGGTAGGTCATATCACTCCTTCCAGCCCTTGAAGAAGTAACCAAGGGAATAACCTTTATCCCTGATTTTTAAAATGTTAAATTTATTTTTGTGAAATTCCTTTGATTAACATAATAGAAGATATAAAATATAGGTGCCAGAAAAACATCACCTATTAGAAAAACTCTTTTCCTAGCAATTTATTTTTACATTCAAATACAATGGTATTTGAATGTAAAAATACCATTCAAATGGTATTTGAATGGTAGCTAGGTATTTATTTTTTGTAAGCAAGTACATTTATTTTTGTAACATTGTCCCAATAGCCTTCCTACAAATAGAATGTGAAAGAAATAGGGAAATTTTTCTCTCTTTTAAGATCCTGAAAATGAAATTCTGCTTTTTTTGTTATTAGTATGAGAATGTATTGTGCATTTTAGTTTTACCAACAGTTACTGACCACTATATGTCAGGTACTTTACGAGGTCTGGTGGGAGGTGGGGGGCATCACATAGAGCAATAACACATGTTTGGAGCCATCATGTAATAGAGGAAATCAGATAATAACAATATAGAATTTAATTGCTATGAAAGAGCTATACACATAGTGCTGTGGAATCAACAGACAAGAATGGCTAGCCCTGGCTTAGCTGTATAAGAAACCTTTCCAGAAATAGAATTGATCTGAATCTGAAAGGATATGGAGTTAACCAGAATACAGCAGTGGGGTTGAGGGTAGGGAGAGATCATGCAAAGCATGAAGATCTATACAAAGAATGCATTTGTATATCTCATTAATCCAGATTTTCCATAATTTGTAATTTGTCATAGAAAGTATTTTGAAGTTCCCCTTGGTTCATGCAAATAAAAGACTTGCTAAGGATATATAAAATAAGTAATAGTTTAGAGGGCATGATAAACCTAGTAGAATGAAAACTCTTCAAATACTTAGGAAGAACACTAACAAAATGTATGCATTATAGCTACCAATAGTGAATTATATCAATAAAAGGGGAGGGAACAGATTGAACATTTAAAAAATAAATTTGGCTACCAGTAAATGGGCTGTTTACCATACATTAAATTCTTTGCTAGCAAGGCAAAATTGTACCTGTGATCTTTTATATAGGCTGATTTGATTTGATCTGGCTTGTGGCCACATTCCTAATACTAGCCAACTACTATGAGTATTTTATTGGTCACTGAGAGAACTAGCTGAGAAAGTATGAATAGACCACTGTCATTATATATTCAGATCTTGTTAGTGAGGTATTTTCTGGAATTTAAAGAAACAACATATTGAATCATTGATTTGCTTATGTGTTAATGGCATGTAAAACATTAATGCTTGAAGCTTTCAGTAATATCTTTGGGTATGGAGAATGTGTATGTCATCCTTTACAATAGAAAGATTTGTTAACTATATCTTCACAGATGATTTAAGATTGCTTTGCAAAGTCACTCAGTGTCCTAGTGAACAATTTCTTTACATTATGAAACTGAATATGAACCATATTGGGCCCTGGCTGGGGCCAGGGTGTGGTTCCGTGGTTAGAGCGGTGGCCCTTGCACCAAAGGATCACGGGTGCAATTCCTGGTCAGGGGCATGTACCTGGGTTGCAGGTTCTATCCCTGGCTCCAGTCAGGGCATATGTGAGAGGCGATCAATCCATGTCTCTCTCTCACATCGTCGTTTCTCTCACTCCACCTTCCTCTCACTCTATCTAAAAATCAATGGAAAAATTTGTTTTATAAAACTAGATTATTTTAAATTGTGTTCTTTTTGATAGTTTGAGATTGGGTGCTCATTGCCGCCAAAATACTAATGAGCTAGCAATTTGAGAATGTTATGTCAGTAGTAATAATGACTTTCATTTTTTATATTTTAAAGATCTATTAAAGTGCATTATAAGTCTGTTTCATTTTTAGCTAGCTAAATAGTCTCGTTTGCAATCTCCATGAGATATGCCTGAGACACCAGACAAAGAAGGTGGGAAAGTTAAAGCAATTCAATTGACCTTCTTAGAAAAGAAGATATTTAGATTGTCTTCATTTTTTACTAATCTATCCTTCCCACTTAAAATTCCAGCTTGTTCTTTACATACTCTACACCCTCTTCCTCTACTCTCTTTAATTTGTATGTGTTTTAATGGCATTTACTACCTTCTAACATACATAATTTACTTTTGTTTCTCCCCTCCCCCCCCCCCCACATCCCTACCATTGCTAGAATGTAAATTCCATAAAGACAGGGATCTAAACTTAATCTTTTTTTCTGCACTGTATCCCAGAAGCCTGGAATAGTGTTAGGCATATAGTAGACACTCAATAATTATGTTAAACTAGAGGCCTGGTGCTCGAATTCATGCAATGGGACCCCGGCTGGCCAGCCGGCCCTTATTGGGACTGGGCGAGATGGCCAGACACACCCTGGAGCCCTCCTGTGGTCCCTGGCCTGCAGGGATTGGGCTGAAACCGGTCCATGCACAGATTCATCCAGGGCATGTCCGGCCCATCTCGCCCAGTCCTGATCGGCCAGTCCCCAGCAGCAAGCTAACCTACTGGTCAGAGTGTCTATCTCCTGCTGGTCAGTGCGCATCATAGCTACGGGTCAAACAGTCACTTAGGCTTTTATATATATAGATTAGTGGTCTCAAATTCTAATACATTATCTGCCTCCTTATAGAAAGAACATACTGGTCGTCTTGTTATAGGAGATCACAAATCAACATCTCACTTCCGAACAGGTAAGAAATTTAAAGCATAATTAAAATGATATTTAAAATATTAGACTTGGAAATGTACAGAGTATATGAAAACATGTTACATATATTATGTAATAATTAGTATATACTTTGATTTTTAAAATATTTGAGAGTATAGAGTACACATCAATATGATATTCTAACCAAGAAACTGATGCTTTTATGTGTCTTTGTTTTTACTGACTCATATTTTAATTGTAGTAAGATTTTTATGCCTCATCTTACAAACTGTAGTATGTATTGACTTTATATATTTTTTACTTTATAAATTATTTAGCATATGTTATAATTGGCATATTTTCTGGCTTATAGTTTATTCACTGTTTTGTTCTGAAATCTTTGAAGAACTAAAATTCATTGCAAAACCTGAAAAAAATTAACTTAAAGAAATTGGGGGGGGGGGGACTTTTAAATAAGAACTGGAAATGGATTTGAATTCAGTCTGCTGAAAAGTGAAATTTTCTCCTATTTCAAATTGACCTTGATCATGGACATTAATAATAGGGCATAATGACCTTGGTATATTTAACAAAACAATTAAAGTATTTAAATTCGCTTTTTACTGACCTAGAATATGTAGCACATTTTAGAAATTAATTGGTATTTTATACTTCTGGCATTAAACAATTTCTAATTAATTTGCATTGCTACAGAAAGTTAAAAGAGTCCCTGAGCTTTGCAGAATGGAAATATATTCATCTGCTTTTTAAAACAGGGTTTTATGAATGACAATAATGAAAAGCACCAACATTAGTGATTAAAATGTGAAATTTCTCTCTTATTTACAAATTAAAATGTCATGCAAAGAAAGCTTTGATTGTATTGATAACATCAAGTTCTTATGTGGTAAATTCACATGTAGTTTAGTTTTTTGTTCAGTAACTACATACAACAGTATATATGTAAAAATATATATCATATGTTGCATGATAAAAACATTTATGTTGCATGATAAAAACGTTTATGTTGCTTCAGTAAACTGATATGCAAAGGAAGTCATAAAGGAGAGCCATTACAAGGTCATTTTATTTAACCATCCTCTGAAAGAATTGTGTGTCTTTTCATTATTTTTATTGTAATACAGAAGGTTTTGTTTGGAGGTTTTTTTGTAACTAGAAGAAAACTTTCCTGAGAATAGTTTTTAGACTATAAATAAGCTAAAACATATCATAGCCAGAGTTCTTAGTAATTAATTTTTAGAATATCTGAACTCCATGCACTTTTTCTGAGACTCTGTGTCTAGTGTGAATTATGTGGGAAAATATAAGCTGTTTATGTTTTATAAACATTTTTCTAGTTTGAAGGGTTAGCTATTAAAGAAGTAATTATAAGTACATATTTCAATTATTTTATGTCCATTAAGGTGTATGGTATAGAAACCCATCCACAAAATTAATTATAAAATTAGTCACAGTTCAAGAAATCAGCCCTGATTATAATAGCATATGTATTAAGGGTTTTTTTGTGTAATCAAATATTTTTATTAATTTGACTGAAACATAACCAAAGTACCCTGGACATGCAGGGGAAGAAGACAAGAAAATTAATGAAGAACTGGAGTCTCAATATCAGCAAAGTATGGACAGTAAATTGTCAGGAAGATATCGAAGACATTGTGGACTTGGCTTCAGTGAGGTAGTAATTAATGTATTTTCATTAAATGGGAAGATAATCAATTTGCAATTTGATAAAATTTTTAGTTACTTAAAATATTTTTATATGCTGTACTAGGTCTTTGTAGATAAGAGATTTTTGAGAGATTTATTAATAACTTTTCTGATACCAGCTTATGTAAATTCTGCTTAGGTAATTGCTGGGGCACATTTTTTTTCAGTATAGTTGACATAAAATGCCATATTAGTTTTAGGTGTACAACATAGTGATTAAACAATTATATACCTTATGAAGTGATCACAATAAGTGTAGTTCCCATCTGGCACCATACATAGTAATTACAATATTATTGACTATATTCCCTGTGCTCTACTGTACATCCCTGTGACTATTTTTATAACTGGCAATTTTTTAATTTTAAATAAATCTTTATTGTTCTGATTATTACAGGTGTTCCTCTTTTATTTTTCCCCATAGCTCCCCTCCACCTGATTCCCCACCCCACCCCATGCCCTTACCCCCCGCCACTGTCTTCATCCATAGGAGTAAGATTTTTGTCCAATCTCTTCCCGCACCCCTCACACCTGCTTCCCCTGAGAATCGTCAGTCCACTCCCTTTCTGTGTCCCTGATTCTATTATATTCACCAGTCCATTCTGTTCTTCAGATTTTTCATTCACTTGATTTTTAGATTCACTTGTTGGTAGGTATGTATTTGATGTCATTTTGTTGTTCATAATTTTTATCTTTACCTTTTTCTTCTTCTTCCTCTTCTTAAAGGATACCCTTCAGCATTTCGTGTAATCCTGGTTTGGTGGTGATGAACTCCTTTAGCTTTTTCTTGTCTGTGAAGCTCTTTATCTGACCTTCAAGTCTGAATGATAGCTTTGCTGGGTAGAGTAATCTTGGTAGTAGGTTCTTGCTGTTCATCACTTTGAATATTTCTTGCCACTCCCTTCTGGCCTGCATAGTTTCTGTTGAGAAATCAGCTGACAGTCGTATGGGTACTCCCTTGTAGGTAATTAACTGTTTTTCTCTTGCTGCTTTTAATATTCTCTCTTTGTCTTTTGCCCTTGGCATTTTAATTATGATGTGTCTTGGTGTGGTCCTCTGGATTCCTCTTGTATGGGGTTCTGTGCGCTTCCTGAACTTGTAAGTCTATTTCTTTCACCAGGTAGGGAAAGTTTTCTGTCATTATTTCTTCTAATAGGTTTTCAATATTTTGCTCTCTCCCTTCTTCTGGCACCCCAAAAATTCGGATGTTGGTTCGCTTGAAGTTGTCCCAGAGGCTCTTTACACTATCTTCATATTTTTGGATTCTTTTTTCTTTTTGTTTTTCTGGTTGGATGTTTTTTGTTTCCACATATTTCAGATCTTTGGTTTGATTCTTGGGGTACGTTGATCTACAGTTGAGTTTCTGTATATTCTTTATTTCAGACAGTGTATGCTTCATTTCTGACTGATCCTTTTCCATTTTTTTGGCATTCTCATTAAGCTCCTTGAAGGTCTCATCAAATTTCTCAGCGGTTTTTAGAAGATTCTTGAGTAACCTTATAAATGTGGTTCTGAACTCTGTCATCCAGTAGTTTGCTTTCCTCCGTTTCTTTCATTCGTGACATGTTTCTTTGTTTCTGCATTTTGGCTGCTTCCCTGTGTTGATGGAGTGGCTTTGTGTGGTAGGTGACCTATAGGGGGCAGTAGCTCAGCCTCCCCAATCACCTGATGTGGACGCTCTTGGTACACCCCTTTGTGGGCTGAGTGCAAAGTCTTGGTGTAGTTAAGCCTTAATTGCTGTTGGTACACTGGGAGGAATTGACCTCCAGGCCAATTAGCTGTGAGCACTCCATGTGTCTATAATGGAAGAACTGCTGCGCTGAAGACATGCTTATGGGGCAGGACTTGTTTCAGTGGGGCTTTGGTGCTCACTGAGTCTGCCTCTTGAATGTGTCACTTATGGATGTGAGGAGTTGAAATCTGGTGTCTCACACTGACCACTAGGTACACTGGCTTCTGGATCTCCAATGGGGTGCAGGTCAGCTACTGTCTGAGGCTACCCAGCAAGAGCTACAGTGAGAGCTACAGTTTTCTTCTCTTTGCTTGGGGTTTGGAGGTTTTGGAGCTGTCTGACCCAGGTTGCAAGTTTGCTAGGTTAAGCTGCGATAGGGCAGGCCTTTCTTATGCTAACTCCGCTGCTTGGAGCTTGGGTGGGTTTGTAGGTTGTGCAGGGCGGGGCCTCAGGGTGTCACTAGGTTAGGGCGTGGCAAACAGCAATGGCTGCTAGTTAGCCGGCTCTGTGTCCCCAACGGCATCCGCGAGTCCCGTGCCCCAGTGTAGTAAACAATTATTCCTGCGCGCAGCTCTGCAAGCAAGCCACCCTCACTGGCAGACAGTCCATCTTCTCCCCGTAGGAGTTTGGGTCCCCCGCGTCTCCCCAGAGACTGGATTTCAGAGTAATCGGGGGCTTGTCTCCGTTCGGGTTGAAAAAAGCAATGCACCCAGTCGCCCGCAGCCAGCCCGGATCACGCACCTCCGTACCTCAGCTTTTCAGCGCTCGTGCACGTCTCAATGCTCTTTTCTCTTTCCTTCTAGTTGTAGAACTTCCACTCAGCCAGCTTTCCCGTGGTTCTGGGTGATAGACGTTTTGTCTTTTAGTTGCAGTTTAAATTGTTGTGGGAGGCAGCAGTTTAGGTGTTTACCTACGCCACCATCTTGGATTCTTCTCTATAACTGGCAATTTGTACTTCTTAATCCCTTTCACATTTTATACCCATCTTCCCAACACCCCTCCCATCTGGCAACCATCAGTTTGTTCTTGTATCTGTGAGTTTGTTTCTTTTTTGTTCATTTATTTTGTTTTTTAGATTACACATGTAAGTGAAATTATATGGTATTTCTCTTTCTCTGTCTGGCTTATTTAACTTAGCATAATACCTTCTAGGTCCTTCCATGTTGTGGCAAATGGCAAGATTTCATTCTTTTTTTTTAATGGAGTAATATTCCATTGTGATGTGAACCACATGTTCTTTATGCATTCATCTGTTATCATCTGACAATTTTATACTTTCCTTTCCAATTTGGATAGAAATTTTACATATTTTTCTTGCATGATTGCTGTGGCCCAGGATTTCCAATACTTTGTCAAATAAAGTTGATGAGTGTGAACATCCTTGTCTTCCTCCTGTTCTTAAAGGAAAAGCTTTCACTTTTCAACATTGAGTATGTTAATTGTGGGTGTGTCATATGGTCTTTATTATGTTTAATTTGAGTAATCTTTCTGCATATTGCTGAGAGTTTTCATCATAAATGGATGTTGCATTTTCATCAGATGCTTTTTCTGCAACTGTTGATAAGATCATATAATTTTTATCTTTCATTTTATTTATCTGATTTATCACATTAATGGATTTGTGGATACTGAACCAACATTGCATACCTGGAATAAATCCCACTTGATAGTAGTGTATGATCTTTGGAATTATTGCTGAATTCAGTTTATTAATATTTTGTTGAAGATTTTTGCATCTATGTTCATGAAAGACATCAGCCTATAATTTTTTATTTTTATAGTGTTTCTGTCTGGTTTTGGTATCAGGATAATGCTGGCCTGATAAAATAAGTTTGGGAGCATTCCTTCTTCAATTCTTTGGGAACAGTTTGAGAAGAATAGATATTAATTTTTCTTTGTTAGAATTCAACTCTGAAGCCATCTGGTCCAAGACTTTTGTTTGTCGGGAGTTTTTTGATTACTGATTCCATTTCATTACTGGTAATTGGTCTGTTACCAGTTTTGTTTATCTTTTCACAGAACCAGCTCTTAACTTTATTGACTTTTTTCTATTTTCTTTTAACTATTTCTTTTATTTTCACCCTGATCTTTATTATTTTCTTCCTTCTACTCAAAGCTTTGGGCTTTGTTCTTTTTCTAGTTCCTTTGGGTGTAAGGTTAGATTGTTTATTTGAGCCTTTCTCCTTTTTCGAGTTGGACCTTTATTACTATGAATTCCGCTCTTAGACCTACTTTGGCTGTGTCCCATAGATTTTGGGTATTGTTTTCATTTTAATTTGTCTCTGGATAGCTTTTGAATTCTGTGATCTCATTGTTAACTCATTCATTGTTCAGTAGCATATTTTTAACCTCTAGGTGTTTGTGTTTTTCTGTTTCTCGTAATTTCTAGTTTCATATCATTGTGTTTGGAGAAGATGCTTGATATGATTTCAATCTTCTTAAATGTATTGAAACTTGATTTGTGGCCTAGCATGTGGTCTATCAAGTCCATATAGTCTAATGTGTCATTTAAGGCTGTTTTTTCTTGATTTGTTTGTCTGGATGATCTATCCAACAATGTCAATGGGGTGTTAAAGTCCCCTACTATTGTCTTATTGTCAGTCCCTCCCTTTATGTCTGTCAATAATTGCTTTATATATTTAGGTTCTCCTATGTTTGGTATGTAGGTGTTTACAAGAGTTATAGTCTCTTGGATTGATCTCTTTATAATTATGAAATGTCCTTTGTCTCTTGATACAGCCTTTTTTTAATGTCTGTTTTGGCTGATACAAGAATTGTTTCCCCAGCTTTTTTTTTTTTTTTATTTCCATTACATATCTTTATTAAATTGTTTTGTTTTTATAGTTCTCTTTTCCTTTTTTATTCTCATGCTCTCTTCTCTTGTATGTTGATGGCTTTATATAGTGTTATGCTTGGATTCCTTTCTCTATTTCTTGTATACCTCAGAGGCTTTTGGTTACCATGTATTTCATATGTACAAAGTATAGCAGTCTTTTTTTTTTTTTTTAATATACTTTATTGATTTTTTTACAGAGAGGAAGGGGGAGAGATAGAGAGTTAGAAACATCTATCAGCTGCCTCCTGCACGCCCCTTACTGGGGATGTGCCTGCAATCCAGGTACATGCCCTTGACCGGAATCAAACCTGGGAACTTTCAGTCCGCAGGCTGATGCTCTATCCACTGAGCCAAACCGGTTTCGGCAGCAGTCTTATTTTAAGTTGATGGTTGTTTAAATTTGAACACATCACTACGTTTTTACTCACCCTTACCCCACATTTTTGTCATTTTTTTTACCCTGTGTGTGTGTGTGTGTGTGTGTGTGTGCGCGCGCGCGCACGTGTGTTTCTCCACTAAGGCACATCTTAAATAGGCATGAAGAATATTCAAGTTAGATGAAATATATTATGTCACTACTGATGTGGAAGAATTCTCTTAGTTGTTTCCTGAGTCATCTTTTTTGATATTATAACTATTGGTTTATTATTCCAAAGTAGTATAATAGGCAAAACATTGATACTGTAATATCCAAAACAATGTTTTCCACATTTCTATGAATCAGAAGTTAACTTGCCTTATTTATTTTTTAAAAATTCTCTCATGCTTTCAAACAGGGGTAGAGGGTGGGACACGTAGATGAATGAGTGGTCTTCAAAGCCTTTTCTTAAAACAAAATCCTACTCAAGTCCCAGTATATAAAACACAAAGTCTTCAGTTCTTCCTTTGGCAGCCTGTGGTCATAGTACAGTCTTAAAACTGTTAATTTAATGGCTAGGAAATGTTTTTTCCAGTTTTTGTACTTGATTATATTTATTTAAGAGGCTGTGATTGGTGTTTTAGGTAGAAGATCATGATGGAGAAGGTGATGTGGCTGGTGATGATGATGATGATGATGATTCACCTGATCCTGAAAGTCCAGATGACTCTGAAAGTGATTCAGAGTCAGAAAAAGAAGAATCTGCTGAAGAACTCCAGGCTCCTGAGCACCCTGATGAAGAGGAGGATCCCAAAAACAAAAAAGATGCAAAAAGCAACTATAAAATGATGTTTGTTAAATCCAGTGGTTCATAACTCCGAAACACTTAGTCTTTGTATTAAAAGTAAGCCTTATTGTTATAATGCACAGTGGAGGACTGCTTATAGAGCACAGACCTTTGTATTATAATTTTTAAAAAGGCCCTTTTAAGTAATTACAAAGAGTGTTTGCTTTCAGATGCCATGGGTTATACTTTTATGGGCATGACTAAAATCATTTTGTAAAGCGTAAGAGTTGTATAAAATAAGAAATAAATACAATACTCAATTTCCTTTCATATTAGCATTATCAAACCTCTAATCTCACTTTTATCCTTCAAATAGTTGAGGGAGACACTATTTTTTGTTTATGGTAGCTGTCTTTTTGTGTTCATATTTTTCTCATAAAAAGTTTATCTGTACTCTGATGTGTTCATGAAAAGAATTATTTTATTATACTTTGTTATAGTAGAACTATTCATCATGGATATTTCTGCTGCCAATAACAATCTAAATTAACGTTGGCAAACGGTTAGGTACTTAGTTTACTCTTACTGAATCAGCTCTAGTCTTTTGGACCAAAGCAACATGAGAGCAAATACTTTTCACACCTGCTAGGATGGAAATATAACCATCATACATTTGGAATGCTGTGATCTCAAGCAGTCTTTATATAAGTTGAATTACATTGAATGTTAGATTTTTAAATAATATTTGGCAAGTTTTGCAAAAGAAATTATATCTCTGATCATTTGGTCCTATCTAGGAATATGTAAAAGGTTTTTTGTGGTTTGTTTTTTTGGGGGGGGAGGGGGGCGGTTGTTGTTGGTTTGGTTTTTTTTTTTGGTAATATGTGACCAAAGTTAATTTTCTTCCTAAGGCCTAAATAAAGAGAAAGCAGTTTCCCATATTTGGTTGTGATACCTTTATCCTTATTATCTAAAATTGAGGAACAGGCTTTGTCTAATTCCTAAAAAGTAATATTGCTTTCTGAATTAATTGCTAGCTCTGTTAGAGTAAGATTAAACCAATCTATTGTTAGGGGGTTAGTTTGTACACCAGATTTACACAAACTGCCTTATGGGCTAGTCAATGAACTTTGAGTAATTGTGCTCAAAATACTGTTTCTTAGTAACATGTTCAAAGGCTTGAATCAAACCTGTTTACTGAACTAGATACTTAAGGGTTTGATGTGTTCGTTTTGTTTTTTGGGTTTTTGTTGTTGTTAATCCTCACCCGAAGATATTTTTTTCATTGATTTTTAGGGAGAGTGGAAGAGAGAGGGAAAGACAGAAACATTGATGTGAGAGAAACACATCGATTGGTTGCTGCCTGCAACCAAGGTACATGCCTTTGACCCAAATCAAACCCAGGACCCTTTGGTCCGCAGGTCAACGCTCTATCCAGTGAGCCAAACCGGCTAGGGCCATGTGTTGGTTTTTAAAAATTATTTCTATGTCATTTTGAAAGAGGAGTATGGCAACTAGAACAGTGATTTCTGGTTTATGCAATCCATCCTGAAATATTTTTCATATTAGACCCCAACATTTATCTTTTTTTTTTCTTAATTCCTACATCTGTGTGTGTGTGTGTGTGTGTGTATATATATTATATATAAAATATATATATATTAGCCTTTTTATATATATATAAAGGCTAATATGCAAAGTGTCCCCTCAGGAGTTCGACTGGGAGACCAGGAGTTCAATTGCTCGCTATGACATGCACTGACTACCAGCAGGCGGTGGGGAACAAAGGGAGGCCCCGGCTGGCAGCCAGAGGATCTCAGGCCAGGCCTAGGGACCCTACCCATGACAAATTTCATGCACCAGGCCTCTAGTTGTTCTATAATAGGTGCTACCCAATATAAGGTAGAGCAAAAGTAAATCTACAGATGTTCATATGGAAAACAATAAGAATAAATTCTGCATATTTACAACTGTAAACTTTTGCCCAATCCTGTAGTTAATACTGAGTAAGTGGGTAGTAGACTAGATATGTGACATTTAACAAAATTTGGTTTAAACTGGTAGGGCTTTATTCAACAAATTTTACTTTGGCCACTGATTTTCAAATATCTGGTCTAGGGTTACATATTACAACTATTTCAAGTAGAAAGTGAAGACTGATTCATGTTTAAGATGGAAGAGGGAGAGGCAAGTATGTTTTTTAAAGTATTTTCATCACTTCGTTGTTCAGATGCTAGGTTGTTTATAAGCCCTGGTTCTGATAGGTAAATAGAAAAGTCTTTTAAAATAACTGTTTTGGAAGACCATTTTTCTTCATCCAAATAGAAATTCTTATTTCAGTTCATATGTTAGTGTACATTAACATAATCCAGGGTTGGAATAAATTTAAGTCTTTTGGTCCCTGTTGCCTCATATCCTAGCACATTAAACATCACGGCTGTCTTTTAAGCATCAACATTGGATTTTTTTTTTTCCCCTTATCAAATTGGGCAGAAAAACATCAGAGGAGGACAGATATCCCTATATGAAAAGTACCAGGTGAGGCAATACAAAATATTTTTGTGGAATGAAACACTATTCATTTTAATGGAAACTTTTCCCTATCATTGATAATTTCTTACCTGTCTTCTCAAGCATTTTAAAAATATTTTTTATTAAAGTATAGTTGACATACAATATTACTTTCAGGTGTACAACATATTAAGTTGTGAACACACTAAATTCTTGTAACTATCATCATTCAAAGTTAGCACACTAGTGACTATATTCCTCTTGCTTTTTTCATCCATCCCTTCCGGCAACCAGCAGTTTTTTGTTTGAGTCCGTTTTTGTTTGTGTTTTTTTTCATTTGATTTTTTAAAAAGTTTAACATATAATTGGAATTATGTGGTATTTGTGTTTGGCTTATTTCACTTACCATAATACCCTATAGGTCTCACCATATCACAAATGCAGGATTTCATTTTTTATTGGTTTATATATATATATATATATATATATATATACACACACACACACACACACACACACACACACACACACATATATGAATAAAGATATATTATATATACACATATATATATGTGTGTGTATATATATATATTTATTCATTCATCTGTTGATGAATACCTAGATAGCTTCCAGGTCTTAACTATTGTAATTAATGCTTCAGTGAATATAGGGGTGCATATTTTTTTAATTAGTTTTTGTTATCTTTGGATAAATACACAAATGAAATTGCTAGGATTTATGGTAGTCCTATTTTTGGGGGAATCTCCAAACTGCTTTCCTTTCATGTGCCAATTTGCAGTCCTACCAACAGTACTGGGTCCTCTTTAATCCACATCCTCACTAACACTTGTTTGTTGACTTTTTTATAATAGCCTATCTAACTGGTATTTCATTGTGGTTTTGGTTTGCATTTTCCTGATTACAGATTTTGAGCATCTTTTCATGTATTGGTCATCTGCATATCTTTGGAGAAATGTCTCTTCACATCCTCTGCCCATTTTTCATCAGAGTATTTACTTTTTTGTTACTGAGTTCTAAGAGTCATATTTTGGATATCAGCCCCTTACTGAATGTATCACTGATCATCTCCCATTCAGTAGGTTGTTTTGTTGATGGTAGGCTTTGCTATGCAAAGCCTTTTGGTGTGTAGTCACATTTGTTTATCTTTACTTGTTTCCCTTGTACAAGAGGACATATCCAAAAACAATTACTAAGATGTCAAATAATTTACTACCTATGTGTTCTAGTTTTATGGTTTCAGATCTTATAATTTAAGTCTTTAATCCACTTTGAGTTTATTTTATATGGTGTAAAAGAGTGGTTCAGTTTTGTGGGTTTTTTTTTTTTTTTATTGTTTAAGGTATTACAAATAGTAGTACATCTGTCTTTTTTTTTTCTTTTTTTTCCCACTGACCTCCCCCTGGTCCCCTGTTTTGTTTTGTTTTGTTTTGCATGTATTTGTCCACTTTTCCCAGCACCACTTGTTGAAGACACTTCCAATTTCTCCATTATATATTCTTGCCTCCATTGTTTTTGATTAATTGACCATATAAGTGAAGGTTTACTTTTGGGCTCTTCACTCTTTTCCATTGAGCGATGTTTCTGTTTTGTGCCAGTGCCATATTGTTTTGATTATTAAAGCTTTGTAGTATATTTAAAGTCAAGGGGCATCTCATACATCCAACTGTTCTTTCTCAAGGTTTCTGTGGTTGTTTGTGGTTGTTTGGTATTTCCATATTAATTTTAGGGTTATTTGTTCTTGTTCTGAGAAGGATGCCATTGGTACTTTAATAGGATTGCATTAAATCTATCGATTGCTTTGGATATTATGGACATTTTCATGATATTAATCATTCTAGTCTGTGAGCTTGGTATATCCGTTTATTTGTGTCCTCTTCAATTTCTTCAGGGTCTTATAGTTTTTAGAGTACAGGTCTTTCATCTCTTTGGCTAAAACCTTATTCCTAGGTTTGTGGGGTTTTTATTGATGCAGTTATAAATGGGATTGGTAATTTCCCTTTTTTATTATTATTAGAGCTTAGAAAGGTAATGGGTTTCTATCAATTTTGTATTCTGCTACTTCATTTATTAATTTTTTGGATTCTTTAAGGTTTTCTATATATAGATATATAATATGTCAGCTACAAATAGTGATTGTTTTATTTGTACCCTTCTGATTTGGTTGGTTTTAATTTTTCCTTTTTTTTTTCTGGTGATTGCTGTGACTAGGACTTCTACTATGTTGAATAGAAGTGGTAAAAGTGAACATCCTTTTCTTCTTCCTGATCGTAAAGAAAAAGCTTTCAGCTTTTCACCACTGAGTATATGATGTTAGCTTTGGGCTTATATATAGCTTTTTAAAAAAAATTTTTTATTGTTTAAAGTATTACATGAGTCTCCTTTTTCCCCCTCTCATATATAGCTTTTATAATTTTGAGGTTATAAAAGCTGAGATGTTGAATTTTGTCAAATGCTTTTTTCCCACCTATTGAGATGATTGTGATTTTTATCCCTCAGTTTGTTGATGTGATGTACCACCAGGTTAGAGAAGTTTTTAGCCATTATTTTTTCAATCGCTTGTTTTCTCTCTTCTTCTGGTAACCCTATGATGCAAATGTGGGTATACTTCAGGTTGTACCAGAGGCCCCTTAAACTATCAGTTTTTATAATTCCATTTTATTTTTGCTGTTCCATTTGGGTGTTTTCCACTACCTTGTCTACTAGATTGCTGATTCAGTCCTCTACTTCATCTAATCCACTTTTTTTCCCATTTCATGGTTTCATCCTAAGTGCATTGAGCATCCTTATAAAGTGTTTTAAATTCTGTGTGATAGATTGCTTATCTCCATTTTTTTAGTTCTTTTTGTGCAGTTTTGCCCTTTTTTTTTTTTCACTTGAGGAATATTCCTTTTTCTCCTCATTTTGCTGACTCTCTGTGTTTGTTTTATGTATTAGGAAGATCTATGTATCCTGGTCTTGACATAGTGGCCTTATGTAGAAATTGTCCTGGGGACCCAGTGGTGCAGTCTCCCTGATCACCTGAGCTGAGTGTTTTAGGGATGTCCCCTGTGTGGCTTGTGTGTGCTCTCCTATTGTAGTTGAGCCTCGATTACTGTTGGCACACCAGTGGGTGGGATTGACTCAGGCTGACTGGCTGAGGACTGGCTATAACTATAGGAGATGAGCTTTTATATTGGGGCTGACCACATGGAACAGGAGTCACTTTAACTGGGCTCTAGTACCAGCTGAGTCTGACCTTCAGTGTGTCATTTGTGGAGCTGGTTGGTGGTGCTCTGGTGTGGTCTGAAACTGGCCACTGGGTGTGTTGGATATGGAACTTCTGTGGGTGGGCGGGGGCTCTGGTTTAGGCCAAGGTCAGCTACCACTTGTGCCTGGATTGGGGCCTCTTGGTAGGAGCTACAAAGTGATCTGTTGATTGCCATTTGTGCTGGCCTTGGAAGAACTTGGGAGAGGCTGTGCTACAAACTGAGACTGGCTGCCACTTCTTCCAGGCTTGAGGCCCTTTGGTGGGGACCACAATGTGAACTGAGTCCAGCTACCACTATGCCAGGCTTGTGGTCACTTAGTTGAAGCTATATTCCAGACCAAGACTGGCTGCCATTTATGCCAGGCTTGGGGCCACTGATAGGATTACAATGCAAGTTGAGACAAGTCACAGCTTGTATTGGGCTTGGAGATGTTTAGCGAGAGCACAAGGCACGCTAAGGCTGGCTGCTGCTTGTTTGACATTTCTGGACCTTTGAGTGGTTTGGGGAAAGTCTGTAGCATGAGCTGAGGCAGGCCACTTGTGTGGAGGAGCCAATGGCAGAGTCTCAGGCCAGGCAGGCAAGATGGGTGGCATAGGGTCTTGGAAGCACCAGGGAGAGGCAAATGGTATTAGCCAGGTTAATGAGGTCAGATTTGGTGCCTGCCAGTGCTTCCATCTCTGGAGTTTCCCCTACCTGTGGCCCTCCAGCCCTTGCTCTGAAGTCAATTTAGATCCTCCCTGTATCCCTGGCACTTTCTGAGCATCTGCCTCTTAATTGGAGCTTAGAGTGAATGGGCTTGTGAGCAAGGGAGTCTGTGCACGGTCCCTTTGAAAGAACCTCCTTGGTCTTTAGCAGCGCTTTGTCTTTCTCTGTCACAATTCACTCTGAATTTTGCAGCCAGATATTCTGGGGACTCTTCTTTTCAGCACTGATGCCCCCAAGTCGGGGAGTCTGGTTTGGGGCTGGGACCCCTCATTCCTCAGTGAGGAGACCTCCACAGCCAAGATATCCCTCCTGATTCTTAATTACCACACCATGGATATGGGACTTGCCTGTTCTGCCCTTCCCACTAGTCTTGATTGGCTTCTTTACATCCTTAGTTATAAGAATAATGTTCAACTACTCTTCAGGTGGTTGTCAATGATGGTTGTTTATTATTTAGTTGTAATTTTGATGTGGTTTTGGGAGAAAGTGAGCACAGTGTTTCTTTAATCCACCATCTGAACTGGAAGTCCTCTAAAGTAATTATTGATAGGTATGTACTTACTGATTTTGTATTTTTTCTTTGTTCTTTTTCTTCTCTTGATTTATTCTTGGTTTGCTGGTTTCCTGTTTGGGCTTTTTTTTTTTTAGGTTTTTGGTTTATGGTTAACTTTAGGCTCATACATATTATATAGAACTAGAGGCCCAGCGCACGAAATCGTGCGGGTAGGGTCCCTAGGCCTAACCTGCGATCAGGGCCATCGTCTGCCCATTCGCCAGTCCCCAGGCCAAACGTTGCCTCTGCCGCCAGGGCAGGCAGGTTGCAGGCGCGCCCCTCAGCTTCTGTCAGCGCTGCAAGCCTCAGCGGCCCCGAGCAGGCACCACATTCCATCAGCGGCCCACCCAGCGCACGCACATAGAGGTGAAGTCGCTGGCGCCTGCTTTTCTGCCAGCCTGAGCCCCCGCGCAGCTAGGGATGAGCTGGGGATTCCAACAGCCTGACAGCCAGTCCGGTCCTCCTGCCACCCACCCAAGTTCTCCCGTTCACCATCACTGATCCATCAGAGCCTGCGGGCTGGCGGGGAGGGACCAAGAGGTCAGCTGTTCCGCCCACTCATCAGTCCCCAGTCCCACCCCGCACCACCCACCCGCTTCCCTATGGCTCCCCATTCTCCTGTGGGCGTGAGTGAGGAAAGTGGGGGAGGGGAGGGACCAAGAGGTGGTCAACGTACCTCATAGTGACTGGTTGAGCCATCTTTCCGCTTATGGTCCCTGGCCTTTTATTATATAGGATTCTATTTTAAGCAGATAGACATTTAAATTCAAATGCATTTTAAAAGCACTACATTTTACTCCCCCTTCCACATTTTACTATTTTGACAAAGTTTATATATTTTTTGTTTTGTGTATCCCCTGACAGATTATAGTTAATTTTGCTACTTTTTCTTTTAATCTTCATATTAGCTTTTTAAATGGTTTACTCACTGTTGATCATATACAGTAGGTCCTTGGGTTACGTTGGAGATCCGTTCCTATGGCGCTATGTAACTTGATTTTCACCGTAAGTCGGAACCCACCTACATAAGCACCTGTCACTCACACAGAGCACATACACAGCAGTAATGAAGTGAAACAGTAAAAAATATTTTTTTAAAGATAACTCCTGACCTTTACTTGTGGTAAATAAATAATAAAAAACATAAAGCACATAATGTACATACGTCGAAATGACAAAACTTTTTTTTTTTATAAATAAATGGGAGATGGTGATGTAACCATGAAACAATGTGATGTAACCCAAGGACTGCCTGTAGTTGCCTTTACAGTGAGATTTTTTTATTTCCTCAATTTTCTTATTTCTGGTTATGGCCTTTTCATTTCTGTAGAAAGAAGACCCTTTAACACTTCTTATAAAGGCATTTTAGTGGTGAACTTTAGTTTTTGCTTTTCTGGGAAAATCTTAAGCTCTCCTTCAATTCTGAATGATAACCTTTCTCTGAACATTTAAAATATTTCCTGCCACTCCCTTTGGCCTATAGAGTTGCTGCTGAGAAATTAACTGATAAACCTTGGAGGGTTTTCCTTGTATGTGATTTTTTGCTTTCCTCTTGCTGCCTACGAGATTGTCTCTTTATCCTTAACTTTTGCCATTTTAATTACAAAAATTAAAATGGTGTGGGACTCTAGTTTCTCTTGTTTGGAACTCTCTAGGTTTCCAGGACCTGGATGTCATGTTTCCTTCCCCAGATAAGGAAAGTTTTCAGCCATTATTTCTTCAAGTATACTTTCTGCCCCTTTCTCCTTCTTGGACCCCTACCATGCTAATATTAGAGTGCTTGATTTTGTCCCAGAGATCCAATCCATCCCTTGTACAATCATCTTTTCTCTTTTTTTTTTTTTGAGTGTAATACGCTGATTAGACCGAATGTCCTTCCAGACGAAGCTGGGGCTGCGAGGGCTGAGACAGAGGTAGCCACCTAGACAGGTGGGGGCTGAGGGTGGTGGGGCCAAGGCAGAGGTGGCCGCCACTGTGGCAGGGGCCAAGCCCCTTGCACAAATTTTGTGCATCAGGCCTCTAGTACAAGAATAAACTGTTTTGCACACTTAAAACTGTAAGTCTACTTTTGCCCACTCCTATATTTTCTAATTCTTTGCTGAAGTTCTGAGTTCCTCTATTCACAAGTTTGTTGAGCATCCTTATGACCATTTCTTTGATTCTTTATCAGGCAAGTTATCTCCATTTCATTAGAGTTTTTATCCAGTATTTCTTGTCCCTTCATTTGGGGCATATTCTCCTCCCTATTTGACTTTCTGTTTTGTCCCCATGAGTTCGATGATAGATATATCACTTTCCCAATCTTGAAACAGTAGTCTTGTATAGAAGTAACCACTGTGTGGACTGTGCCAGCAGGTTGAAGTTGGGGCAGGTGCACGCAGTACCTGGTGAGCCATGGACCAGGAGCAGGGTCCAGTAAGGACAGTGTCCGTGTGTGTGTGGTAGCTCCCTATTGTTCCAGCTGTCCATAGTCAGGATGGAATCAGGGCAGGACAGCCTGATGTGTGTGTACTTACTTGCCCTTCTGAGCCGGTGTGTGTGTGGTGCCCCCTGTTGCTTTATTACCAGAGCTAGGTCTGAGCAAGGCAAGCTTGTAGCAGCAGCGCCCTACTAGATTCTTTCTCTGGATGGAGTAGCCCTGTGTGCAACCGCACCTTGTACCTGCTGGATCAATTTTTGGGTGGAGGGGCCCTGTCCACTCATGCTGTCGTACCCTCATGTTCCTGCTCCAGTTAGTTCCAGAAGGGGTGGCTGGGGACACAATACAAGGTCTCTGCAGGAATACCTGGATAGGGCTCCCACCCACTATCCCAAGTGCAGGAGAGACAAACGGTGGTGCTGTCCGGTTCCTCTGGTCCTGAGGCGTTCTCTCAGCTCCTGAATAGCTCTTGCCCAACCTTCTTTATGTGGTCTTTTTTGTTGTGTGGAAGCTATTCACTTGGTTCTCAGTTGTCTTGGGAAGAATTGCTTTATATAGAGTTGTACATTCACTGTGTTCTTGGGAGGCAGCGAGTTCAGTGTCCTATGCTGCCATCTTGGGCTCACCTCAGAATGTTACATTTTTTTCTTTCAGAAATCCTCTAGTCATGTGCTGCTTCATGTTTCAGTCATGTTGCATATACAACATTGATCCCACCAGGTTATAATGGATTATGAGCAAAAAGTTTGTATGCAATGCTGAAAGAAAAGGCTGGACCTGATGTTGAATTTACTGCTAGCTCTGGGTAGTTTAAATAGGAGAGGCTCAGCATGCTGTTTATCCACCTGCGCCCACCCAAGACTGGGACCCAGAGTTGACAAAGGAGCAAGAGGAGCAAGTTGAGAAGTAGGGGTAACCGTCTTGTAATTGAAAAGGTATTCAGGAAGATAGATTTCAATTTTGTGCGTATTAATATATAAAATTCCTCAAATCTATACTTTTTAAATAATTTTTAGAATGTATTTTTTATTGATTTCAGAGAGGAAGGGGGAGATAGAAACATCAATGATGAGAATCATTGATCAGCTGCCTCCTGCACGCTCCCTACTGGGAATCGAGCCCACAACCTGGGCATGTGCCCTTGACCAGAATCAAACCCGGGACCCTTCAGTCTGCAGGCCGATGCTCTGTCCACTGAAGCAAATCAGATAGGGCCAAATCTATAATTCTTTAAACCTGGGGGCATTGACGGTATAGAAGAAAGTCTAAAGTGATCATTGTGGATAAATGATCATTTGAGAGCAGAAAGGTTACATTCAGTAAATTTTGAGGAAATAAATTTCAGATATCTGATTGACATCAATGACCATTTACATACAGAGCTTTGGTTGTATTACTGACTCCTAGGTACTTTCAATATCCAAAACAACTTTACTCCGAAATCTCAAATTTAGAAATTCACCTCTGACCATAACAGCTCTATTTCTTTACACATAGTCATGTCAGGTTATTATTCATCTATCTTCATCTGTCTCATAAGCCCTGTTTAAATTTTTAATTGAGCTATCATTTCAATATGACTGTTGTCAGTATTCCAAATAACCTTTCCCTATGTGATGCCTTCCTTGAAAATCAATCCTCTACAGATTATTTCTAGAGAAAAACACCAAATACACAAATCAGTATTACTAAAAGTTAATGTTAATTGATCTCAACACTGCATGTTCTTGGTGTTTTCTCTAGTCAAACTCTTTTCTCATTCTCCTAAATAACAATTTAAAACCTCTATTCTCAAACTTGTCTGGCATCAATGACCCTCTCTTTTCTCCTTCCCTCTTAACATGTCTTTGCCTTCCAGCTTACATAAGAAATAGAGATTTTTATCAGGCAGACGTTCTCTGGAAGTCCACCTAAATCCACAGCCATGGAGAAGTGTCTCACTACTCCAGGTCACATCCCAGATCTACCACCTTAGCTGATGAACTGAGTGACCTTGAGTCTAACTAGGCCTGAAGCTCTAGTCCCTGGCTGTGAAATGAGTGTAGCAATAGCAACCACCCTGGGGGGTTACTGTGACAATTAGATAATAGATAAAACAGGTAAAAAGCTTTAGCACACCAACAGTTAATAAGTGCTCAATAAATGCTAGCTACTGCATCTTCTTGTGCAAAGATTATCTGCTTTTGAGCCTTCAACCCCTCCCTTAATCTATTGAACTTTTTCTGTCTGCATTTGTACCCCAAAAGATTTCACATCTTTTTTAAAAAGATTGTTCCTAGATATCATGTACTTCAGCTGTAATCCTAATTCCACACCTTCTACATCCAATTTTAATAACCTGTTTCTATTACTGTCTCTATTTACTCACTGCCATCCCTTTCCTCCTCAGTTACTTCAATATGGTTTCACCCAACTTTGATATAACTGCATTGAAAACTACTTTCATCACATCAATGACTCCATTTTCCTTAAACAGGTATTTTTTTCACTTCATTCCTTGCTTGACCTGTTACTTGGCATTGTTAACCAGTAGTCTTCAAATGAACATACACTCCTGGTAAATGAGGGGTTCTACAGAATCAATTTCCCAACCCTGTATGTGTGTGTGTGTGTGTGTGTATACATATATATACATATATGTATACATGTGTATGTGTATACATATATACACATATATATGTATACACACACACACACACACTAGTCCCCCACCTTATCTGTGGGAGATACGTCCCAAGGCCACCAGTGGATGCCTGAAAATGCAGATAGTACAAAACCCTATGTAAAACGTGTGTTTTTCCTATACATACATATTGTAAAGTTTAATTTATACATTAGGCACGGTAAGGTTAATAATAAAACAACTATTATAACAATGTACTGTAATAAAAATACTGTGCTGTACTTACCCTTCTTGTGATGAGGTAAGATGATACAATGAAGTAAGGTGAATGTTGTAGGCATTGTGATAGCATTTGGCTACTATAAGGGTTGCCTGAACACAAGCACTGTGATGCCACGTCAGCTGACCTGGTAACCAAGACAGCTGTGGAGTGACTATCGGGCAAGTAGCATATACAGTGTGGCTATGGTGGACAAAGGGACGGTTCACATCCTAAGCAGGACAGAGCGAATGGCTTGAGATTTCATTGTGCTGCTCAGAACAGGATGCAACTTAGAACTTACACATTACTTCTGGGATTTTCCATTTAATATTTTCAGACTGTGGTTGACCCTGGGAAACTGAAACAATAGAAAGTGAAACTGTAGATAAAGGGGGAGTTACTGTACTTCTCCCTAAATTGATCGATCCCCCTGAAAACTACCTCTCCCTTCACAGCAGCCTTTCTCCCCCCTCTGAAGGTGTCCCACAATTACTTCCGGCAATGGAAAAAGCCAAAGGAGTGCTTCCGCATGCTCCTCCCAAGGTGGACCACTGCAGTTACCAGGCAGTGCCTTCCCTGTTTCCTCCAATACCCAACGCTTCACTGCCCTCCCCCCCCCCCGTCCCCGCCCCGGCTGGAAGGACCCTAACTTCACCTAACTGAAAATGCTGCCTCTTGTGCCATTATCAGCACCAAGATGTTGCCTCCTAAGGCTTTTGTATGGAGTCATTTTGCCTACCGATCTTTTCAAATTATGTAGGCTGTTTTCTGAAGGACTGTTATATTAGACACTAGAAGCCCAGTGCACAAAATTGGTGCATTGGGGGGAGGGAGTCCCCCAGCATGGCTTGCACCTCTCGCATCTGGTCAAGGGTAACCCACGGGGGATGTCCAACTGCTGGTTTAGAAGTTAGAAAACAACCTTGTGAGAAAAAAAAAACAAACAAACAGAGGCCACTCCAGCGAGGGTGGGTTCTGAGGAGCTAGGGTTAACGTTCTGCCTGAAGATTAGCCAGGCCAGGGAAGAGGGGGGTAAGGAATGTGTGAATGTGTGTGAGAGAGAGAGAGAGAGAGAGAAAGAGAGAGACACCCCCCACCAAAGTCTCCAGACTCTTTTCTAAAGCACAAAACTTTGCTTTCCCCACATTTATCGCATGTCTAAACACAAACAATGTATTTCAAGCAACATATATTAGGGAAGGAGAATGTAGCCTTAAAGCAAAGGGTGGGGGTGTCAGAGGTAACTCCTCTCATCCCCCGAGCTGGAGCTCCTTGGGGGCCTGCCTCTTTGCGAATCCACATTTATCTCTTGGCACATGGGAGGTTAGGGAGCGCAGCATTATCCTGGGAGGGGAAGGGCACAGGGACTGCACCCATGATATTTGCTCCAAGTCTCATTTTCTCACCCTCCCAGGTCGCTTGCCACCCCACCACTGATCCAGTGAATGGGGTCGGAGGTCTGCAGCTGGATGCCTCCAGGCAGAGAGTGCGCTGGGGGCTGGGTGGCCCAGCTCTGAGGCCCCTGTGTCCACACCTTGCCCTGGTCAGCTTCTCGCCTGTGGGCAGTGGCTCAGGGTGTTCCGCCCCACCGTGTGCCAGGCTCAATCTGATTGGGTGCAGGGAGAGATATTGGGTGGCACCACAGTGGGCGGCTCCATGGCCTGTTTCCAAAAAGAGGTTTTCCAAAGCCTTCAGGGCCTGGGAGGTTGGCCCGGCTGCTGGCAGCTGGCCCCGCCCCCGCCCACACCTGCCTTGGCCTGGCGCAGCCCGTGTCTGCCGCCACCCACCCCCAGTCCCCCATTCCCCATCGGCGGTCAGCACCCGCCGGCCAGAGGGAAGGACCAGAAGGTTGGCCGGCAGGTCCCGATCAGATGATCGGGTGGTCAGTGTGCATGATAGTGACCAGTCGTTCTGGTTGTTGGTCAATAACGGTTCCTTAGGCTTTTTTACATGTAGATAAGATTGGTCCTGAAAACAGGCTCACAGTTAATGCAGTGAAGATAAAACTTAGCTTGAGCTTCCCAACAAACAAAGTTAAGTTAAAGGGAAGCATACCTATGTCTCTAGTTAAATTGGCATTAGGCTCTTTTTCTTTTATAACACAGATTATTGGTAGTGGGTGAAACTTGCATGTGGGTACTTCTTGTCCTTAGATTAGTAGTTCTCAGCATGAGGAATTTTGCCCATCAGGGAACATCTGGCAATGTCTGGATGTATTTTTGTTACAACTGGGAGGTGGTATTGGTAGGTAGTGGGAAGAGACAGGGATTTTGCTAAACATCCCACAATGCACCAGACAGACAACAAAGAATTATCTGGCCCCAAATATCAATAGTGTTAATATTGAGAAGCCCTATTTAGACCTAGGGCCCTGCATGTCACAAATACATATTTATCAAAGGGATGTAGGTACCTCTGTCACTCAGAATCTGCCACAGAGGGCTGGCATAATGCAGCCTATAACCTTAAAAATTTAACCTGGTGACCAGGAAAATTCTCCACATCTTTTGCCCTGTGGCCTTGAAACAAAGGTGAGTATGTCCAAATTCCATGAATGTGGATGTTGCCACTGCTAATGGCAGAGATAGACACTGCTCCAGTGTGGAAGAGTTTGAGTGGTAAAAGCATTTCCCTAAGAGAGAGGTTTCTCACGTGGACTTGATGGGTTCTTGCATACTGAGATACTGTTTCCCCAGAGTGGGAAAGAGTACAAAGGGCTAGCATTCATGTAACTGAAATCCATAAGAGAACACTGAGTATGGGCAAAATCAATTTTTTTAAGAGATCTGAGATCTACAAATAGCAAATTGGATAAAGACAAAATCACATCTAGGCAAATTGCAGTCCAAGTGCTATGAACTGAAAAGAAGAAAAGTGCAGGAGTGGCCTCAGCATCATGGCGGAGTGAGAAGTCCTCTCCTCTCTGTTTCTCCCCTTAAATTTACAAGTCAGACAAGTATAACTAAGGGATCCCCTGCTCAACAAACAAACTCACCTGGAAGATCTATGTATGCATCAGTACAACGGAAGTGAGCCGACTGGAATTAATAGGGGAGGTGAACTGGCAGGATGGACAGGCATGATTGCCACATGCAGTTCAGTGCCCACCACAGCTCCAATGAGTGCAGCAGCAGGGGGGAGTCAGCTGCCACCTTCACATCAGGCCTGGATTGTAAGAGGGACAGAAGTAGTGGTCCTCCCAAGAAAAGGCATCTCCCCACCTCCCTATTGCAGCAGACATAGTGGTGGCTGGGAAGCTTAAAACTACACAGTACTGCTCACAGCCATTACTGGGAGGGGGCAGAGCCTTGGATCTTGAACCTGGCCTCCATAGCCCCACCCATCCCAGCAGAGCCTGGGAAAGAGCCAAGAAGCCCCCGGCAGGGCAGAGATGCTGAGGACCAGTGCTGGCAGGGGGCAGAGCCACAAGCTTCCCTTGCCCCACCCGACTTGCCAAAGCCAGGAAGAGAAAATTAAGACGCTTTAAACAGTATAGCAGGCTGAAAAAATTTGAACCTGACCACCCCCCCTGCCTCCCACCCCATTCATCCTGGCAGCATCCTATAGAGGCAGTGGATACACACTCCCAAAATACAGCAGGGCCAGAGACCATTAGTAAAAAAAAATAGTAAATCTGTGAAAGGTAAAATAAGGTTTCTAGATAATAGGAGAATATTTTTATGGCTTAAGAATAGGAAGACTTTTTAAAGATGCAAACCCCACAAATTACAAACTGGATTACCTTAAAATTAGTGATTTCTATTCATCAAAAGACACGGACAAGTCAAGCCACGGAGTATTTACAATGCACGTCACTGCTAAGAGGCTCTGTGTCAGATACTTGTTCCTCTGCACATCCTCTTCGCCCCATTGTCCTCTGGCTGTTACTGCTGTGGGATCTCACCCCAGCTACGCCTCTCATTTGATGCCCCAAGGCTTCTTAGCTGCCCCAGGGTGGGGTTCCTATGGGAGTCACTCATACATGTGAGATCTGGGGACCTGAGGAACTTACATGCTGATGGGGAAGCTTTGGTCATTGGGGGCCCTGAGCTAGAGGGTACATGCTCTTCTTTCATACCTCAGGTGAGTAACTCTGAGGTGCTTTTACATGGCTCTTCAAGTCTCAGTGAGGCTGAGCCCCAAGTTTCACACAACAGTGGTCAGACCAACTGGAGACGTTACCTTTCTATTGTTTTCCCCTCCTTTGTTTCCGCTTCTGTTCCACAGAGTCATTTCCCAAATACACTATCTACCTGCAAGCCCCTGCCCCCGTCTCTGCTTTCTCAGGGTAACCCAGGCTCAGACAGGCTTATATCCAGAATCCCTACAAACCCCGCAAGAAAAAGATACACAACCCAATAGAAGAATGATGAGACTTGAAAGGCACGTCACAAAAAAGGAAATCCAAATGGTCCACGAACATTTGAAAAAATGTTCAAAGTCATTAATAAGGGAGATGCTAATACACCTGTACCATACACATCAAAATGCCTTAAAAAGGGTGGGTTTTTTTTTTTTTTTGCATATATTATCTATTGCTGGGTAACAAATTACCCCTAAAGTTAGCATCTTAAAGCAATATACATTTATCTCATAGTTTCTGTGAGTTGGGAATCTGGGCTTAGAGGGGTGTCTCTGGCCAAGGCTGTCTACAAATTGTAATCAAGGTGTCAGTCAGGTCTGCAATCATCTCAAAGTTCAATGTGGAGGAGACCCCACTTCCAAGCTCCCTCTCAGCTCTCAGGTACTCCCAGGCTGTTGGTCAGAGATGTCAGTTCCTTCCCTGCGGGAATCTTCATAGATGAACTCACAACATGACTCCTCACAGTAAGCAAGTGAGAACGCCAGGGAGGATGCCCAAGACAGAAGCCACAGTCTTGTCACCTCATCTTGAAAGTGGCTTCCTGTTGTTTTCCTTATATCCTATTCATTAGAAGCCAACACTTGGGGGAAGGGGCTTATTCATGGGGTCATTGGGGACCGTCTGAGAGGCTGCGCCACAGCGAGGATGTGGAGTAACTCATAGATTGAGGGTAGGAGTCCAGATTAGTACGACTGCTTTGGAAAACAGTGGCATTTTCTACCTAAGTTGAAGATATGTTTATCTTATGAACTAGCACCGCTATGTCTAGGTATATTCCAAAAGAAAGAGGGTTCACAAACCCCAAGAGACATGTATACAAATGTTTGCCACATCCTTTATTTGTAATAGCTCCAAACCAGAAGCACTCAGATGTCCTTCAATAGTAGAATGGATAAATGATTGTTGAATATTCCTTCAATGGATACAACAACAAAATAAGCAAAACATATAGTTACATGGATGGGTATCACATCCTAATGTCCAGTGAAAAAAAAAGCCAGACAAAGGAATGCATTCTTTATTATTCCATTTGTACACGTTTCAGAAAATGAACAAAACAAAGCTACAGTATTTGGCGATGCCTGCTTCCATAGTAAAACCATAAAGAAAAGGCCAGCCCTAGCCAGTTTGGCTCAGTGGATAGAGTGTAGGCCTGTGGACCAAGGGGTCCCGGGTTCGATTCTGGTCAAGGGCACGTACCGCCGCTGTAAGCTCTTCCCTGGCCTGGGCCCTGGTCGGGGCACGTGCGGAGGCAACCCATCCGTGTGCCTCTCACATTGATGTTTCTGTCTTGCCCTCCGCTTCCACGCTCTAAAAGTCAATGGAAAAATACCCTTGGGTAAGGATTACGAAGAAGAGGAAAAGGCCAGCAGGTGGTTACCACAGAAGTCAGGAGAGTGGTTATCCTCTGTGGGAAAGCTGAGTGCTTCCGAAGAGGCATAGGCATGGCCACAGCTCCCGCCACTTCTTGACTGAGGCGGGGGTTAGACAAGTGTTTCTTTTCTGATCATTTGCGGAGCAGCACCTTGTTATTTTGTGTACCTTCTGTATGTATGTTACATTCCGCCATAAGGAGAGATTTCACAAACCTACACACAAACCCACATCCTCTTATCCAGCCACGCACACAGGCAGACCCAGGGGCTGGCCCAGGGGAAGCGCTGGCGGTATGTGAGCCAGTGTCCATTTTCGGGACTCCTTCCCGTGGGAACTCCTGTCTGCCTCACCTCTTGATGGTGCCAAGCACTGGAAAGAAAGGAAGGCAGCGGGGCTGTGCCTCCTGGAAGCCCTGTTTGCAGCAGGGTTTGGCCTGGAGGGGCTGAGACAGGGCCCAGTCTCCTGCAGTCACTGCAGGAGGTGAGTGTGATGGGCACCGGGGCTGGCTGCTGGGCCCCGGGCAGGAGTCAGGTGCAGGGACCCCTTTTGGTGCAGTGGCTGGAGCTCGGCTCTCAGAGACCACCGCCCTGCCCCCTATGACTTCAGTGAGAAGATGCGAAAACCCTCTCTTACCACCTCCCTCCATCCGAACTTCAATGGAAAGGTCAAGGGAATTTTCCTCTCCTTTAAATGGAACGCATCTTTCTTGGGCCCAGAAAGAATTATTTATCAGGTGTTGGCGGCACTCCGCTCGCCTTTACAGGCCGAGCCGTGCTCCGAGGCACGACAGACGACGCTCCTCCTGAACCTCGGTGTATAGGCCGACTTCAAAGCCGGGGCCTCAGACCTGGCGCAGGGCTCCAGTTTGGGAGCTGACATCAAAGGGGGCGCACAGGCGGATCTGATGGCCCATGGGCTGCTACAGGCTGCGGGGGGGTGGGGGGGGTGCCTCAGAGGACTCGCCTGTCCTCCGTCCCCGGGGGGCTCAGGGAAGCAGCCTGGCAGTGGCACGGCCCTGCGAACCCCAGCTTCAAAAGCACAGCCATTGCTTTGCTTGCTGCAGGCAACTGTCTAACACGGCAGGCAGATGGCGGAGGGCAGGAGACCCTAAACCTGTTCATCCTGCCGAAGTAGGTAAAGAAGACGGGGCTTCACTGTGGAAGAACCCCCTGGGGCTCTGGGTTCAAAATAAGGCTCACACAGGAGGGCAAACCAGCACAGCCGTCATTGGGGCGTGCTTGGTGCCAGGGACAGTGCCCAAGGATCAGTTCGTCCTCAGATCACACATGGAAGGAAGAGACTGTTGTTCCACTTTTCAGAGGAGGAAACTGACGCTTCGGGAGGCTCTGTGATTCGCCCAAGGTCAGTGTTCAGAGGGTGGGCTTGAATTCCACAATCGCTGCTCTTAGTTACTTTCAAGATACTTAAAAACAGGCATAGGGATGCTCCCAGGGGGCGAGAGCAGCAATTTTCAACTTTTTCCCTCTCAAGGTACACATAAACGAATTCCTACAATTCTGACCAAACATATAAGTATAATTTTGATTCATGCACACCGGTCGGCTATGGTCATTTTTCAAATTTTATTTGACAATCGAAGGGAAAAGAGGTCAGTGCCCCTGACTAAGTGGTTGGGTATCGCATGTTTTATAAATGCGGGTGGCACACCAGCTGAAACCCGCTGGGCTGGAGTATAAAACATGGGACAGCAGCGCAGAGGTCGGCAAAGTCACCTGAAGAAGAGGGAAGACTCCCCGGCCCACAGGCCTGACTCCTTTCATCCATTCAACCAGTTATTTCTTAGCACCTTCTTCCAGCAGACATTGGTCTGGGCACTAGAGATAATACAATGAACAAAGCAACGTTCTTGTTCTTGGGAAGGTGATATCCTTCTGAGGGAGACAGGCAATCATAAAGAAGAGTATGGTAGGCATTCAATGATTAGAACGCAAAAGCAGGTAAACGACAGCTAATATGTATCCTTTGGCTAGCGCTTCCTAGGGGGCCAGGAGCCACGCTTAGCATTTGCTATGTAATAACTCGTTTAACCCTCCTAACAGCTCCCCCGAGGCAGTTGCACATATAAGCCCCTATTTTACAGGTGAGAAAGCTGAGGCGTGGAGAGGTCGAGTAACTTTCCCAGGGTCACAGGGCTGGCAAAATGGCACTGGAAGTAGATGGCAGGCAGCCTGGCTCCAGGGCTCCGCCTCCTGATGCCTCCTTTCCACGGTGCCAGCCGTGGTCACACACAAAGGAGACACCGGAGGGGCCCTGCTGTCTTACTCTGTCCCGAGAGGAAGCCCTCGCCAGGCCAGTCTTCAGGCTGCAGCTCTGGCCAAAACACGGGGAGGGTTTTTGCTGAGGTGCCTACACCCTGGGTTTTCCCAGCACAGGACCCCATTTCCCAGCTCCTCCCAGTGACCATGCGATCGTGAACCCAGACTCTGGGTCTGAGAAGCAGGCGGTTTCTAGATCCAAGAGGCCTCTGAAGGCGCACAGACTGGCCTGAAACCTAGTCCACGTGGGCTGTGTGCCTTCGGGGGGCCGGGACAGCCCCGCTGCCTGTGCGGAAAACGAGACTTTGTGGATGTTTCAGAGGACCACACAACCAGCGAGATGTCCGAGCTGCCAAATCAGTTAAGGATGGGAATGCGGCTCGGGGCTCAGGGGGAAAGCACCTGGGGCTGCCGAGTGTTGTCAGGCCAGGGGCCGAGGGCAGCTTCCTGTTGCTTCCGTGACCTCGGCCAAGGGACCGTGCCTCTCATTCCTGCTCTCCTGGTGCAGGTGGCGGCCTCAGGCCAGGGAAGCACACTTCTAAACGCCTGAAGCCCAGCGTGAGAGACAGCGAGCCACTGAGCAGGGAGGAGCCCTTGCTCCTGAAGACAAAACCCCCGTCCATTCCACGGAGCCCCTAGCAAACCCTTCCCTGCTTCCCACAAACGCCTCCGAGCGGCTCAACGGGGAAGCCTCTTCCCTGTCCCCTACGCTGTCCCCCGTGAGCTCAGAGGGGACCTCTGTGTGTGCTGCTCCACAGCACGGGGCTCAGCCTCCACCCCAAAGCACAGCCCTTCCCGGCTGGTCCTCACCCCGCAACCACGACCCACAGCCTCCGCCAGGAGGGCAGGTCCACCCCCACACGCCAGCCTCATCTGCATTGAACACCCCTTGTTGGGCTGTGGCAGAGAATACTCAACAGACTCATATTAAAAATGCCCTTTAAAATTCAAAAGCTTTGAACTAAAGAAACACCTCGAGAAGTTCTCATGGAAAGTTCAGCTCTGCTGGTTCAATTCACTGCACTTAGATGCACCTTTTCAAATAATAGGGGGAAATGTAACAGGTCAGACCCAATCAATACGCTTGTTCAAACGGAATTGCGGGGACTCTGATGTGCGCACGTTTTGTACTCTGCCTTTGTACGCCGCCACTCACGCTGAAGAAAGGTTCCTTTGCTCGGAGAGCAAGGAGAGTGGTCGCCTTTGGAGTGGAGGCGGCCAAGCAATGGCATGTTTACTGGGGCGGGAGGGGCTGCCATTTTCACCCACCCCCACCCCTGCCAGCTTCCTCTCTCTTTGTTCTTTTCATAACAGCACAAAACTCACGTGGGCAAAGTCCCTCACGAGTCCCAGCATCTGACACTGAATCGGAAGCAGAGGGCTCCCAGCATTTGCCTGCCACATCTCAGAAATGTGATTTGTAGGTTTTAGACAAATAATTGGCTGCTTCTTTCCCACCCTTGGTGCCCACCGAAGGACGTGCCATGGAGCACTGTGCCAGAGCCGGGGGAAACGTTCAAAGCCTAAAACGGGCTCTCATCTGGCCGAGTCAGGCTCCGCACCCACTCTGTCCTCCACGTCTTCCACCCTGAGCTGACCTTGGGCAGACAGAGGGTTCCTTGGCCTTGGGCTCCAACCTACATAGCTAGGAAAATTCTGCAGAACCCAGCTTACCGGAAGACAGCGGAGGAGGAAGGGGCTAGGGGCAGTTTCTATCCCACAACCAAACACGAGTTAATGACGGGAACAAACAGAAGGCTTGTTTTCAGCACCCGCCTCACGTGCACTCACCAATGTGCACCCGCCTCAACTCTAGTCCTTGAAACAGAGCCTGGGCATGCTGAGATCTGGGCAGTTGGGAGGCTCCGTTGGGGATCAGGAAAAGGTTTTATTCCCAGCCCCCATATTTCTGACTAGATCCTAAAATGTTCTCGTTGGTTCTCAGGCCACTCATGAGAACATAGCCAGCAAGAAGCAATCTGGGCCGGGGTTGAAGTTAAAACTCAGGAGATGCCAACAAACAGATGCAGGTACCCGCTTTGTCAACTGCAATTCCATCATTAAAACTGCTCGGACTCTGTCTCCTCTAAAGAGGCCAAGCTCACCTGGCTGGCATGGCTCAGTAGTTGAGCATCAACCTGTAAACCAGGAGGTCACGATTCGATTCCTGGTCAGGGCACATGCCTGGGTTGCGGGCTCCATCCCCAGTCGGGGTGTGCAGGAGGCAGCCAATCAATGATTCTGTCATCATTGATGTTTCTTTCTCTCTCAATCCCTTCCTCTCTGAAACCAATAAATATATATATATATATTATTTATTTATTTATATTTTTTAAAGCGAAACTGGCCACATGGACTTTCCCAGGGTTGTCCCCAGTGGAGGGCCCCTGGACAGCCAGCACTTTCCCAGATGGCCCCACCTTACCTCAGGAAGCCAGAGTCCTCGCACGGGGCCTGGCCTGCTGCCTGCTACCCCAGGATGCAGCTGGCGCTCTCCATGCAGCCGGAGTGGGGGGCCCATCATGCTCTCTGCAGGTTGAAATGTGGGCCGTGCTTCTCAGAGTAGTCTACCCCTCCTTCCTGCGGGAGCTGGAGAGAACAGTGAGAGTGGCCACCTTCCCCCTCAGAGGACTGGGTGTGACCTGAGACCGACAGGAAGGAGACCCTGACCTGCTCTCACCACGTGGGGGCATGGCACCCGGTACCTTTTATTTTTCCTGTGTTCGCGGTCCTGGAGGAATCCTCCTCCCGCAAACCCCATTCCTCTGTTATGGAGAGATCTCCAAGAAATGCTTAAATAGGAGAGGAATTTTATTGTAAAATGCAGAAAGAGATCAGTAGCTAAAAGACGGGCAGTGCCTCCTGTTCAGAACGCCTTGGAGTGTATTCCCTCCCCCCCCCCCCCCCCTTTAAATAGCTGGAAAGTCACTCTAAACCTCGGGTGCTCTTCTTGGCAAGAGAGAAAAACTGCCATTACAACCGACTTGGAAATACACACGTCCCTCAGCGCAACTGGCCTCTTGCCCTCCGTTTTAAGCATAGATCGCACGTCAAGAGGAATTAAATACAAATCCACTCTGCGACAGCCCTTCACTGACCCACCTCCCTGGACCGCTCGGGCGGGCGGTTTGTGTGTGGGTTGGAGGGAGCCGGTGGAGTCCCTCCTGCTATCTTGGATTGCAGTCTGCCTGCCAAGCCAGCCCCACACGGAGTCCACGGGGTGGGGCGGGGGCGGGCCGCCTCGAGCAGCCGCTGGGCCAGGAGCACAGGCCTCCTTCCCCCAGGCCTCCGAGGTCCATCAGGGAGCAAGGAGCTGTCAGCGGGAGGAGGTGAACACAAGCAGGTTCAAGAGCTGACAGTGCGGATTTTCCAAAGACCTGGGGAGGAAAACTAACCCAGGCCCCTCATGAGAACGCAGCCAGCAAGAAGCAGGAAGCGTATCAGGTTAATATTTTAATCTGTACATCACATTTTTTTTTTTTGCAAACCATTACTCTTTTATTTAAATTA
Source organism: Corynorhinus townsendii (assembly GCA_026230045.1). Taxonomy (NCBI): domain Eukaryota; kingdom Metazoa; phylum Chordata; class Mammalia; order Chiroptera; family Vespertilionidae; genus Corynorhinus; species Corynorhinus townsendii. The sequence continues at coordinate 32,018,211 of JAPDVU010000008.1, read as the reverse complement.
ACTTTTTCTTGCAAAATATTCATTTCATTTTTCCAACAAAATCTTTATAAAGGCAAAAATAAAATCTTATTTTGGCAATTGTCATGACGTCGATACTGGCAGCATATGGAGTTAGTTAAAAATAGACGGCAACTCCTAAATATATTCAAGACGGTTTTTCTGACCACAGTCAAAGACCAATTTTCACTTAAAGTGTGGCTCCACCGGATGGGGTTTTTTTTGTTTTCCTTTAAACATCGCTTTCTGTATGCAGAATGCCACGAGCTCACGACTTAGATAAAGGGCCACCAACACTACACCAGGCTCGGCAGCCCCCTCCTCACTTGGGGCTGGAAGTCAAGTCAAGGTCCTGCCATTGTGCCCTGCCAGTTGGCAGCCAGCAGGGATGGCGGGGCACACTGCCAGCCCTCTCGCCACCCGACCGAGTCCTGGGAAAGTTGACTTAGGTTCTCCAGAGGCGGCCAGCAAAGGCCCTGGATGCCGATCCCAGCCTAGCCTGGGGTCAAGTCGTGTTGGGTAGATGCCACCCAGTGTGGAGTTTATTGCTTACGATACAACAAAAGGTGCTTCATCTCACCTTTTCTGTATTTCAAAGTATATTTTTTTTAATGAAACCAAACCACTTTTTTCTTTCTGAGAAGAGCCCTTTGCTGAGAGAACCTCATGGGGGGATCAGGAGCCAAAGCCCTTGAACTCACGGTTTCCCGAAACCAAACCCAAGGGCCAAGGCACAGACTTGGGCTCCACAGACTTGGGCCATCCTGGTGGAGTCTCCACTGCAGAGCCGGTCATCCGGCCAGGTCAGGGACAGCTGACTCTGCAGCCCCAGGGGCCCTCCTCCCCGGGAGCAGGCCCGGGACCGTGAGGGCAGAGTCCACTGGAGCACATTCTCAGATCCAGCCTTCACCTGAGTTCATCGGTGTTGGACTTGCCTCTGCTCGCCCTGCCTTCCCTCCACACCTACCACCCAACAGTACCTGAATCTGCGTGTGCAGCCCCCACATCCTGCACCTTCGCCTTCCCAGCCACTCAGCCCTTGAGGTGAACCTTAGAAAATATATTCTGATTCTAAAATACAGTGTCAGTATTTTACAGTGTGCATCAAAAGTGCGTCTGTCATGTCCAAGGAGTCGACTAATACAAGGCAGGGGGTGGGGCACCCAGCCTTCTGGGGGATACCCCCAGCCCTGTGGGGGACACCCCAGCTGGTGGGCTGCCCCCTCCTCCAGCCAGAACCCCTGCTCAGCAGGGAGGGGTTTTCTTGGGGGAAGAAAAGTCCATCTTCTCTCGGAGCAAGCTGGTTCCACGGGACCCCTGGCTGCTGACTTCTCCTCCACACGCTGGTCACGGGTCAGTCACTGCCTGGGCTGCAAACAGCACAGGAGACCTTGAGAACCTGGCAGGCCCTGGACCGCGTCAGGGGAGCAGGCATGTCTGCGCACACACGTGACACGGAATGACGGAAGGAAGGACGGACAGACAGACAGGCAGAGCGGCAGAGCAGAAGGCGGAGGCAATGCGGCAGCTGCGGCGGGCAGGACCCTTGGCTTCCAGGACTCAGGGGTGCTTGGCCCCACCCTCCCCCAACCTCTACCACTTCTAGGAAGTTCACCAGACACATCTTGGTCCCTAAACTGGGTCCCTGCTCTGAGAGTAAGAGGCCTGAGCAGTCCACTCTGGGGTCCAGTCCTGGTCCTGCCTTAGCTTCCCTGAGCGGCTTGGTAGCACTCTCAGCCTCCATGAGCCTTAATAGTTCATCCCTCCCAGGGCTTCTGTGAGGGTAACAAGAAATGTGGGTGTGCTCGGACAGGTGTGTGAAAGGCCTATTCACAGCCGCGGGCACCGGAGGCTGCAAGGAGAGTGGGTCCCTGCCTCTGCATGGCCTGGGCGGTGTCGCCACACCCAGCACTCCAGGAAAGCCACACACCCTGCCTGGGCCCCACAGGCCCTGCCGCCTTTACACAGGACAGGCTGAGCATCCCTTGTGTGTGGTTCTTCATTCTTCCCTGAGAGCCTGCCTGCCTCTTCCTTCTACCCCCAGACGAGGGGGAGGGGAAGCCGGTGGGTCTATGCCCCACCCCTATGCACACACTCTCTGTCCCCCCAGACACTCCTTCTCCAAACAGCTGGAGCTCCTGGGGTGGCCCAGGGAAGCCCACTGGAGCTGTGGGAGAGCAAAGGCTCTGAATCCGCCCTGAGGGCTTCTGGCTCTGACACTCACAGCTGCAACTCCCTGGGCAAGTCCCTCCGGTCCCTGAGCTTCGATTCCTCAGTCTGTAAAATGGGGGCGGATACCTTCATAGGGTTGTTGTGTGGATCAAAGAAGATGCTTACAATGCCTGGAGCATAGTAGGTACTCAACAGTGTTAACCATAAGGACATAGAAAGGAAAGGGAGGGGGAAACCCTACAAGACGGTGGCAGGGAAAGGGCTGCTGAGACTTTTGCTCTGACCCCTCCGTGACCAGGTGAGGCCACTGGGCTGGGAAGCAACTCACACGATTGGACCAGACGCAGGCCTTCCGCCCACGGTACAGGGCTCCTTCTGCCCCACAGTCCAGGGCTCCTTCCCTAGCCCCACAGTGCAGCTCATCATGAAGTGCTCACATGGGGAGGACTCAAAGCACTGGTGCTGGAGCCTTCTGAATGGCCGAGGCCCATTTCCCACGGCCCTGGGCAGCCTCCTGGGAGCTGCCTTCTCTCCATGCCAAAGTGCTCAAGTGACCGAAGGCTTGGCTCAGACGCCAATTCTGTGTGGCACGGAGGAGCCCTCATCCGTTCCCTGGGACTCAGTGTCCTCATCTGTAAACTGGATTTTTCCATCCTCCAGTTCTTTGACTTCTCTGGCCAAAGCCCAGCGCGGCCAGACCTAACTTCCTTTCCAGCCTCCCGCTCCTCCGGCCAGCCCAGCAGCCTGCACGCGTCAGGGCCTTGGATCTTACAGTCTCTGTTTTATTGGAGCCACTGAGGATGGAGTTTCCCCAAACCAGAGGTCCCCCCCCCCGCCCTCCTGCCTACCGGTCCAGGGCGGCCTCCCCAGCGGCCGCTTTGCCAAAGGAAGGAAGCATCGGCAGGCGCACAGCAATCATCTCAGCAGCAGGGGTGAGGGGCGGGCATGCTCAGCACTAGGCGAGGGGCACGCCGGGCGAGGCTCTTACTTGGAAGGTGTTAGACAAAGGTGTAGTGAAGTCCGCTGCTTAAGGGGGGGTAAGGTGGCACCGTCCTGGAGGACAGGGGGCCTTTAGGCGGGAGGAGGGCCAGCTGCTGCGCTAGACGGGCACAGGAATTAAGCGGTGCGTTAGGCTCCTCGTCTGCTCCCGCAGCACAGACGCCCCACTCGGCAGGGCTGGGGGGGCGCAGGCCTCACGGCCCACCATTAATGGCCTGGGCTCAGGGAGCCACATCCATGGGGCCTGGCTGAGTTGACCTGCGGATCCGGATATGTCTCTGGGATGGGGAGAGGGAGCAAGAGGGAGGAAAGGCTGCAGCAACGGCGGCCACTCAGCAGGGAGGTGAGGGGGCCCTGAGTGAACAGATGTTAGCTCTGGGGCCTCTGGTGGTAAGGAAGTCGGGGGGGGGGGGGGGAAGTGGCGGGGAGGGAGGGGGTCGATCCACAGAGCAAGCACAGGCTGGAGGAAAGTATCCCGGCCAGGATCCTCGACACGGGAGGAGCTCAAAATGGCTGAGGTGGGTCGCAGGGAGCCCCCAGGATCATGAGGAGGAGGCTCTGGGTGAGCCACCTACTGTCCCCCCTCCCAGAAAGGCACACCGACCACCTCTCAGCCACCCAGTATGTCCCTGAATGGAGTCAGGGCAGCAGGGATTCCGTGGGGACAGAGAATGGCTTCCATGCGATCTTGGTCCTCTGCTTGCCCCCGGTCACTCCCATGGCTTCTCGAGGACCATGAGGGCTCTGCTCCCCAGACCAGAGCCCCCAGGGCCAGTCAGCTCAGGGCCCTTGCAGGCCCCTCCCTGGGTCACTTCCAGACCCACTGGCCAGGGTGGGAGGACTGGTGGGGACTGTGCACCACGTTGGCTGTGACCATCCTCTCCCCAGAAGGCCTAGAGCACAGCTGCCAAGGGCACCGCCCGCCACATGTGGGAGAAAGTGCTGGGTGAACTGGGAGGGCACGGGGCGGGGGGGGGGGGGGGGGCAGGGCTGGGCCAGGAGCCAGGGAGTCCCTTTCCAGCTGAGGGAGCCTTTACACACGCACACATTTGCAGGCACGGGTGTGCACCCACCCTCCTGTCCCATGGTGCCATTTCCCCCCATTGGCCCCCAAAGTCCCACTTCCCAAGTCCTGCTTTCCGGCACAGCTCACTCTAAGGTGAATGGTGGCTTTGATTCGGGGACTAAAGCAGGGGTACCAGGGTCGACCAGGGGGCCCCATGTTGCCTTGCCCCAGCAAGACATCCAAGCACCCACAGCGTTCCTGTCCCCTTCTTCATGAGGCCAGAAACCTTAGCCTCGGTCCCTGGGCTCAGGGCCCCGAAACACCTGTTCTTAACCCACAGTGTCCGGGAAAGCTGAAGAGCAGCACCACCCCCACATTTAAGAATGAGCAATGGACCCCCTCTCTGGGGCCTCCTTCCTGACACTCCTGAGCTCCAATCCCCCCGATGCTCAGCCTGCCCCACGTCATCTTCCCAGCCCTGCGGTGCTTGTGGGACAGAATAACACACCACTGGCCCCCAAACACCATGCCTGACACCTGGTTTTCCATGGAGACACCCTGACTGGCCCCGAGTTCCAGGGGGCAGCGAGCAGGACCCGGCTCCCATGGCCTCACCTGCCACCTGCTTGCTGCGCTGGGAGGCCTCGGAGGCCAGGGCGTAGGAGATGTTGATGATGCGCTCCTGCTCCTGCATCTGCGAGTCCAGGTCGGCCACGCTGTTCCTCCGGTCCTGGCCTGAGGCCGGCTGCAGGTTGCACATGCTGCAGGACGGCCAGAGAGCAGATGGTGGGCCCTCGCCACCCCAACCATCTGCCTCCGGGGGAGGGGGGTCTCCTAGCCTGGGGCTCCCATCCTTGTAGGGGGCATTGATAAAAGCAGTGCACGTTTGCCCAGACAGCGTGGCTCAGTGGTTGAGCTTCAACCTATGAACCAGGAGGTCTTGGTTTGATTCCTGATCAGGGCACATGCCCAGGTTGTGGGCTTGATTCCCAGTGGGGGACATGCAGGAGGCAGCCAATCAATGATTCTCTCTCATCACTGATGTCTCTCTCTCTCCCTCTCCCTCTCCTTCCTCTCTGAAACAAAAACATATTTAAGAACAAACAAACAAAAAAAAACCTGCGCTTTCTCTCTAGACAAAGGTGCGCGTGCTTCTCCGCAAATACCCCCAAATCACAGCTTCGCTCTGCCTTTGGGGAATCACAGAAGTCAAGATCAGAGCTCCAGCTCCAGGCTCCTGCTAAATCCAGATGCACAAAGGCTACCTTGGCTCTGACACGGAGGCCCGCAAACGCGAGGTTTATGGAGGCCGAGGTTTACAGAGGCCAAGGGAACAGGGTGCCTGGCTCTGGTCTATGGGTCTACGTGAGGGTACACGGGCCCAATGCTGGAGCTCCAACTGTGTCCACGTCACCGTCATGCTTGGCTCCGCTCCCCACACGAGCCGGGGTCACGGGACACAGGAGAGGCCTTCTGTTTCAGGACTTCCCAGGTGGCCTAGGCCAGCTCCTCAATGAGGTGCTGGTGACACACTGAGCACCAGCCAGCCCTTGCCAACAGGTAGGAAGATGGCGAAACACACACGCTGGTCGGCCTGGCCCAGGCCCACTCCACTGAGACACCCATGGGATGGGGCCTGGTGGGCCCTCAGGACGCGGGCAGCGGGAGGGCTGACCTGGACCGGGTGAGGATGCTGCGGATCTTCTCGGCTTTGCGATACCGGGCCTGCAGCTCCTCCAGGCTGGGCGGCTCCTCAGGATCCAGCTCCACGTAACGCTCAGGGATGGAGACCTTCTCTGGTTTGGACAGCTGAGGAGAGAACCAGGAGGCCATGGAGCAGGGGTGGGGGTGCTCAGATATTTGCATTCAGGACCCACTCCCACACCCTGTCCCTCACAAGGAAGCATGCGTTGCCCACAGAGGTTGGCTTGCTAAGATCCCAATGGCAGCCTGCTGTGGAGTCAGGATCAGAAGCTGGGTTTGACTCCAGAAACCATGTTCTTTCCACTCCACTGAATAACCTCCTCCGGGAGGAGGGTGGCGGGGGAGGCAGAACAACTGGACCAGAAGCCCCCAGGACAGAAATGGCCATCCCCACCTGGGATTCTCTTCCTTTGCTCCACTGACCCTGCCTCCTCGTTCCACTCGCACCTCCGACCCTGCCCATTCCAACTTCCTGCTGTCCCAGCAAGGACCTGGCACTTAGTAGCCCCTCAGCAAATACTCCTCGGATGGCTGGTGAATGGGTGGGTGGGTGGATGGGAGGGTGAGTAGGTGGGCAGATGAAGGGATGGCTGGTGGATGGGTGGGTGGGTGGATGGGAGGGTGAGTAGGTGTGGCGGAGGGATGGATGGGAGGGTGAGTAGGTGGGCTGATGGAGGGATGGCTGGTGGATGGGTGGGTGGGTGGAGGGGAGGGTGAGTAGGTGTGGGGGAGGGATGGATGGGAGGGTGAGTAGGTGTGGGGGAGGGATGGATAGGAGGGTGAGTAGGTGGGCTGATGGAGGGATGGCTGGTGGATGGGTGGGTGGGTGGAGGGGAGGGTGAGTAGGTGTGTGGATGGAAGGATGGCTGGTGGATGGGTGGGTGGGTGGATGGGAGGGTGAGTAGGTGGGCAGATGAAGGGATGGCTGGTGGATGGGTGGGTGGGTGGATGGGAGGGTGAGTAGGTGTGGCGGAGGGATGGATGGGAGGGTGAGTAGGTGGGCTGATGGAGGGATGGCTGGTGGATGGGTGGGTGGGTGGAGGGGAGGGTGAGTAGGTGTGGGGGAGGGATGGATGGGAGGGTGAGTAGGTGTGGGGGAGGGATGGATAGGAGGGTGAGTAGGTGGGCTGATGGAGGGATGGCTGGTGGATGGGTGGGTGGGTGGAGGGGAGGGTGAGTAGGTGTGTGGATGGAAGGATGGCTGGTGGATGGGTGGGTGGGTGGATAGGTAGGTGGATGGGAGGGTGAGTAGGTGTGGGGGAGGGATGGATGGGAGGGTGAGTAGGTGTGGGGGAGGGATGGATAGGAGGGTGAGTAGGTGGGCAGATGGAGGAATGGCTGGTGGATGGGTGGGTAGATGGGAGGGTGAGTAGGTGTGGGGGAGGGATGGATGGGAGGGTGAGTAGGTGGGCAGATGGAGGAATGGCTGGTGGATGGGTGGGTGGGTAGATGGGAGGGTGAGTAGGTGTGTGGATGGAAGGATGGCTGGATGGCGACAGTGCTTTCCGTCCCCACGAAAACTCCTCTGAGCTAGACAGGAGGCAGCGTGCTTGTCTGCTTTCTTCTAGAGGAAAACGGCCCGACCTCTGCCCACCAGCCTTTCACGCGAACCCAGGAGCAGCCTCAGCTTGGATAGTCTCGCTCGGGCTGAGACCGCTCAAGGCCGGCTTTGCACACCCTGGGGAATGTTTCCTCCTTGAACTGCAGCAGCACATGAGAGCGACAGCACCACTGCTGTCAGAGCACTGACTGGTTCTGAGAGGCTTCCAGCGAGGCTCGGGCTGCACGTGGGAGCCGCCCTGTTTTAGTCTGTGTATCCTGGTCCTGCTGTAAAATACAGGCTGTTCACAATAAATAAACATGTGTCTTCTTAGGTTAAAAAAAAGCGGGGTTGGCTGAAGCTTCTGAAAACAAGCTAAATCCAATCCCAGGACAAATCTGGACTTGAATTTAAACCCAGGCTGCCCTTTCCTTCTGGGGAAAGGTGGCAAGAAATAAGCTCTTCTCTGTGGCTTCCAATGAGGGCAGATCCAGAGGAAGGAAGTAGATTACATTGAGCGGAGGGATGTAGGTTAGAGATAAGGAAGGACTGTTTCCCCTGGCTGGCAGGCAGGCAACGAGGACACCACAGAACACACTTTCACTGCCCGGGCCGCGTGCAGAAGCCTCTTTTGTGAACCTGAGAAAGCACTGACCTTTGGCTGTTTCAGAGGCAAAAGGTCTGAGGGCGGGGGACTCGTTAAGCCCTGGCGCGCCAGCTGACCCCAGAACTCATCCTCCGGGGCGTCCAATTGCCCCCGACACTGCGAAGTCTACCCTTCGTGTGGTGAGCGCATTTCCTCATGCAGCGTCAGGGTGGGCCAGTCCTCATACAAATGTTTCTGGGATATCTGTGGGCCACTGTGTTTCATTCAACAGAGTCCTCATTCAGCAAACAGTTACAGAGCACCCATTATGTGCTGGCCCGGTGTTTGAGGGCAAAAGTGAACCAAACAGCCATTAGCATCTGCCCTAAAGAGCTTACAAGTGACACAAGAGAGGTCACAGGACACCACCCTATGTCTTGAGGGCTGCATCTGTCACCCTCGGATTCCCTTTCTCTTCTAGGTAGAGACATTCCGAATCTGTATGTCATCCCTACCTGGGGTTACTTGGTTTCCCAGGCCTGCCGGTCATGATGCATTAAGGCCACCAGAGAGCGCCAAAGGAATTCAAACCAGAACTGTGCTGGTCTAGCTTCCGCCTGGGCTGGAAATGTCACCTGTGCTTTTCAAACCCGCCCATCTTCCTCAAATCTGATTGCCCAAGTCGGCCTGAGAGGCCAGTGGCAAGGCCAATGCTGGGTTTTGCAAGGAACATCTAACAATAACTACCTCACTCCATGCCTGCGCTGTGCCAGGCCTGGTGCTCATGGCCTTCTGATCACTGCTAATCCTCCAGGCAGCACGTGGAATCCGTGACTCCTCATCACAACCCACGTCACCACTGAGGAAATCGAGGCACAGAGAAGGTACATGACTTGCCCCAAATTACAGAGAAACAGAGATCTGAACCTGCATCAAAACACTGGGCTCCTTTTATTGCCTCAAGCTGCTATCCATCCTGTCTCCTGGGCCACACTGAAGCTGAGCCTTATCCCCACTTGAGGACAACACCGCCCCCCACTGCCCCTGGGAGGGTGGGTCAGGCTGGGAGCCTGAGGGCCGTGCCTCCTGGGGGAGCATGAAGGAAGCCCCTGCCCTCACCTCTCTGCTGATGTCCAAGTCATAGTCTTGCGGCTCCAGGTCCAACTCAGTGACAGGCATGGCCTGCACTTTCAACCAGCCATTCTCCTCCTCGTCCTTCCTCTCCCCTTGCATGGCACGGTCCAGCAACTGCAGGTCAAAGTCCTGCTCGCGCTTCCACTGGCAACAGAACAAGAGGGTTAAGTGTAGTCGCTCCCTGATGGCTGCAGGAGCCAGCCGGTCCCCCTTCTGAATGGTCTTGCAGGCCCTGGGGTCCTTGGGAAGATACACCTGTGATCCAATCGGGTGGAGCTATATGACCTTGGACCTCAACCTCATCTCTAAAGAAGGCAGCAGTTTTACGACATGGGGCATCCCTGCTGTATGCTGTACCTCTCCGAGGAATGGAGTATGGGGCCTCTGCCCCTTTTAGATGGTCTGACTCCAGACTGCTGATTTCTTTCTGTTCTAGGTCCCCCAAGGGTTCAAACATGATCCCCAGGGCACAGGTCCAAGACCCATGACTTTAGACTCACATGGTCCCCAGGGATACAGGAGGCTCCCAGGTCCAAGAGGGTGACACCTACACAACCTGGGAGAATACTGGACCAGGGATTTGCCTCTCCCGCTGCCCCACCGTTGGGGGAGCATTCTGATGCAGGAGCCATACGTCCCAGCTCAGCAATAATGGAAGAAACAAGCCCTTTGAGGCCCTGGTGAGCAAGAGGAATAGCCACGAGCCTCTATAAGGGGGATTCTCAACAGGATACCTTTAGGGCTGGGCCTTCAGCACCCACAGCGGGGCTGGACCTTCAGCACCCACAGTGGGGCTGGGGAGGTCCAAGCAGGAGCAGCTTGGGGCCAGTGAGGCAGATAAACTGCTGTGTATCAAGGCATCTATGTGGGGCAAACGTTTCCTTTAAGTTAGAAAAGAAACAAAAACATGTAAAACTGAAATGCTAAATCAAATGCGACTTTTTCAAGGCTGTTCTGCGGTATCAACCTTTTAACAAGTGTCTCCTCACAGAGGGAAAACCGAACTGGCCATTTAAAGATCCAAGCACAACTGTGTGACTTGGAGGCAGCTGGTGTGGCCTGCATCCTCACAGGCCTTTGACGCTGAGCAGGTTTTGAGAGGAGGGAACAGGCTCAAAGCCTCTCTTCTCTCCAGCAGAAACCAAACAGATGCTTCTCCACCCCAGGTCATCTCCTCCCTCCCACACCGCCCACCTCACAGAGCCCCCAGTGGTCATGATTGTCTTTGAGGATGCTTCAAGTGCCCCCCCCCAAAGCCCCAAACCCATAGCCAGTATCAGCACATTTCACCCATTCATGCACAAGCTCTCAATACTGATGCCAAGCCAATATAATCGCTCTTAGGTTCCAATCACCGTATGAAAGGATTAGGCAGTTGACATTTCAGGGATGAAAAAATTAATTTAATGATTCACAAACAAAAATAAAAGCACATTTCTTCACAGGCTCACGTGTGCCCCAGATAGAGAGAGAAGGCCTCATTTAAACCCGGCCTGATTGTTTCCACAAACAGAGAAAGGCCACTAGGCTCTGCGGTGTGTCCTGGGGAAGAACCACGCCAATCCATTATCATTAGCAACACGTTTATTGGCGTCGATACAGAGACTTACACAAGTCCTTTCTTTTTTAAGAGAAAAATTACAAGGTATTCAAGTTACGATTTTTAGATAACCTTTCTACATTTGAGACATTAGTTTGTAAAAGGTCAGTGTTCCCCCCACATGACATTTTGCTTATAAAGTTTAAAAGTTACTGGCTTTGCAGTTTTTCAGGAGATGAGTGTCCTGGGACTTACCCCTTTGGTGTCTGAGCTAACAGCTGCAGAGGGACCCTCTAAAGACAGAACAGACTAGAGCTCGCTACCTGTTCCAGTTATTAAGTACTAAAAACACAAAAAAGTTTCCCATTAGAAATTGTGCCGTGGGACTGAAGGAATTAAAAGCAAACCAACTTAGACTCGATAGGATTTATTCAAATGTACAATCTCTGAGGTCCGTGTCTACTGACCAGATGTGAGACACGGACTTTGGTAAGTTCATAATGCCCAGACCTCTGCCGGTGACCACGGCCCTCGGGCGGCAGGGTGGCTCAGTCTCGCAGGGCAGCTTCTGGGTGAATTATTTGCGAGTCAGTAGGCCTGCATGAAGGGGGCAGCGGAAAGGTGAGTCACACATGGGAGTGCTCGCTAGGCTAGGGAGACAAGAGCTGCTATGATAAGCCTGGTAACAAAGAGCACAGGCCAGTTAAGAGACTGTTCAATGCAAATTAGAAGCTTCTGTAAATACAATCAGGCAGGATTAGAGAGGCAATGAGCGGTAACACTAAAAGCAAAAGAGCTTGTGCAATGAATTAGGGAAAGGACAGTCAGGCTAGAGGTCTAGGGAAACACTTGATTTCCAACAGGAAAAAGTCAAATGGGATCTATCCAAAACGGACCTAAGGCGGCTGTGGGCGGGGTGCAGTACCGGGAATCACCACCAGGGGCAGCACACATTCCCCTGCTCTCAGCGCACCGTGGGCCTGTGAGCACCACAAGCAGCAGGAGACCACAGCCCTGGGCTGGGGGGCGTGGCCCTGCGCTCAGCTGCCCCATAGGGCAACCGCGTGGGAGTTTGGGAGGCTGGTGGGCTTGTGCTCCTCCTTATCAGATGCCTCCCCATCTTCCTCCTCCACTCCTTGAATCCTCAAACCAAGTACCTTTCCCAAGTCCTTGATTACGAGACTCCCAATGCCCACAAAGGCCTCTGTCAAGCTCCACTCAGAGAACTGACTGGACATTTCCTCAGGCTCCCCGACGCCTGCCATGACATCCTCACTCCAGCTCAGCTTCCCCATCACCCTCTGGCCTGGTCACACCCATGTCCCAGCGTGTGAACACAACAGCCCGGAGAGGTGTTCTCGGAATCCTCTAGGTCACCGGCCCACTCTCCCAGGGGTGTGACTTGCTTGTGTTTGGGGGACTCGGGGAAGCTCTGCTCCCTTTCCCGGCCCCACCTGCCTGGACCCTCCTAACATACTGAGCCAAGATCTCCAGGGAGCGGGTGGCTGATGTAGCGAGACGAGGGCAGGCTTGTCCTCTCTCCTTGGCTCAGCGTCCTCTTGCGCTCCCGGACCAGGGCCTTCTGGTGCCGCTTCATGCGCTCCAGCTGCTCCTCCGCACTCATCTTGCCCCGCTGGTGGTCCCCTGAGTACAGACGCTCCAAGGCACTCTTGGGTCTCTGAGGAGGAAGAGGTGAGAGACAGGGCGGCTGGGCTGGGAACACACAGGGCAGCCACACGGCAGCTTCATTCCCGTTCTGTGTCCGTCTGTCTCTCTCACACACAAACACACTCTTATCTAGTTGGGTTGGGCTCGGATCGGCCGCGGTGGGGTCAGCATACACATAGACACGGCGCCCCTGGCCCCTCGGGCTTCCTGGGCAGCAGCCCATTCTGCAGATGCAGACACTGAGGCCCAGGCCTGTCCAGTCAGGCACACAGGCGGCACATGGTGGGGTCAGAACTCGGGGTGCAGACTTCCTGGGCGCCCTCCTTTGAGCCCAAGGGTGGGGAGAAAGGCGGAGGTGTCCTCAGGAAACAGAAGGGCAGCGTGACGCCCTCTTGGTGAACTGTGGGGGAGACATCTCTGAGCACATGGTGACAGGGACCCTGAGCTCAGGCGGAGCTGAGACGACCTCAGAGACCATCCCAGGCCTCACAGGATCGCAGTCACCGTCCACCGTGGAGCCCGTCCCTCTGCGCGTGAGGGAGCAGCGAGCTCCTTGGAAACTTCTCAAGGCCACTCACAGGGAAGGTCATCTTGCTGCTTTCGGCATTCAGACCCCTCCGGAGGGTGACGTAGGGCGCAATAGTGGACGACTGCTGGAGCCTTGACGTGGACCCCGAGAGCCCTTAGTGAGGAAAGAGAAAGGCAAGTGTATTGGTGGTGGGGTGGCCAGGCCACCAGCCCCTCCCCAGTCACCTCCCACTGCCGTGAAGGCCGCAGGGGCTCAGCCAACAGCCCGCTCTTCTTCCTCCCCAGGGCTTGGAAGAACAAGGCCTTCAAGTAGAGGATAAGGGGCCAGTCCAGGGGTGCCCTCTGTTCCCACTGGGGGACAGTGCCCCTAGAGACCTGTGGACCCTAGTCTTCCCGCACACACAGAAGATGGAAAGGACGGAGAGGTCGGTATTCCTTCACCCCTTCCTGCTGCTGAACTCGCAGCATCCTGCGTGACCCAGTTCAGATATCCTCTTGTGTGCAGGCCCCTGAAATGCCGAGGCAGGATCAACTATTCCCAGTACCCCTCAGCATAGTCACTGGTTACTGACCACACGTAGTGTCCACATACCTGCCTAACTAGATTGCAAATTCAATAATGCCCGTTGTCTGACTGAATGAGCAAATGCATGAAGGGCTAGAAGAAGGTACCAGACATTTACTGAGCACGTACTCTGTCAGGCACTGCTATGCAGATGGTCCCACTGGCCCTACAAAGTAAGCATTACTTGACCATCGTAGAGCTGCCCGATCTAAGGCTCACAGAGGATGAGAGACTTGTCCAAGGTACATGGCAGGGGCCTCACTGACCATGTGCTTCCTGGTCTGGGTCCTATGGCTCTGAGGAGTCATCTCACCCTGGCCAGCTGCTGCCACAGCCTGTGCTTTCTCCGTGAGCAATGATTTGATCAGGGGTGGTCCTCGACACCCTGACGGAGGACACCACCAGCACACAGCACGTGGGAAAGAGAATGATGAGTGTCCTACAATGCCCAGAGAATCCCAAGCAACAGAGAACTGTCCTGCCCACAATATCACCAATGCGGCCACTGATAAACACCTCCAGGCCATATGAATGAAGGCTGCAAGGCCTCCGGGCATAGCATCAAGGGCAGCCATGGCCCCAACTCAGCAGGGACCAGCCCAGGCACAGCAAGCTCGGGTCACAGCAAGCCTAGACAGCGTGGTGAAGTGAGAGTCACATAACCCCACACGGGCCGGAGCCCAGCTATGTGTCCGTCCACCTGGCCAAGGGGGGAAAGCACCCGGCCTCCTGCCTCCGGAAGCAGACAGGAGGAACAGAGGCGGGAGCATGGGCTGCCTGCTCAGGGTTTCCAGGAGGCCTCCCTGTACGGAGAATTCTGAGGAAGAGGGTCTGGCTTTGGGGAAAATGAGCGACTAGTGAGCCTAAGGGCCTAAGTCTATTCCCATCCCCATCTTTGAAGGGATAGGGAGGGACAGTGAGAAGAAGACCCAATGGAACAGAACAGTGTGTTTGTTTAAAGAAAGGATTCACGGAGTCCTAGAGTGACACCGAAGAGGACATAACCCTCTAAAGGCCTTTGGTCACCACTCTCCCAGCCTACGCTGCAGCCAGAACACTGGGCTGGAATCCGGCTCCATCACTCTAGCTAATTAGCAAGTTAATTTCTCTGAGCCCTAGTTTTCTTACCTCTAAAATGGAGATAATAATTGTACTTCCCTCACAGATTATGAATATTAACTAAGTGATTATAAAGTGCTTAACACGACACACTGCCGAGTTACAGCAATTGCTATCAGCATTATGCCTAGAAACAGATGTAATAAAGAGAAAGGGAACCAGGATGTGGGCCCCAGAAAGGACGGACAGGCCCTCCCCGAAGCCCAGAACCCGTGGCAGCTGGGGCCCAAGGTCCAAAGCTGCAGGCAGAAGGGTGCGAGGTACTGGGTGAGGGTTGGGGGAGCAGTGATGGGCAGAGCTGGGGTTCCCAGAAGCCTCCGGGGAGAATGGTGACTTACCTCTGCTGGGCAGCGTCTGGTACCTGCTCTCAGAGCCCACGGGCCCCAGGGGAGGCTGAGCCACGTCCCCACTGAAAGTCGTCAGCTCAGGCTCACTAACGTATGACCGGAGCTCCACCTGCGAGCAGAGTCCGAGGCTGTCATACCTGCCCAGCATCACACCACCTTCCCTCTCCCCACCCTCAGTGGGCAGCCCCGGGGTCCTCTCTGCTCACCCTCGAGTCCCCGTTCACACACTGCCCCTGCTCCCGGTCTCGCTTCCTCTCGTCCGACTGCCGCTTGAGGCCCCGCACAGAAGTGTGCCGGATGACGGTGGCCTCCCTGGGCAGAGGCGGCACGGCCGGGGGTTGGTCCTCTGGGCTGTAGAGCTCAGGGAGTGGGGGCCTGGGCGGTGCCTCGTCTTCCTGCTCAGGGAAAGTGCCCCAGTGAGAGGGAGCTGGAGGGAGGAGGCCCGGTGGCCCCACCCCAGTGGTGGCCCAAATGGCTGGAACAGGCCCCCACCCCCCAGGCCTGAAGAGCACAGCTACTTCAGCCCAGAGGTGCCAACATTCCCCCTGGCAGAGCCACGAAGAAGGTGACACCCTGGATCCAAATCCTTTCTTCCCTTTGAGTCACATTTTCCATTTTTCCGAGGGTTGCCTATACTGCGTCCCCAAATCCAGAACTCAGGCCTCTACTCGCCTGGAATGCACCATTGGGAGAGCAGGCTGGCAACCCTGCACTTACTGGTAAGTCTATGACAGCCCCCCGCCCCCACGCCAGCCCCCTCCAAGGTGCTTAGGCTGAGCGCACGGTGCCTGCCTGGTCTCAGGACCCCTCAGCAGGTGGGGGCACTGAGCTAGGAGAGTCTACCTCCTCTTGCCCTCTCTATCAGAAATGTGAATGGTCACAAAACATTTCCTTCTTCCTGACCTGGGGGCTGAACAGGCAGTCAGAACGGGTGACTCACTGCCTGCCCCGCAGCCCGCTCCGAAAGATGATGAATGTCACTATTTTCCTTGACACCGCCACTCCCCCCACCCCGCCTGGCCCAGGACACTCTGAGGGCTGTGGCTTCTCTATGGATCAACAGACTGGCTCCCAACTGCCATGGACACCTACTCCTGGGACAAATGACCACTGAGACTCCTTCCTCCTAAGCTCCCCTTCCTTAGTCCAATTTTGCTTTGTTTTTCAGAATTTTGCAGAGTTTGGGAAAGGGCAGCTGCAAGCTTGCCTTGCAAAGGCTTAGCAGAATTCTTCTTATGCAACACATTTCATCACTGTGTGAATGTTCTCCCCACAGGCTCTCTGAGCATCCCAGTTTCTAACCCTGACAAAGGTCTCAGAATCACCAATTTCTAAAAAGCTCCCCAGAACGGTAAGCACAAAACATTGATTGCCCTTGATAGAAGGCAATAGAATGTCTGGAGGCAGAGAGCAGAGGGAGGCACTTTATTATATATTGTTTCATATCTTTTGATTTTGTACCCTTCAAGAGGATTATCTAATAAAGAGGTAAGTGACATTAAATTCAAGAAACTAAGCCAAATAAAAATAAAAGAATGATAGCTACATGCGATAATGGGGATGAATCACACAGTCTAATGTTGAAGAAAAGATGCAAGATACAAGGAATAAATACAGGCAAAATTAAGGTATTTAGAAAAACTAAAAAAAGGCAAGGAAATTATCCCAAATGTCAAGCGAGCGGCTACCTCTGACAGAAGGGGCCTTGCACTGGGAAGGAACCCACAGGCCTGAGGGCTCTGGTTGCTACAAAGCTCTATTTCTTAGTCTGGGTGTTGGTATAACATGGGTGGTCTCTTTATTAATATGTTAAATTATATATTCATGTTTTACATCAACTTCAGGTTGTAATTATTTCACAAATATAAAAAGAGCGAACAATAATAAAAAATGTGGTGAACACACATGCAATCCTAGAGGGGAGAGAAGACCTCCATTGGCTGTGATGCTGACCCAACTGGAAAAGCCCTGCCCCAGAGGACCGAGCTGGGACGATGGGCCTCTGTGAGTGCCTAGTCAGAGCTGGTTGCTGTGCATAAGGGGAAACTGAGGAAGCTCAGAGAGGACCCAGAGAGAACAAGGGCTGGAATCCAGCTGGTCTGGCTCCCAGGCTAGCACCCTTTCCCTCTGCTGCTGGTCCAGGAGGGCAGTTCCTGCCTCATGTCAGCAGCCGTGCTTCCCAGCTATTTCCCTGTTTACGTTGCTATTTCTACCTCCTGGCTTGTGGCTGGTGCTCCAGGGCCCTTAGATCTGGGATGAGGAGGGCGATCATAAGATAAAGAAATTCACAATGACCCTGGGTCCTGGCACCTGTGTCTCAGCTCTGGGCCCTGGGCCATGGCTGGTAGATGCAGAGGACAGGTATGGGACTTTGTGTGTTTAAGCCACTGCTGTGCAGTCGTCAGAGGTACTAGGCACACATGGTGCCCAGGCAAAGCTCCTCCAAGCAAAATCCTGGAGGTGCCCCTTCCCAGGCCCCTCTGCTATGGCTCTCCAGTCACTTGGACGACCCCTCGGGTTCTCCAGCCAGAGCTGGCTGGCCTGGCCTTGGAGACTTGAGCTATCCTGGTACCTGACCACATCTTCTGTTTCTTTAAAGTGTCCTGTTGTCCCAGACTCTGCCAAGGGCTTTGACACTCTCTATGCCAGGCAAGCCAAGGCATTGGCCTAGGTCCGTGGTTGGCAAACTGCGGCTTGCGAGCCACGTGTGGCTCTTTGGCCCCTTGAGTGTGGCTCTTCCACAAAATACCACGGCCTGAGCGAGTCTATTTTGAAGAAGTGGCATTAGAAGAAGTTTAAAAAATGTGGCTCTCAAAAGAAATTTCAATCGTACTATTGATATTTGGCTCTGTTGACTGATGAGTTTGCTAACCACGGGCCTAGGCAGTCACAGGGCACAAATCTGGCCTGAGGACCTGGGGCGGATGTCCGATAAGATGGCAGATGGCACAGGGAATGATCAGGAGATGTGGACTGACTCTACTAACCAATAATGAGGCTTTAAGCAAATTTAACACCTTTGGGTCTCAGTTCTCTTATCTGTGGCATGGGGATACTGACCTTCCTGTCTGTACTCCATGAGGTTATTTCGAGGCTCAAATGTACCTACTACCCAGCAGCACGCTCAACTGTAGGTGAAGATAAGGGAGACTCTTCTGCTGAGATGAGCTGATTGCCCACAAACGTGTATAACCGTAGATTTGCAAGGAGCAGCCACACACCTAGCTGCACGGTGCAGATCACAAATTCTACCTCTTCATCACAGTCACTTCTTGCTGGGCCTCAGTTTTCCCAGCTGCAAAATGGGAGGGTTGGGCTAGATTATATCCAAGGGCACCTTCTAATTCTGGGAGTCTGAGGTCCAGGGGCAGGGCCCTTCCACTCCTTAACCTCTCACGGCTCAGGACTTTGGCTGGTTCTATCTCCCCATGTTTCCCTAAAAACTTCTCTCCTGAGAGAAGCTGACCTGAGGACAGAGAGGAAAAGATGGTGCTCTGCTCCTGGTCCTCGTCATCATACTTACAACTTTGGGCTTCGTCTTGGTTGGTGACTGAAGAGGAGAGGTCACCTTCCTCAGCTGGGGCGGGTGAGGTCGGTAGGGCAGGTAGGTTTGCAGCTGAGGGAAGAGCCGAACCTCCAGAGGGGTCCGCACAGGGCTGGTGGGAGGGCTGGGCTGTGGGGGTGGCTTGCTCTCAGAAGTCAGGAGTGAAGGCACAGGCAGGTGAGGAAACAAAGGCACTGTTTTTCTCTCTAAGGGGCACGCAGAGAGGGAAGCAAAGGATAGGATGGAACCAAGACTTACTTCCTGGAGGAGTGACACACAGGAGGACCTTCCCGCGCCCCCCTTCCCCGAGGGCCACCCCTCCTGCCTGGGTACTGACCCCCAGGAGACGGCCCACTCACCAGGATTTTTGACCGATTCCACCAGGATTCTGAAGTTCTCTTTGTTCGCACTCAGGCCTGCAGTGACATCTTCAATCCTCCAGAGATCCTTCTGTATCTGCGATTTCTCCTACGGAAGACGAGCGTTGGTTCATTTCCTTCTTAGCTCCTCACGAGGCGTTTTTTCACAGGACTTGTGCTGTCACTTCAGACAGGGCCCCTCACCCTGGGCAGGTACCATTTCCTTGGGAAACCCCACCCGGGCTAGAGCCCAGCCTGCTCCACAGCTTCACGGGGAAGCGCAGACATGAAGGATGCTCAAGGCCCAGGAGAGAAATGTCAGGGGCGCTCTCCCAAGTCCACCTCGCCTAGTTCCACCTCATTTAGAAACAGGCTGCCTTAGACACTGTAGCACTCCACTTATGTGAGGCATGAAGGCTGTCAGATTCAGAGAGAAAGTAGAGGGTGGGTGCAGATGCTGGGGGAAGGGGAGGGATGGGACTGCTATTTCCTGGGTACAGAATTCCAGGTCTGCAAGACAAAGAGTTGTGCAGATTGGTGCACAACAATGTGAACACGCTTAACACTGCCGACCTGTACACTGGAACACGGCGAAGGTGGTAAATTTCACGATGTGTACATTTTACCACAATTTTTAAAAATAGGTCATCTCAGGCAACTTAGGCATAAGGGAAGAGAAGGCAAGGACTAGAGGTTACGCCTTCCCTAGACTATAAAGAGCATCGTTTAAAAGACAGTTAATCCTGGGATGTGAAGTTTAGTTCAGAGTACAATGGGCTGTAGAAATTTTTGGCAATAAAAGGGAATGAAGTACTGACACAGGCTATGTGGATGAACCTTGAAAACATTATGGTGCACAAAAGAAGCCGACACAGAAGGCCACGGATTGTATGATTCCATTTATATAAATGTCCAGGAGAGGTAAATCCAGAAATAAAGAACGTAGGTTGGTGCTTGGCTAGAGCAGGAGTGGGGATTGAGGGTGGGGATGGGGAGTGACCGTTAATAGGAACAGGGTTCCTTCTGGGGGATGACGAAGTTGGCACAATATTGTGGGCATGGCCACGTAACTCTGAATAGTCTAAAAACCAATAAACTGTATACTTTAAAAGGGAATTATAGAGTAAGCCTGTTGTTTTTTAATTTTATTTTGTTAATCCTCACCCAAGAATATTTTTCCATTGATTTCTAGTAAGTGGAAGGGGGGGGGAGGGGGAGGGGGAGAGGGGGAGAGAGAGAGAGAGAGAGAGAGAGAGAGAGAGAGAGAGAGAGAGAGAGAGAGAGAAAGAGCATCGATTGGCTGCCTCCTGCATGAGCCTCAACGGGCCAGGGCCAGAGCCTGTAACTGAGGCACATGCCCTTGACCGGAATCAAACCCAGAACCCTTCAGTGCGAGGGCCGACACGCCATCCACTGAGCCAAACCAGTTACGGCAAAGCTGTTGTTTTTTAAAACATCGGGGAGCGAGCCAGGCCACAGGACCACAGACAGGCACACCTGACAAGTCACAACCAAAACCGGCTGGGAAGAGGCCCGAGAAGGACGTGAGCGGGCTCTGCAGTGGTTCAGGGGTGGCGGGCTTCTTTTAAGAGAGTTGTTCAAACATCCAATAGAATGTTCTTTCAGCTTTTAAATGACCACGGGGGAGGACAGAAGGTTTCACATCCCAGCCACCCTCAGCCAGAAGACTTCCCGCATGCGCCATGCTCATGGCCATGTCTGATTCTACAACTAGACTATGTGCTCCCCAATCCATCCCCCAGAGGCAACTTCTCAGCAGATTCTTAGTACATGTATGTTGAATGATAAAGGACCAATCACAGCCGAAACCGGTTTGGCTCAGTGGATAGAGCGTCAGCCTACGGACTGAGGGGCCCCGGGTTCAATTCCGGTCAAGGGCATGTACCTTGGTTGCGAGCACATCCCCAGTAGGGGGTGTGCAGGAGGCAGCTGATCAATGTTTCTCTCTCATCGATGTTTCTAGCTCTCTATCCCTCCCTCTTCCTTCCTCTCTGTAAAAAATCAATAAAAAAAATATATATATAAAGAAAAAAAAGGAGCAATCACATAAAAGTCCCTGGTCAAATAATGTCCAACAGCCGTGACAATAGATGTCCGAGGCCTCCCTCCTAGCAGCTCAGCCTCTCACGCTCCCCCCACCCCTAATACACCAACGCATATCCTCAGGGCGGACAAGCCAATAATGAACTTGAGGCTCGGCTCCTCACTGAAGCACAAGTGTCCTAAAGCAGACATTTCTGTGAGTCCAGAGTGTGGGCACTAGCGCATAGGGTTATCTCTAGAACGGAGGTCCCCAGGCAGAGTGTTGGCCGCAGGTGAAGGGGGAGCACGGGATTAGAATCAACTCCCTCCTCCCCAGGCAGTCTCCCTGGCACACTTCTCCTGCCAGTTAGTTCACAACCCTGCCCCCACT
This sequence comes from Corynorhinus townsendii, assembly GCA_026230045.1. Classification (NCBI taxonomy): domain Eukaryota; kingdom Metazoa; phylum Chordata; class Mammalia; order Chiroptera; family Vespertilionidae; genus Corynorhinus; species Corynorhinus townsendii. Next base: position 31,996,969 of record JAPDVU010000008.1, on the reverse strand, counting down.
TTGCCCTTGTCACCCCCACCTGTAAGAGAAGAGCAGAGAGGAGCGCAGGCCAGAGAACCTCTATCTTTCTCCAAGGGCGATGGAATTTCAGAACTTAATGACGAGGCGAAGGAAGCTTTTGGGGAGCAAGGCAGTGGGGTTTCCTTCCTGCATCCTCACGCCAGGCTGGGCAGGGTGGCTGCTGTGTACTCCACTCAGCAAAGGCTTGACTCATTGGACACCTACAGGGAGCGTCGCCTCTCGCTGCCTCTCACATGGTTACCCAGATGCGCTTTGATCCGCTGGCTTCCCCACCCAGGTGGCCATGAAAATCTTTATAAATAAAGCCACGCATCTTCAATAAAAAGGCTGTGGCTTTTCTCACAGCCAAACATGGCTAAAGGGAGGCAAGCTTCCAGGCCCCACTACTGAGACTGTGTGTATCTCCAGTGTTAATGATTTATTCAGGGCTCTATTCAACAGCTTGCCTGGCCTTGAATTACACCCAAGTGAACACAGAGTCTGCTCAGAGAAGGCCTTTGTGAGCTTCCGGTCATTGAGGCATCAGGGAAAGTGTGAGCAGGGTCACCGGGTAGATGCATATCAAGCAGCAGGGACCAGGCTCCAAACCGGCCTATGTTTCAGGCACTTACTAGGGAGTCTGTGACAAGACCTGTACATTGTACCCATTTGTTCCGTGGAGGGGCAAGAGGTTTTGGGGCCTGCCCTATGTTACGTCACCATGAAATAAGCTGCAGTAGAAATACAAATGGCCCATAACCACATGAAGAGATGTCTAACCTACTAGGTAAGTAAGTGCAAATTAAAACAAGATGTCTTTTTTCAGCAAGTAGACTGGCGAAAACTAAAAAGAGTGATAACATCAAGTGCTGGCAAGGATGTGGGTAGACGGGTTCTGGACTTTCATTCATGTGGGTGGGAGGGCAAATGAGAACAGCCTTTTAGAGAGCGGTCCGGCAGCATCCAGCCACACGAAGATGTACACGCTTTTCAACCCACCGAGTCTGCACCTAGGGACCTGTCTTAGATTCAATGTCCATCAGAGGAGGAATGGCTAAGCAAAGGATGAACTGTCCAGACTAAGTAAATTTCATTTACTTTGACCAGCAATTTTCAACCTTTTTCATGTCATGGCACACCTAAGCTAATTACTAAAACTTTGCAGCACACTGAAATATATATATTTTGCCAATCTGACAAAAAAATAGGTATTAATTTAGATTCATTCACACTAGACAGCAAATGTTGTGTTGGCTGTTGTCATTTTTTCATTTGACAATCTAAGGGAAAAGAGGTCAGTGCCCCTGACTACATTAGTCAGTGCTGCATGTTTTAAACATTCTTATGGCATACCTTTTGAAAATCACGAAATTAGACCAACAATGTTCAGCACAACTTTCTGAGGTTACGGAACTCTTCTATCATCTGTGCTGGCCAATACAGCAGCCACTGTCCACATGTGGCTACTGGGCAATTGAAATGATTCTAGTGTGACTGAGGAACGAATTTTTAATGTTCATTCGTTTTCATTAAGTTATGTTTAAATTTAAGTAGCTACTGTATTGGGCAGCATAAACTTGGGGGTATCTTTCCTAGAAAGATTGCCGCAACATAAAGTTATGACAAAAAAGTGAGTTCCTGGACAAGGAGTTAGGATGATTCCTCTTTAAATAAACATGACGGTCACCCTCAAATAAACGGAATCACTCGGTATGTGCATGTGTTTAGAAATGCAAAGAAAATGGTCAGAAGGTGACTTTGCAAACTGGAGGCACTTACTACCCAGAAGGGAGGTGGTGGTCTAGGGCAGAGGGAAGAGCTTTCATTTTTTGGTTTTGCTTCTCATTGTTTGGACTTTTCTGAGAGATGTATTCCCATGTGATTTGTATAATCATAGAAATAGAAGAAATAAAGAGCTAAAAAAAATTACCCTAAAATTAATGTGGCTCATTGAAGTCCAAAAAGATATGTATAACAGGACAGGACAGTTTAAGAAACTAGTAATTAGAAACAATTGTGCGAAGGACTTTGTCAATATTCACCTAGTATTTTTATGCCACTGGGCTAAGTGCTCGGTATACAAAACAGAATAGGAGGATGTTAGTCAGCTTGAATGAAGGGACATTATAGGAAAAATACAGCAGCAGCAGGAGACAGACAAGCTGGGGACCGAGCAGGCCAGCCCTGAGCCACAGGCAAGAGTCTCCACATGGCCCTGGATTGGGCTCTCTAGACCCAATGCCCAGTGGTGAGTGGGGGGACAGCAGGACCTGGGAAAAGCCTCCCCGTCCCGAATTTCCATCTCTTTTTGGGGTGAGGCTGATGTCAGGAGAGTCAACATATTCATTAAATCACTTGAGTGAGAAGCTTTGGCTAGAACTAGCCCATCCATGAGCAAGCCAAGCGCCAAAACTGGCCTAGCTGAATTAATGCTCGTTGAACTCAAAATCAAATTCTCAGGGCCTGAAAGAGGAGATAGAGACCTGAAGCTGGGTTCAAAAACAGGTCACTTTCCATTTTTAAAATGTTGAGGGTGGAACGTGGTGGGGCACCACAGTGAGGGAATGAATGCTGGGCATCTGAGGACTGGACAGGGAGGAAGGAAAATCACACAGGGCCTTTTTTCTCTCACCTTTGGGGCAGAGGCAGTTGTCAACAGGTGGCCCGGTTTTTAAGGATAGAGGAAGCTGGGCCCTAAGGCTGCCTTTCCTGAGGAGGGCAGGGGCCACAGCGATGGGTATCTCCTAGCCTGGCACCTCCTGGATTCCTAGTACCTCCTCAGGTGAAGGCTTGATAGCATCTATCTTCAGGAATCAGAGGATGGAAGGAAGGGGGCGGGGCTGTCCGCTGCTGTCTCAGTGAATAGCTAGGAGCCAAGATGGGCCAAGAACCAACAAACACAGATCACTCTAGGGTCTCTGTGAGGGTCTCAAGGTTGGCATTTGGCTCCTCTGGGGGCTGTTTTTCCAAATGTAAAATCCTTACGAACACGCCCTGGAGTTTGTCTAAAAGCAGAGAGGTGGGAACTGTGGGGAGGCTGGGCATCACAGCCTTACTGGGGGAAGGATCTCAGAGGGAGACCTTGGGGAGGGGAGCAGGCTGAGCCCCGGTAGAGGAGAGAAGGCCCTGGCTGGGCGTCTCCCAAGGAATCAGAGCCCAGGACGGAGAGAGAGCTCTTGAGCCACCTGGAAAAAGAAGGCCCTTCGGTGCTGCTCCTGCAGGGTCTGCTTCAGCTGCGCCACATCGCTCTCCAGCTTCAGGTACTCGTTCCAGGCATTTTCCATCTCCTATTGGCCAAGAAAATGCTCTGATTCTTAGCTGTCCTTGCCCCCAGAAGCCCATGCACACCTGTGCTCCTGACCACAGCCGGCCCCGCCAGGGGCAGAGGGAGAGAGCCCTGCAGGTCTGGTGGGGCTGGTGAGAGAGACATGGGTTGTCTTCTCACGCACGCTCTGACCCTGGCCATCTGACCTGTCCCCTCCTCCACCCTTGGGGACACTTTGGTTCCCAGGCCTGGCAGAAAGGGGCCTGCAGAACATCAGATGGACAGATCAAGTGGAAATTCTGACATCAGGGAATTAACGCAGATCAGGGAAAAGCCTTGCAGGCTGCTCGGAGAAATCTGGTCCCTTGGGTGTCACTGTAGTCATGCAGGAGTCGCTGACGGAAAGGACCGTAAGGCACCTCTGGACACGTCACCCCTGGACAGGATAAGCTAGTGCCAGGAGGCAGCCTGCTACCCCAAGACTCTTGCCCCTGGCCACCAATTCAACTACAGCTGGGGAGATGAGGAGAGCAGCCCTCTGCCCAGCCCAGCCTGAGGGAAGTGTGCGCCGCCCTCCACGGCCTCTACGCACAGTGGACTCTCTGGAGAGCTCCGCCCGGATATGGACCAGGTCCTCCTGCAGCAACCTCTGCTGGCAGGCGATCTTGTCCAGGTGCTGGGGCTGGTCTCGGTACTGCTCCATCTGTCTGTGCAGCACCTCCAGCACGGACTCCAGCTGGTCCTACCGGGCAAGGGTCAAAGAGCAAGGGCATAAGGACAGTCCCTGGAGGCCTCCCATACACACCAGAAACTAAACAGAGCTGCAAGACCGAACCATTGACTGAGGGCCAGTGTCCAGCTGGGGCCTGAGAGTCAGGGTCTCCGAATCCAGCTCTGACTCTGCCCACTGGGTGTCCTGGGGCAAGTCACCTAACAGCTCTGTGCCTCAGTTCTCCTGTCTACAAAATGGGCACAAGGCTATCAACCCCTCATAGGATCAAGGATGAGGATAAATCAGAGTCAAGGAAAACTCTTTAAGGTCTTAGGACAAAGGGCATGTTATAAACCTTCAACATCACAAATATAACACTGTGGTAAAATGCAATAAAGAAAAAAATTCACACCAAGTGTCTAAGAGACCAAACATTGGTGCCCCCCAAATCTGCCCCGCCCATTCCTGCCCTTCCATCCAGACTTGCTTCCTCCATAGCCCAGATCCTAGGGGGCCCTCCTTTCCCAGGCTCACCTCACCAGGCCTCCAGGGAGAGGTGGGCCAGAGAAGAATTAAGGGGGTGGGAGGAGGAGGGCAGTGGTATTAGGTCAAGGTCTCTCTATAAGGTTTCCTCCAGGTTCAGAAAGAACCCCCTCCCCCCCCCCAAAAAAAAATACCCTTTAAACCCAAAGACATTGTTCTGGATAAACAAACACTTGTTGTTCGATACCACCCCGTCTATGGCTTTGAAAAGACAAGCCCCCTACCCCACCCAGCCTAAGATTATGCAAAACTGATACATACTTTGTTCTCCTTGAGGGCACGTATCTTGTCTTCCAAGTCCTGGAGGATCCTGTCTTGTTCACAGAAGATGCTCAGTTTGACCTGTGAGCAAGAACAGGTTGGAGAGGGCCTGGGATGATAAGGAAAGGGCATGGCCTTGGAGTGTAAACAGGAAGCCTCTGGCTACAGAACCCTCCAAACCCTGCTGAAGCTGCCCACCCCGGGGCTGGGGACAGCAGGCCGCCGAGCGGAGCGAGCGCTCAGCTACCACTCAGTTCACTCACGTCAATGTCACTCTCAGCAATCTTCATTGGTCTCAGGCTTCGATCCTTGAGAAGGTCCCGGCCTGTCATCTGCGAGGTGAACAAGTTGAAGGAGATTTAACCACAGGGTTTGGGACCCAAACTCCAGAAGGAAAGCGAGCCCCACGGTGGATGGGTGTGGGAATCTTGGCAGCAGCAGGGAGGGTCACAGCACAGGAGGGGCAAACCTGAGGCAACATCTGCTTCATCTTCATGCCTATTTCACTTTAGGAGGAAACTGAAGCCTTTTCAAGATTCTAGTAGCACTTGTAAATCCCTCAAACTAAAGGGAACGCAGATATTCAAATTAGAGCATCATCAACTACCGCAGTTTCTATTTGCTCCAAATCAGTATGAATCTTGGAGGATTTGCCACTGATCAGAGAGCTTTCCTACTGAATCTGGAGTCAAACACAAAGAGAATGAAGTCGAGGCAGTGGGGTGGGTGGACCAGGAGAAACAAGTAAGGTCAGCCTTCCCCACGCTATCGGGGCCGAGGACCTGGCCAAGGGAAGAAGGAACCTGGATAAATCCTGGTTGGGGTTTTCAATGGATCCTGAACTAACCGGTGTTCGGCCATACTTGTACATTACCCCGTCCTCTCACGACAGGAAGCCACAAAGCAATAAACAAAAATCACCCAAACTTATGGGCAGGTGGAATTTCACATTTCCCATCCCCGCCTTGACCCAACGTGGTCAACACGGTCCCATCCCTCCCTGACCCCTGCACGAAGCTAAACCTAACTCTTTAGCCTATGTTTTCATTTCCCTAAATCTCATTTCTTGCCAAAAGCTGTGCGGGGGGGTAGTGGGGGTGGGGGGTGAGGAGGGTTTAAACAGGTGCCCTCCCCCTATGGCCAAGCCATGGGCAGGAACTGCCAAGTTGAATGTGCCCCCATAGGGAACTCCATTTTGCAGATCTACCAGGGAAACAGGGAGTAGCTAACCATGGCCAAGACAGGTGGTGGTGTGTCCCAGTATGGATGGACAGACAGCTACTGGGGAGATGGCCTTTGCTTCCTCCCTACTCCATCTGGGAGGTCCAGTAAGTTTGTGAATGTGAATCAGAAGCAGAAATATATTGGCAAGCATTTCCCTCAGAACTCAAGCCCCGTCACCCGCCCCCCCACCCCCCCAGATGTCCAACTGTTCTATACTCCCTTCTCCTTGACAATCATTATCAGCAAAGGTCAAAGTCAAAGGAGAATGCCTTCTCCATCCACGCCTTGGCCTGAGGACTGAGTCTGGCTGCAGACCCGCCCCCACCCATCCCCAGGCTCCCTTTGGTCACACAGCAGAGGGCAGGGACCACTTATTTATCTCAGTAAAGCCAGCCCTGAATACAAGGCCTGGCACTGAAGGGCACTCAGCAAAGGCTCCTTGCATTGCAAGTAGGCCAAAGGGAAATACTTGCACGTCAGTGCTGTCGAGTTCCTGGGGAAAAAATGGATCTCCAGCCAAATTCTGCTCTTCAAACTGACAGATTATGTGTACATACACGTATAGACAGTCACGGAACACACTGACTCCAGCAACAGTCCACAAACAAACAGGCAGAAGGGGAGAGGGAGGCGGTGGAGTTAATCCTGGTGAACCACAAACAGCTGAACTTCCCGGGCAGGACGTGGGCCTTTAAACTCAGGGGAACCCAGCAGGTGAACACAGTAGTCTTCACTCTGTGCCCTAGTCCTTCATCAAAGCAGAGGGCAGAGCTTGTCTACCCTCCATGGGGCTGACACTCGGCTCATTTCCCAGGAAGCAATCATGTTCAAAGTGAGATATGCTTTGGGGACTTTTCCTCCCGGCAAAACTCTTCCCCGTTTATCACTGAAGCTTTTCACAGATGATATCTTTTCAATACTGAAATAGCGAGGCAGAGAATCTAATTGAGCGATGCCTCGTTTATGCAGCGCCGCCAGGAATTAAGTGAGGGACTGTACACAAAAAGGGCATTTCGAGAAAGCCGAGCCTTATAAATTTTTTTGGTGGAAAGCTTACGAAAAATATGCCCTTCACTGCCTTCACAGAATGATGACTATATATTCAACCTTTTATGGGGGGATGACCAATCATTATAAAAAAGTAATATAGAATTTCTTAGAAGCTATTGGCCCTTGATTAAGTAAGTGCTCCCAAATTTCTGTGATTTCATGTCCATTTTAGATTGACATGTAATGTTTCTTTTCTCTCTTGGGGTATTAGCACTCCTTCTTTTCAAAGAAGTAACTTTCCCTGGTCCCCTTTCAATGTGCTGCGAGTTAGGAATTCAGACTCGGACTGAGTCTCTTAGGATTAGAAATTCAATGCAGGTGACATTCTTGCTGTTCTTCCCCGTCTCCCTGCCTCCTGCTGGGTTTGGCGCCCTTCCAGGGAGATGCTCCCACACCTTGCGTCTCCCACAACGAAGGGCCTTAGAACATCAGATGAAATGTTCTCTCTCCCCTCACTAGGAACTAACCTAATTAGGGGTGACTGTCAGGACGGTGACCCATTTTCTCTGCATCCTCAAAGCCCAGCCAGGGCCCATCCTACTGAGGATATTCGGAAAATGTTTGCCTAGCGAGTCTGTGATTGTAACAAAACAAGGTGAGCTGGCTGTGCCCAGGGCCCAAGCCCTGAGTGAAGGCCACAGGTTTCAGAGCTGGGCTTTGTAATTGTGTTCACACAGCTCAGAGGCCCTTTAAGCTTCTGAATTTAGCTGTCCCAGAGAGCCAACCGAGACAACTATGAAATACCCACAAGAAGTTTATGACATCTACTTTTCCTTTTAAAATTGTGCTTTGTGTTAGCCATGTTTAAATCCACTGACAACATCACGTGTGAGCTGCAATGGTGTCTGCATCTGAAAGGCACTGCAGGTGACCCAGCCATCCTACTCCCTCTCCCCCACCTCCCAGGACACCTCTTCTCAGGGCTCAGGATGACGAGGCGTGGCACCTGCTTCCCAACCTGCATCCTCCCTTGAAAGCGACAAAAGCTGGCCGTGTTCCAGGCACAACTTCTGCATCAGTCAAAGCGAGGGGTGGGAGGCCCTATTTGGTCCTAGTCCAGCTCCAGACATCGGCACCCTGCCCTGAGGAAGAGCCATCGTAATGCAGGTCCACAGTGGACTCTGAGGACACCCAGCTCCTCCAAGATGACCCCGAACAACCGCTCCCTCCCAAGGCTCATGCTCGACTACCCAGGCCAGGCCGGTCTCTGTCTAGGCCAGGCCTCGCTGTGGAGGCAGATGAGGGAGGATGGGGCATGACACAAGCTGGAAGCAAAGCTGGGCGAGCCCCCCGCCCCCACCCCGCCACCCTGTGGCAGCACAAAAGATGGAATCACAGGACAGTATGGATGAGAGGCTCAGCCTGGTGCACCAGCCAAAATGCTGACAGGAGCTTAACAGAAAGAAAAGAAACGGAAGTGACTTGCAGGAAGCCTGGGGTGGTCAGGAGAGCCCCTGGTTAAGCATGTGATGCAATCGGCGCTAAGCCAGAAGCATGGAATGGCCCCGCCTGGAGACACAGGTCAGATCATCTTACGCGTCTCCTGGGCCGCCAGCCCTGTGCTGACTTCTTCAGCACTCTGTAAAGCACGTTGATCAAAGGTTCGTTATTTTTTATCTGTTCCAAACAGAAAGGTAAATACAACAAAACGTCACAGGTGAGACATCAAACAACACTTGAAGGAGCCAGAATTTGGGGAACGGGCAAGGAGACCCTGAAGGGGGATGTGTTATGCGTGGCCCAGTGACTGGGACTCGGTCCTCGTGCTGGCTTCCCAGCTGGTGGGCCTTTCTGGAGTTCAGGTCCCTCGTCTATAAAACTGGGGATGACAAAGCTCTGCCTGAAGGGCCTCTGTGCAGGCTAGCTCACGTGAGAGCCGAGTTCAGTGCCCACTTGATCCTGGGTTCTGCCACAGAAGGCAAGAGGCAACTTTGCTTTCTCCTTCGTCCTCTCTCATCACATACTGTCATTTAGAGCGGTGCCACCGTTAGTCCTGCAGACCCTTGCCTCCACGCTGTGCTGCATCTGCACCAAAGTCACTATGTCTCACCCACGATTCCGAAGCTTGCAGCCGCTTTGAGGGAAGACTGTCCTCACCGGCTCAGACAGTGCGTCTCAACCCTGGCTGGAGCACTGGAATGACTCAGAAACTTGAACGGATACTGATGCCCGAGTCCCAGTCTTAGAGACTCGAATGTAGCTGGCTTGGGATGGGGCCTGGGCATTGGGATGCTCAAAAGCCCTCCTGGGGGATTCTAATGTGCAGCCAGGACTGGGAACGACTCCAAAACAGTGGTCCTTAAACATTATGGTGCTTCAAAATTACCCAGAGGGCTTGTTAATACAGGGGTGGGCAAAAGCCGTTTACAGTTGTGAGTAACCTCCTGTGTTACAAAAGCTATAACCTGCATATCTTTCTCCATACGAACAACCGTAAGCCTCCTTTCCCCATCCCTGTACACAGATTTGCTGGGCCCCACCCCCAGCGGCTCTCACCAAGCTGGAGCTGGTCTGGGGTAGGCCTCGGGCCTCAGGATTTTGCATTTCCTGCCAATTCCCAGGTATTGCTGATGCCGCCGGTCTGGCATCACACTGCCAGAACCAGTGCTTTGAAACAATATCGCTCAGCCATGGCTACACATTAGAAACACTGAGGGAGATTTTGTTTGTTTGTTTTTAAGAGCAATACCTTATAGCAGTGGTCGGCAAACTCATTAGTCAACAGAGCCAAATGTCCACAGTACGAAGATTGAAATTTCTTTTGAGAGCCAAAGTTTTTAAACTTAAACTTCTACTCGCCCAGGCTTGGCATTTTGTGGAAGAGCCACACTCAAGGGGCCAAAAGAGCCGCATGTGGCTCGCAAGCCGCGGTTTGCCGACCACTGCCTTAGAGTGATCAATTCAATCAGAGCCGCTAAGGGATGGGATCCAAGCAGCGATGCTCAATTAAAGAGCTCCCCGGGTTGTTCTGGTTCATGGCCAGAGTTAAAAACCTCTTCTCCAGAACAACAGACCTCAGACTGCATATGCACAAGAAGTGTCCCAAAGCTTGATTCTTAAAAAAGACAGAATTCTGGGCACCATCTCCAGAGATTCCAATTCAGCAGAACCCCAGACTTGCAATGATTTATCAAGCTCCCAGGGGGTCCTGCAGCAGGTGGTGTCTCAGACCACACCATGAGGAACTTTGCTCTGGACGCTGACTGTGGGAACAGACCTGAACAAGGAAGCCCTGAGCACAAGCTCAAACCGTCAGGAAGGGCCTGGGGGCCAGGCACCTGGAGCCACTGGTGACATGCCCCTCACCAGGGATAAGCGCCTTTCTGGAGCTGACTGCTACCTACTCTACCTACAAAGGCATCAGCTGAGCAGCTGGCAGACACCCTCCCCTCTGCCTCCCGTCCCAGCTGTGCTTCATGGCTGCGTAAAAACAGTTCAAGCTGTCAGCAACAGGGAACCCCCATGCCCCTCTGCACACCCAGCCGGGGTGTAGGGTCTTCAAATGCAGAACTTCAATGCCAGAGGTACAATTCGTGAATACACCTTTAGGGCAGGTGAAGTGCATGGTACACGGAAGGAAGATGGCAGGTGTGCAAAGAGTCAGTGGGTTTGAATCCGAGCCATGTGCCTGCAGAAGTTACTTCTCTTCATACGTGGGTTCCTGGTTGATAAGGTGGGGAGAATAATTCCTATGGTGTTGCTCAAGGATGCTGAGAGGATTAAGTGAGATAAGAACACCAGGTGCCCAAATACTGCCAGGCAGAGACAGACGCCTAATCTATGGGGAGCTCTTTCCACCCTGGCACCGCCAGGTAAAATGCCAGAGAAGTAAACATTTCCCAAAAGAACATTAAACAAAGTGTTTTCTAAGACAGTGGAGTGCACCTTCGTGGGATCGCTTGGCACAGTAGCAGGAATGCTCATTTCAGGAAGAAAAAACTCCACGTCACCACACCCTGATTCCAGAAGCTGAGCATCGCTGATGGGGGGATGATGGGCTCTGGATCCTTAAGTCTGTGGACCTTGGGCAGAGAAGAGGGGGACTCTAGGCCAACCTCCTTCCTCTCCCCAAAGGACCCAGGAGGGACCTCTCCCAAGGAGCTGTGACAGTGGGGACTGTGCCTGTCATGATCTCCATGCCCGGGCCCATTCAATTGTGTCCACAGAGGCCCTCGTCTCAGGGGCCCCCACCGGGCTCAGCATCCGCCCATTTTGTCTAGCACGCCACAGAATCTCAGGAGCCAGCGGCCTCAGGGTGCTCCTGACCCAGCCGCTCATCCCACCCAGTGCTCCTCTGGCCCCAGCTGCACCCATGGTGGAGAGTTCACCGTGAGCTGTGGTGGCCCTTTGAGAAAAGTCTTTCTCCTACTAAACGGAAACCCGTCTTATAGCTACTCTCCACTTGTCCTAACTCCCCCTTAGGGCCACAGGAGGCACCTGGTAATACTTCAGAGCTTTATAGACTGTCTCTATGTCTCCCCTGATTTGACCTAACCTCTGACCATTCTGCAGTGGAGCTGTGCTAGCCGCTGTGTTTCTTGCTTCTGCCCAGCATGCCCTCCCTGAGGGACCTCTCCTTCATGCCGAGGGGAGGCGAGGCCGGGAGGAAATGAACCTGGATTTGCAGATGGCTACATTCCCTGGCCATGTGGAGGCAGCCTGCACACTAAGGAAGGCAGACCAGTGACAACATGGTCTAAGCCCGGGAAATGCAACCCCTGTAACGTATATTCCCTTTTTGGCTTGGTAGGTTGATGTGGGTTTCAGACACTTGAAAATGAAAGCATCTCACCTATACACTCTTCAGCCATGGTGTGCAGGTCCTCAGCACCTCTCCTTTGATTCCAGCCCTTCCCTCATCTGGGAACCCTGTACCCCAGCGGGGTCAGAGCAGAGCAGGCCTGCTGCCTCCCCGATATGGGCACCCTGTCCCTTGGAGGCAGGCCAAGGTGGTGCCTGCCTTTCCTGCAGCCACACCAGATGGATGACTCACACGCAGCATAACCCACCCCTCTCCCCCAGCATCTCTTCCCACACGGGCTTCTGGTCCATTGATGGGGGGACTAGTTCTCTGAGAGGAGCCAGCAACTGGAGCAACATCCACAAGACCAGGGAAGGCTGGGCATCAACACAGCTGTTGTTCATGACAAACAGCGGCAACTTCCAATTGCTAATGTTCTCGGCACACACAGCTCCCAGCCAGTGACACACCCCCAGGACACACCTTGCCTCCATCACATCAAACACATTTCCTGGCATAATGACCCCCAGTTCGGTTCCATAAAACACTTAACTCCTCCGGGTGCACAGTGGTAGACGGAGATTTTTAGGAAAGTCTGGGAGGAAAGGTGATTAAGAGCATGAGCTCCAGAGTCAGAGCAACACATAAATACTGACTCCCCAGTACCTGCTCGTGTGGCTTTGAGAAAGTCATTTCTCTCTCAGAGCTTCAGTCTATACAAAATAATCTGCCACCTCCCTCCCAGGACTGCTGAGGGGCTCGCAAACTTAATCGGAGCAAAGCACAGTGGCCGGCATGCATGATACCCTGAATTGTCTTTTAGCTTCTCTTGTGAGTCAGGACACACCGGGCCTCCTGGCTTTGCTCTGCTATCCTGTGCCTCCGTTTCCCTCTCTCTAGATTCCCTTTAACGCCAATTCTACAGTCTGGGCTGGATCTTTACTCCAGCACAACTGTGCATTTCGGCTCTCCCCCACAAACAGGGGTCAGAGGAGAGCTACTCCCAGGCTTCTGGCCCAGGCACTTCATCAAGTTCCTCTGGCCCTGTGCACCGAGCGTGATGAAGAGTGTCTCACACACACCTGTGCAGCTGCCAGGCTGAGCCTCTGCCACAGGCCAAGGACATGGATGCTCTACAAATCCTTCTGTGCTGACGGCACGGCCCCAGAACAGGGGTGAGAAGAAACTGATGTGGTGGCTGGCGGTCAGGAAGGCCAAGGACCAGGGATGTGGGGGCACACATGGCAGATGGAGGCCAGGGGCTGTGGACCTCCCCTGGTCAGGTGGGGGTGGTAGGCGTGGTGGGCGTGGTGGAAGGACTCTGCTCCATCCCACCAGGGCACAGGAGCACCGGCTGGGCTGCACGGTGAGCCCACGCCCACGTCTGAGCACTCTGTACCCTGAGGCATTACTGCCACACTTAGAATACTCGTTCACGCCACGTGCACTAGAAAATGCCCTGGTTTTGAGAGAACCCTGTTTTGCTCATGTCCAAAAACCAAGTCAGACTTCTATTCCCTGCACCTTCCTTCCGGAAGCCTGAGACAGAATCCGGAGCATGAACGAGCTACCTCCACTTCCTGAGGCCAAGGCCACACCACCCTCACCTGGCTCTCCTTGGCTCCCTCCATCCCCTTCCCTTTCATCTCAGCCAACCTAAATATTCTGGCTCTTCCAGGCTCCACCCACATGCCGCCTCCTCCGGAAGCCTTCCCAGCACAAGGCAGCCCATTGAGAGCCTCATTATCTCCGCTCTGAGCACTGGGGCACGTCTTCGTCAACAAGTCTGTTATTTGGGGATGTTTTCTTTCCCCAACTCAGAGAACCTCGATTTTACTCTTGCACCTCCCCTAGGTTTTTCCAGAGCCGAGTACACAGCAAGGGCTCCTAGATACAGAAGTTAGTCGATTTCTAAACAGGCTGCCATAGGGCCTGATGGTCATACCCCACTTCTACAAGGCTGGATGACAATCCCCGTTACAAACCTCTCAAGCCAGGTACCCTGGAGACTGGAGGAGGCATGCCCCGTGGCAGTCACCTGGGTGCCCTCCCACGGCCCTCACCCGCCTCGCACACCCACAGTTAACGAAAGGTCACATTCCTTCCGTCTGTTTCATGGGTCAGGCATAAGAAGTGCCGTTACAGTGGGAGCTTTCAGAGAGCCCGGTGAATGCCACAACAGCAGCTGTCAAGGCAGTGCCTCTCGGTGCCACGGCTTCCTCGGGCTCTCTGTGCCATGGAGGCTGATTGGAGCCCTGAGCTTTATCACCAGTGATGGTCTCCTAAATGGGGGTGGGAGAGACAGCACCCCTCAGAGCCACGTAATTCCACGTGGAACCTTCTCCCCAGCAGCGAACAATCTGCCGACCTACTTGTGACCAAAAGCGCACACCAGGGGCTTCTATGAACCAAACTCAGCCCCACCCCATGGCAGGCTCTGAAGAAGCCGCCGGTGGTTATTTGGAGGGACCTTTGGGTTCTGACCAAGGACAGGAAGATATATGAATCCTGTGGCCTCATTCGGTAAGACAGACACCTCACAGCAGAATTCACAAGAAACTAAGTGCAGAACCTGAGGCTGTAAGAAGTAAAACTCCTCTGATTAGACAGCAGCCGTCTCCATTTAGGATCCAGATTTGATCAGACCTGCACTGTCTTTGGCTTGGGCTTGGCTACGATGCAGCGGACACGCTCAGTCAGGTGAGTGTCCAAGGGACGCGAACCCCTGATGTGGCTCACCTTTAGGTCCAGGTATTCCAGGTCTTTCTTCAGCTGGAGGTAGGTATCATCGGCCTTCAAAGGAAGCACAGAGAACCCAGTTATGAACAGCAAGGGTTTCCATAACTCAGGGCTCCCTGAATGATTTACATTGCACAGCATCGGGGACGGAGACCACAGCAGACCAACACTTCCCGGGCCACAGGAAGCACAAATGTCTTGGTGCAGCTTGGAGCCCGCCCTCAGCATGATGGATCTTGCAGGTCGCTGTGGGGAAAGCCAGCTTGTCCCCTCATCAGCTGAGGGGGCAGTTTGATGGCAAGCAGGAGGACGGCACACATCCCACTAGAAGGCTAAGGACAGCAATGCCACGGAGGCGGAGGTGATCTGAGACAACTACAGAGGTCCACCTGGAAGAGGACATGCTACACCTGAGCTCGGGGCCCATCGATGGCCAGTGCTCCAAATTTTGTCATCAAACCTTTGCACTGAGTTATTCACATGCACGAAGCAAAATGACCCATGAGTGGTATGGGTAAATGCTTGGAAGAGATGGCCCAGGGATGTCCCCTTTTGACCTTGGGTTTCAGAATAATAAACACCAGTGGCCACTGGAAGTTTCCTGGAAGTTCTGGCTTCCTTGCCCAGCGTGGAGCCAGAGTGACCACATCAGGAGCTACCTGAGGAAGGGCGTCAGACCTATCAGCTCGCATTGTCTCCGACAGGGCTGAGTTCTCCAGCATAATTACCAGGAAAAGTGAGAATAAGGAAAAGACTGCTCTCCTAGAACTTGTGCTTCCCATGCAATAGGTCACGGACGCTAACTGTGAGGCAGAGAGGTTTCAAAAGCAGCCCAGGCACTTTCTCAGCAGCCTAAGAGGCCTCCAGCAAGCTGAGGCGAGCATGGCTGGGAAGATGGTCCGTTTACAGCTCGGATGTAAAACACACACACAAATCAACAATGCGACACATTCGGGCAGTGCTTTTAAGCATGAGAAGGCCTGAAGGACCACTGCCAGGGACACTAATTAGCAAGATCTTATTTCTGTCCCTAAACCTTCCCTTTCCCCTTCCCCAGTTCCTTAATCAGCCCAGTCCCTACACACTTCCTTCTTTTTTATTGTTGGTCCCTATACACTTTCCACAGCAGTAAGAAAGACAGAGCAATGCTATTAAATCATTAATAAATTAATAAATTAATGTTATTATATAAATGTTATTTTTTAAAAAAAACCACATTCTCAACTTAGAGTTTTTGTAAGGGTTCCCTTACTTTCATTCTTCCAAGTACATTTCCCCGAGTCCCTCAGGTCCCACTAAAACAGGACAAGTAAGGAAAGCGACAATTCCTTCGCCCTCTGCATCTGTCTTCTGCCGTTATCTGTGCAACTCAGGGGGATCAGTCCTGTCTGCACCAGCATCTTCTTTAAGCTGCACCAGCTGCTGGGAGGGCAACCGCTGGGACACTGTGCAGGCAGGACCTGGGCTTTGGATGCAGCCGAGCGATCCCGGGCAAGTCACTTTCCTTCTTGATCCACTGCCTGCTGTGCACTAACAGTCCTGCCTGCCTCCCCTCTCCCAGGTCACTGGGAGGCTCACCAGGCTAAGGGATGTGAGGCTGCTTGGGTCATCAGCTGGGCACTCTGCCTTCTCCCGCCAGGCTGGCACACACCTTCAGGCACCCCAGGAGTACCCACGGTGGTAACAAGGACAACAGCCAGCACAGCCCTCGGACATGGCCACACACCAGCCTGCCAGTCACCCCTCACAGCCAGAGAAGCCACAGTTCAGGGCCCTCACACCACATGCAGCCTCCTCCCCGCTGCCCGCGCACGGGCCCCACCGCCGTGGCGCAGTGTCTGGCAGTCGCATCCAGAAGCAAACAGGCAGGGAACGAGGGAGAGAGCCAGACAGCAAGTACAGACCAGAGCATGGCACGAGGGAACATGGGCCAGCACGTCACTCCCTTGCCTCTGGGGTGGCCCCGGCCCAGAGACCTGGGGTGCTGACCTGGCAGGTGGGAAAGGTCAGCTGGTGCTGCAGTAACTGGCCCACGGCGAAATCTCGCACACTGGCCAACTTGGCCTGGTGCCGCCGTAACCGGGTGAGAAGCAGCGAGAGCTCCTCCAGCTGCAGGTGTGTAGACACATCACGAGGAAATTAGCCACCGCAGGAGCACGCCGCTATAATTACTCTTCGCCCCGTGCTGGGACAGCACTGATGTGACACCATTAGGTAATTACTGCATTAATTCTGTCATTAGGACAAATAAAGGCACTGGCGGGAAAGGGGCTGCAGGAAGTGCTTTTTTTCCCTCCAGAAAACAGCAGCCAGCAGTGGCCCTCACCCAGATTCACACTTTGAAGATGGTTAACTAATCAAAGCAAAGACCAGGAGAGGAGCTAACGAGAGAAGAGCAGGTGGCTGGAAAACGCTGTCCGAAAGAGAAGAGCCCACGTTCTCTTCTACTTGCCCAAGCTCTTCGTCGGATCTGGGAAGGACCCCATGCTGGCGGGGTGACCCTGAGCAAGTCATCAGACTTCTCTGAGCCTCACTTTTCTCATCTCTAAGTTGGGGGTTGATAACTGCCCTGGCTTGTGGGGGGGGGGGAGAGGGAGGAATCAGATGAGATTAGCCCTTTGCAGGCTGCACTGTATCATTCGCCTGGAGGGGGAGGTGAAGCCCCGCTTACCGATTTCCCGTGTAAACTGGGAGCGCTGACAGTGTGGGTCATGTAACCCATGGAGGGCATGGAGCGTCGGTCCACGTGCGAGGAGTTCTGCAGGTGGGGAGAGAAGAAGACACACTGAGGGCCGGGCAAGGGGGCGGGGCCGGGGCCAGAACCTCTGCCACTCCCTGCCAGGGCAGCCGACCTCAGGCACGTCACCTCTCTGAGCCTCACTCTTCCTCTGTAACATGGGGATGCACCCCTTTCTCACCCTGTTATGGCAGTGACAGACTGTGAAAGCCCCTTGACGAGTTAATACTTAAGTTGGATTATTATACACTAGAGGCCCGATGCACGAAATTCCTGCAAGAGTAGGCCTCCCTTCCCCCCTGCTGCCGGCACCGGCTTCCCTCTGGCACCTGGGACCCCGGCTTCCCTCGCAGCCCCTCCTTTGTCCAGAAGGACGTCTGGTCTAATTAGCATATTACACTTTTATTATTATAGATAATTAAACTGAACACTGACAGCTTTTCCTGCTTTCCAAGCTGCAATGAAGCAGACTTCTGGTTGTCTGGCCCCATGCAAGTTACTCATTTCTTAATGCCTCAAGAGTTCTTATCAATGAAATGGGCAAAATAACAGCACCTACCTCACCTCTTTGGGCTATTGTAAAAATTAGCTCCTTTAGCCCTGCACCTGACACCTAAAACTACTGCTTAAGTGTGACCTATCATTAGTGCAAATTGCTCAAATTTGTGTTCAAACCACGTGAGGCTCCTGGTGCCCTAATGCTGGCCCCCCGCAGCCTGACAGGACTCCAGAGCCTCACCTTGGTTGTATAGCCCCATGTCTTCCTGGGAGAACTGCCCAATGAGATGTCCACACTCCTCCTCTGGTCTGGTGGCCTCACAGTGACCCTCTCTGCTGGTGTGTGTGGCCGCCGGGGTGGGAAGACCCGCGGGGGTCCCGGGGGAGGGATGTCCGAGGGAGATGGAGGCACGGAGATAGAGCGGGGCACCTCCAGCATGCTCCTGCTCCGGCCCTGCTCGGGGAACTCTGGGGAGATGGGCGCCGTGGGGCTGCCGTGCCGGAACTGCTGGCGCTGCTGCCACTCGTAGAGCTGCCACACGGTGCCATCACGGTGTGCCCGGCGCTCCTCGCTCGACATCTTCAGGTGGCTGGCTCGGTCCTGCGCGTACTTGTAGTCACTCGGCAGGTTGCGGGGAGGAGGCGAGGAGCCCCCCGAGGGGTGACGGGTGCTCCTGGGAAGCGTCTGGTAGTTTTCTGGGAAGGACAGGGACTGGCTGGGACCATGGCGAGGAAGGGTCTGGTCCGGGGGGAGGCTGAGGAGAAAGGAGGACAGGTAAGATGATGCCAGGGTCTGCAGGCATCTGGAAACACAGCTAAGTATATGTGCAAGGCCAGGCCGGTGAGTAAACCCTGTAAGAACCCCAGAGGACAATCAAAGCAGACATCCAGGACTTCCGTCTCTTGGCAAAGGGCTCCAAAGCCATTTTCCCTGTCAGCCTCGGAGTGTCAACTCTCTACCAGGCCGACTTGGCCACCCCACACCCATCACGTCAAGGGAGGGACCCTGCCTTCTCCTCTCTCCCACTGAACCCCCCTCAGCTCTTCTGATGGGTGTGCACATTCCAGGAAGGACCTCACTATTCTCCAGCTCACTGAGACGCTGCCTGTGTCCAGTATCGCCGCACCAAGTCCTGCAGGGTCTTAATGGACGTGGCTGACGTTGATTCCTTTCTTTTTCTACTACTCTAGTCCCAATACTGATTAATGAACCCCCCGTCCCCCAAGACAATTTTGAGACCTTCCTCACTAGTTTCCACACAGTATGCAGTCAAGTGTTCAGATCCAATCACTGCCGTGCTCCATAAACTTCAATAGCCCCCCACTGCCTATGAAATCTAAATCCCTTCGCCTGGTCCTCATAGCTCTCCAGCGTCTGACCTCAACCCACTTTGCAGTCCTGCTGTCTTCTCACTGCTCCTCCTACTGGGACCAGGACTGAGCCGGGGGGAGCCAGGCGTCTCAGGCCCAACAGGCCAGGAGCCCCCCCTCCCCCCCCCGCCCCCATGCGGCCCTGTAATTACTGGAGCCTGAGAGTGAGAGCTTCCCCCTAATCCTGCCCAGCCTCCTAGAACCCTGGGCAACGTCTCATGGGGAAAAGGCAGAGGCTGTCTGACTGGGGTCGAGTCCTAGCTCTAGCATCCACTGGCAATGTGACCCCATTTATTTTTTCAGCCTTAAAAGTCAAACCTGAGAGGCGGCATGTTGTCCAAAGAGAACAGGTTTTGGTATCAGACAGGCCTGGGTTGGAGTCCTGATCCTGCCTTTATCTATCAACTTTATCCAACAAACTTCTATACAATGCTTACCACGAGCAAGACGTTGTGCGGCAGCATCAGCACCACCGGGCAGGTTACCAGGTCCCACCCAAACCTGCCCAGTCAGAAACTCTGGGGGTGGGGCCTAGCCACCTGTGTTTTAACAAGACCTCAGGTGGCTAACATAATTGTTCTAAAATCATTCTAGTTGTTTTAAAACTCATCTCATTTCACCTCTTCCTTACTACATGTCCTTGGGTGTCATGCATACCCTCACTTTCCTCACTATAAAGTGGGAACACTAAGAACCATTAGATGGATTGTTGTGAGGATCAGAAATAGTTGTCATACGCCAGGCCAGTGTTGCTCAGTGGTTGAGCAATGACTCATGCACTAAGAGGGCGCTGATCAGGACTTGATGCCTGGTAGGGGGCGTGAAGGAGGCAGCCGATCAATGTTGAATGTTTCTCTCTCATCAATGTTTCTTCCTCTCTCTCCTTCTCCTTCTCTCCAAAATCAATAAAAACAGATTTTAAATAGAAATAGCTGTCATTCAAAAATGGTAGCTTTCTTCTCCCTTTTCATCGTTACCTTTACAATTACAAGAGATAATGAGATCTCTTCAACCCAGGCTTGTCTAGTGTCTGTGTAGTTTGTCTCCTTGCCACTAGGTGGCAGGGTTTGCTGCTGATTTCCCAGCGTCAGCGGGAACCCTGTCTCGAAGGAAGGGGCAGTGCCTGAATCCTCTTAGTGGTGATGGCAGTGGCACAAACCAGGCTGGGCCCCCCCGGGGAGCTTATGACTTTACTAACCACTGTTCACTTTGCCTGAAGCAAAATGCAAACTATACAAAGTATGTCCTACCTGTGCTCCCACACCCTTTTGGTGTGGCTCTGCAGCCCACCGGCGCCTGCCTATGTATCCCACGGTCAGAGACCCCATTGGGCAGTGCGCCAAAGCTTGTCCTCTAGCCTGTTCCCGCAGCCTGCCGCTCCCCACCTCCCCACCCCTAGCACTGGCCATTTGGAGGCAACCCCAAAGATCCCAGTGCCATGGTGAGCCCTGGTTCCAGAGGAAGGACCGAGGAGGTAGGCAGGGCTATAAGATGACATCAAGGTCACCCTGGGAGCAGCTTTGTTCTGACAGCAGACCCATCTGCTGGCCCCCAACTCCAGACTCACCCCAAAAGAGTGCTCAGGGTCTCTTGCCCTCACACCCTGCTCTGTGCCTATGGGGCCTCCCTGTTCCAAAAGGCACCAAAGCAAACAGGATATTCTGACACAGCCACTATGAAATGGTCGCGTCAGAATGTAAAATCAAATTTAATCGCCAATTCCTTATTCAGCAGACCATCCTCAACCCTCACTTCCTTATCAACTGTGTAGGACTTTCACTTCCTACTCTGCTCCTCGCTGATGTTTGAGTCCCTGATTCCACCCCCACCCCTGCCTTTATATTTTACAAGTGTGCATTAATTTAAACACCAGGGGATAATAGAAGGCTAGCATTTCAAACCAACATCTTAGAATGCGCTAAGATTCTAAGGGTACATCAGTCTGTTCCCCACAAACCATCATTATAAAGGAGTGTAATGATGTGAAATACAATATACTAGAGGCTTGGTGCATGAAATTTGTGCATGGGGGTGGGAGGTGTCCTTCAGCCCAGCCTGCACCCTCTCCAATCTGGGACCCCTGAGGGATGTCCGACTGCACGTTTAAATGGGCAGGACTGCTGGCTCCCAACTGCTTGCCTGCCTGCCTGCCTTCCTGATTGCCCCTAACTACTTCTGCCTGCCAGCCTGATCACCCCCTAACCACTCCCCTGCCAGCCTGATTGATGCCTAACTGCTCCCCTGCCAGCCCGTTTGCCCCTAACTGCCCTCCCCTGCAGGCCTGGTCACCCCCCAACTGCCCTCCCCTGCAGGCCTGGTCACCCCTAACTTGCCGTCCCCTGCAGGCCTGGTCACCCCCCAACTGCCCCCCCCTGCAGGCCTGGTCACCCCTAACTGTCCTCCCCTGCGGGCCTGATCACCCACAACTGCCCTCCCTTGCAGACCTGGTCCTTCCCAACTGCCCTCCCCTGCTGGCCATCTTGTGGTGGCCATCTTGTGTCCACATGGGGGCAGGATCTTTGACCATATGGGGCAGCCATCTTGTGTGTTGGAGTGATGGTCAATCTGCATACTACTCTTTTATTAGATAGGATAGAGGCCTGGTGCATGGGTGGGGGCCAGCTGGTTTGTCCTGAAGGGTGTCCCGGATCAGGGTGGGAGTTCCCCTGGGGCATGGGGTGGCCTGGGTGAGGGGCCTGTGGTGGTTTGCAGGCTGGCCACTCCCCCTGGTGACCCAAGCAGAAGCCCTGGTATCTGGGATTTATGTATCTTCTATAATTGAAACTTCGTAGCCTTAAGCAGAGGCCAAGGCAGGCCAGAGCTGCAGAAGCTTGGCTTCCTCCATCGCCAGGGGCAACCCTAGCCTCCTGCTCTCTCCAGCTCTATGGCTGCCGCCATTTTTGTTGGGATTTATTTATCTTCTATAATTGAAACTTTGTAGCCTGGAGTGGAGGCCTGGGCCAGCCAGGGAGTGCAGAAAGCTTGGCTTCCTCCATTGCTGGGGAAACGCAAGCCTCCCTCCTGCTCTTTCCATGGCCGCAGCCATCTTGGTTGGGTTAATTTGCATACTCGCTCCTGATTGGCTGGTGGGCATAACAGAGTGATGGTTAATTTGCATATCACTCTTTTATTAGATAGGATATCTCCAAGTCCTGAAAGAACAGTTATAAACAATTTCTTGTGGTCTAGAGCCACGAACACAAGATCCTAATACAGCCCAACCAACTCTCCTTCCCATGTCGAACATGCTCAAACTAATGAGATTAGCAGTCTTAATCATACACAAAGCAGAGATATCCATTGTCTATATTTTCAAATGGAGGCGGTTCCTGCATTAAGCAGCCAGCTCAACTTATTTTTTGACAGTAAGAGATTCCAAATATATCTTTAAGAAAAAAAAAACACCCCACAACTCTGGGAATGCAAGGCTCATTCAGTCCTTTCAAGACAGCGGTGAATGATCAGAGACCGAGCACTCTGCTTACACAGAGACTTACAGCTTTCTTCCCAATAGGGTAGTTCATACTCTGCCTTCAATTCCTCACTTTTGCTTTTCAACCCACTGAGAAGGGCTTCTACCACTAGTCTGAAGCTCTTCTCACCACGTGCTCAATGATCTCCAAGGTCAACGAGCTGTTTTCATCCACAGACCTGATGTCACCCTGCCTCTTAGGTAAGAATGGCTCGAACTCCCATCTCACATCCTAGGGACAGTCCAACACCTTCGCCAGGCATCTCTTATTGGCTGGTGTTGACTTCTCATCCTCTAGTTCCCGATGTGCACCCCCACCCTCAAACACAGACCACTGTGTGTGCAGAATAATGCGGGTTTGTGGGCTGCCAGAAACAGTTATGTGGTCTCTTGCCCTCACAATGAATAACCTATAACTGAATAGCAGTCACTCAGCTTGTGGAATTCCTTCTGCCATACCGCTTCTCTGTCAATGCCTTGTGAACCATTCTCAGTAACAGTGCCATGCCAGGCAGCTGCTGAAAGTCCACCAACGGCTTTCACGGGCCTCAGGCTTAAATCCAAATTCTCCAGCAGGAAATACAGGCTCATCAGGGTCCATCCTTGCCATTCCTATGTGCCCCGACGCCTGGTTTCTCCTGCTTTTGTCTCTCCCAGCCAGCTCCCTAAGAGTTGCAAAGAAGAGGAAACAGCTAACTTATGAGTTCCCCTTTGACCACAGTCTTCTCTGCAGGATCCTGCTCCGGCTGCTAACTTCTAAGCATTGGGGTACCATTTACACGCTGATTGCCCCCAATTGGCATGCCCAACCAGCCCTCAAACCTCAACATCACCATCCATATCTAACTGCCTACATGACATCTGCCTTGGATAGCTAATAGGTTTCTCAAACTTATATGTCCAACATGGAAACCCTGGTTTCCCCCAAACTAGTTTCTAAATCCTCCCCACATTGGAACCACCCAGTTATTCAAGTAAAAGTTCTAGGGATCCTCCTTGTTCCTCCCTTTCTCTCATCCTGAACTTCCCATTCATTGACAAGTTTTGCTTTTAAGCCTCTAAAATGCACCTCCAGTCTCTTTCTTTCTGTTTCCATTGTCACCAATCCCGGCCCACTACAACAGCCTCCTTCCTCCCCAGGCGCTTTGTGGATTATTAATCACATTATATCACTTGCCTGTTAAAATCTTCCAGTGGTATTCCTGTTTGTATTGAGCAAGTAAAACTTAACGCTGACCTTTAGTGCATTATATTTAGCTTTTAAAAGTGAGTTTTCTGTATGTACTGGAAGGAAAAGGTCTTAGGCTATTTCTTTGTGCAACAATTGGAAAGGAGCAATGTCGTTTGTTTTCATTCTTTTTTCCCCCAAAGTATAGTCTGCTGTAGTGTACTTTATGTCTGACAGAGATAACTTGGGGGTGGGGGTCACTACAAATTATTTATAAAATTTGTCTCTGAAACATTTCTTTGTAGATCTTGTTTTAAATTGAGGCAAATGTTTAAAAAGAAAAATGCAGACTTAAAGCATTGAACTTGTTTTAAAATGGTGTTTGTTTTCATCTATTTTCTATCAGATAACATTTTATTTCTAAACTAGAGGGGGGTGGTCCCTCAGCCTTGCCTGCACTCTCTTGAAGTTCGGGAGCCCTGGGGGGATGTCCGACTGATAGCTTAGTGGGCCTAAGCTATCAGTCGGGCATCCTTAACATTAGTGGGCCTAAGCTATCAGTCGGACATCCTTAACATTGCCGTGGAGGCAGGAGAGGCTCTCACCACTGCCGCTGTGCTCACCAGCCGTGAGCCCAACTTCTGGCTGAGCAGCCCCCTGTGGGAGCACACTGACCACCAGGGGCAGCTCCTGCATTGAGTGTCTGCCCCCTGGTGGTCAGTGCGCATCATAGTGCCAGTCATTCCACCATTCGGTCATTTGCATATTAGCCTTTTATTATATAGGATTGGAGGTAGTCGGCACTCTTCAAATGGGTATGTACTTTTATTGTAGAATCTTCTCAAAATTAAACTGAATTTATTCAGATTAAAGCAGTAGATACTGAAACAGCATACCCTCACAGAGCAGCAGAAGGAACTCTGGTACTTGTGGCTCATAGAAATAGTCTCTTAAATTTCAAAGTCCAAATCTGAGAATTACCAAACCCTGTGATTGTGGGGTCCCACAGTGCTTTTAAATCCAGGAAAAAAAATTATCACCAAAGCCTTGTCTTAATTTTTATTATTTATGTAACTGTGGAACCAGCCTTAAAGGATGGGGCCCACAAGTAATTGATGTGTAACTTCAAAACCAAGAATAGAATATTATTAGATCATTTAATACAGCCTTTTGTCTACTAAAACCTAATGCCCATTATAGAAAAGCATTAGTATATTAGGACCAACAGAGTTTGGGTTAAAAATAATGAGTGTTTACTCTTATTGGAGCATAAACATGTCAGTATTTTTAGATTTGTGCTAAATCACTCAAAATATTAATTTGAAGTGTTTAAATGCTAGAAATCAATTGATCCTTTACTCTCCCAGTATTGTTCATGCCTGTCTTTCGTGTTTACATGCTCTTCTGCCCAGACTGTTAATACTATATATAGGGGCCCTTTTGGGGCTGATAAATGTAATAGTTTTGCTTTTTCCTCTAATATTGATGACTTCAACATTCCTAAGAACATAGTTCCTTCCATAAATTGGAATTTGAATTATATAAAAACATAAAATATACTAACTTTCTGCCTACTCAGACCTCTTCTTTGTCATGCCCTTATATTTCTCATTAAGCTATACTACTTTTTATGCTACTCCTTTTACGTTTTTATTTATTTTTTTATGTATTTTATTGATTTTTTTTACAGAAAGGAAGGGAAAGGGATAGAGAGTTAGAAACAGCGATGAGAGAAACATCGATCAGCCGCTTCCTGCACACCCCCTACTGGGGATGTACCCGCAACCAAGGTACATACATGCCCTTGACTGGAATCGAATCTGGGGCCCCTCAGTCCGCAGGCCGACACTCTATCCACTGAGCCAAACCGGTTAGGGCTTCTGCTACTCCTTTTACAAACTGAAAAGTCTCGTTTCACTCAGTTTCTGTGTTAATAAACATTTTGAATGTGTGCCCCTGTATATGTGAACAATTAAATCTTGACCTTTCAAAGTCATAGCTAATAATCAACTTCAAGAGTTGGTATCTTTTGACCATTTATATGAGAGTTGCTATTGTATTCTGTACATGGCTGTAAATTATGTGCATTTCCTCTGTGTTTATGTTAACTAGCTGAATTTTATTTAAATTGTGAAAATTTTAAAAATTAAAATATACTTATAAAAAAAATCCTTCCAGTGGTTCCCCCTGTTGCTTTTTCAAATAAAACCCAAATTCCTTATATTAATATGAGGGCCTACATATTAATCTGAGGACCCAGCTTTCCCAGCTCATTCAGCAGGAAAGTCACTTACAACCACCTTGCCCAGCACTGAGCACAGCAGCGCCCTCCCCTGTGTCCTTGAGCAGAGCTTCCTTGTTCCATAAGGCACCAAATGTGAACAGACCAACATCTGGTCAGTCCCAGTGGGGACGGAAAAGCACCTCAGCTATGACACAAAAGGCCCACAACCATGTCCATCAATTGCTTAGGCAGGGGGTTCCACTGTGACTTCTCCACCATCTACCCTCACAACTGTCGAGCTGGACCAGATTAAAGAGGTTACACAACCCGCACATGCACTCCACACCCACATGCTGGAAAGCAGTCCTGGGCTATTCCCCTAGGAGCGCTGCTGCCTGCAGAGCCTGCAGGTGGAAAGCCGGCTCGCCAACAGGGAGAATGAAGTGCGGCAGTCCGCTCATGTTTACCAGGCCGTGGTAAACTCCGCCTGAGCTCTGGTGCTTCCCCGGGCCCTTCTGGCACAGGGGGCACTTTCTGAATGCACCCAGGCCTTGCTCTCATCTCTACAGTCGGTGGTTTGTTTCACAAGCCTGAGGACAGTGAGGGGGAGTTGCTGTCTTTGCATTGAAGGCAAAACACAGTGGCTTCTGGGGAAATGGAAGCTGGGTGACCCTGAATTCTTCACGTTCATAAATGTGCCCTAATTAATCTAAAATTATAATAACATACAGACAGTGCTTTGCAAATAGCAAGGATTCACGTGCTCTAAGTCACTGAAAACTGCGTCCTGAAGGAATGGGCATGGTGAAGCCTAAGTCAGCAGTGCCTAAGTGCCACTCTATGTGCTGGAAGTTAAAGACGGGCCTGCACTTACTCTAGTTTCTATAACTACTTCCCGCACAGATGCAGAGAAGGAGCAGGTAAAAGGAGAAGAGGAGTTACTGTCTACAGGCTGACTGTCTCAAAGCGCGCTCCCCGGGGAACAAAGAAGCCTCCTCATGCTATCTCATGTGGCTCGGGAGGCCTGCAGGCCTGGATTTGAACTCTGGCTTTGCCACTTACCTGTGCGCCCTGGGCAGATTCCTTCCCTTCTCCCAGCCTCAGTCTCCTCACCTATAAATTGGGGCTATTCCCCCTCCTTGCAGAATTGTTATGGGATTTTTTTGAGAAAATGGAGGTAGAGAGTTTAAGGCCAGCGTTACCCAGTGCCTGCTGTGTAAATGACAGCGACTGTTACTGTGTTATGTCGCTTATAGGTAGCAGCGATTTAGCTCTGTTACTGACCTCCTGCCATCCCCCTTCTGGGACTTTGCCCAGTGCTCCACCTGGGCCAGGCTGCTCTTCCTCTGGCTGTGCTTTTCATGGTTGGTCCTGGGAGGAAAGGCCCGCTGGTATCCGCCAGTCCCATTCTGCTCTCCTGGGCCATATGCGATGCCATTCTTCTCTGCCCTCTGGGGTTGTGGCTGCTGGCCTCTCAGGCCACTGGGTAAATCCACGAATAATGCGTCCTCCTCAGCTGGCGAGTATGGGGACCTGGTCTTGCTCCTGTCCCTCCTGCCCTCGGATGGGTGGGAACGGTACCGTTCTTCCTCTTGCTCCCGCCTCTCGTAGCCGTAGGAGTCCTCATGGCGGCGATGAGGACAATCCCTCGCATGTCCGGGTCCCACGCGGCCACACTCACGACAGGACTCTGTGTGGTTGACCTGGGGGACTGCCTGCCGCTCCAGCTTCTCCAGGTCCCTGCAACGACAGCAGTACATTCAGCCCGATCCAGATAGCACAGCCGGCAGCCAATCTCCCCAGAGCACACCCCAGGCACTCAAACTACCTCCACACCTTTGCACGGGCTGTTCCCTCTGCCTGGACCACCTTTTATGCCCAGTCCCTCACTCCACCCACTTAAACTTCTACTCCTTGGAGACCTGACTAAAACATTACCACCTCCTGGAAGTCACCCCAGCCACATGTACCCCGTCTAGATCAGCACCTTAACCGACTCCATGGTCACACTGGCCCAACTGGCCCAAGTAGACTGAGTTCCATCAGGCGAGAGGCCCATCTTGCCAAGCATCATATGCCCAGAACTTGGAGCCTGTTACAGAACAGGCGCTCTGTAAGTACTCCGAATGAGTAAATGATACAGTGACAGTCCCATACCTTGCCATATTGCCATCTGCCTGAGGCGGTCCTGCTTGGACAGAAAGGCTCCTGAGCCCACTGGCTGCCAGCACGGCCCCAAGAACAATGGCAGCATAAGGAACGTTCCCACTATCTGGTACCAGGGACACAGCAGCGGCTCCACAAGCTTTGCAGAATTTAGACTGGGGAGGCATGGAGGGGGACACACTCCATCCCAGGACCAGGAAATTACCAGAAACTCTTGGATGGGGCAGCCAGTCTGCCCCATGGTGAAAAAGTCCTGGCCTTGAGATCCATCACTCTTCAAAAGGCCAAGCCAGAGATCTTTCCATTACAACATGAAAGCATGCATTGGAAATGCTGCTGCATTTACATCTGGACGGCCAGACCCAGGTGGCCTTACAACGACCACATAACCTCAGCTACCAATATTCAGCACAGAATCAGGGCAAAACCAATCCAGTCTGGGAGCCAAAACGGAATTAAAATGTCCATAAAAAGTGAAAATATACCCCCTATCACAGGGTCTGTTTCTTAGTGTGTACTAACTGTTGGCCTTACCTTGGGCCTGGAGAATAGGAACGCAACCCCACATCCCACTGTTCATATGCTCATGACTTTTCCATAAAAACCCAAAGCTTTGTGGGAAACAACAACAACAACGAAACTCTGGACCAACTTTTATCCCTCACTAGGGAACCTCTTTGTCTCCACCTCCTATAACTTCTGGTAACAGCATTTCAATTTTCATTTGGGGATCACCCTCCTCCACTCTCAGTCCATGTGGTTTGGAAGCTGCCCACTGTACTAGTCCCTGCCCAGCTGAGGCTCCAAAGTCTCGGCGACTGGTTCAGAGGTTGACACATGACCTAATCCAGGCCAATCAGAGTTAGCCCTGGGACACTGGTTGGAGCTGGTCTTGAGCTGCTACAACTGTGTGGAAAGCAACTATTTGAAAATAAGACCAACACCAAGGAAAGCAGATGGAGAGAAACAGGATCCTAAATGCTGAACCTGAGCTCCTAGATTTAGCCATACCTAAACCAGGTAAATATGTGGACTTTTTGTTTGTGAACCAATAACTTCTCTTTCTCATTAAGCTAGTTTGAGTTTGGTCTCTGTTACTTATAGTGGAAGGAATCCTATTGTATCATTTTATAATGACACTAGAGGCCCGATGCTCGAAATCTGTGCAAGGGGCTCACTGCCTTGGCTGGCCCTTGCAGCCCCGGCTTCGTCCAGAAGGTTGTCCAGAAGGTCGTTTGGCTGTTCGGTCTAATTAGCATATTAGCTCTTTATTATATAGGGTATTTAGAAGATGATCTCGGAGGGCCTTTCCATTACTATAACCTCCAGCAATAGGAACATATAGGAACTATTCAGGTTCTACACTTTTAGAAAAAGCAATTCTTACAGTAAATTTATGAAGTGACAACTCTGTTCCACAATGTACACATTCTAGGTTTTGATTTCATCTTTCCTTTCTTCCTTTAATCCTCCATAACCACATCAGTGTAACCCCAACCAGAAGCCTTCACATTGCTTAAGTTGGCCTTTATCTTCTTTACTATTCCTCAAATTTGAGAAACCGTCCATGGAGGATGCGGTAAGGCTGCTGCCTTAAGTTTAAACTCTGGCCGCACTCTGGGTCATGCCCGGCCAAGGAGCTTTATCACCTGGTTACTCTAATTGTGAGGCCTAAGTAACTGCACCTCCTGTTACTCATACACAAAGATAAACCACACTTTGTCATACAAGCTACACTGTGAAGCAAATACACCACCTACATGTATGACGTAAGAACAGAAAGGAAAAGGGTTTCCTCAACTACAGGACCCAAGGACTGCGGTACAGTGTCTCAGGGCAACCAACTGTAACATGGACTTTCCTGAGCAAGTACCATGCATTTACTGAGCACTCATACACCCACTGGGATAGACATTTGGGTGCATGAGAAAGCAGTACAGAAAACAGCTTCTTCCGTCAAAGCCAGACGATCCTAACACCCCATGTAATAAACTGTTCCCATAAACTGACTTCAAATCGTGGAGTGTGCCAGGCTTTTCTAACTTACAACTGTCAATCTTAGTCCTACTGTACGTGTACACATGAGGTACACACCCTTCTATATATGTCAGTCCTTTCTGAAGATAAATTGGATAGGGAATGACAAATCCTTTTCTTCAGATTAACACCAACATTTACTACAAACAAAGCTTTAGAGAGCAGCTAAAAGAATGGCAGTCTGGCAGCATTCTAGGCCCTAAGACTTGGGGTTATGAACAACTCCTAGTCCCATGGCTGCTGGGCCGTAGAGAAAATGCCTTTGTGCCCAAACTGTTTAAACTATAGCTACAGGTAAGAAAGGGGAGGTAATGCTCCCTACTCCCCCACCTTCCCCGACTTCAACATTAAATTTACTAAGTTATGGGCTTGAAGGCAAAAATGTTTTTTGGCTTTCTCTCTGTATCCTTATATTCCCAACAATTTAACACATGACTTCTCAAATCAGGAGACCTGTCACAAATAGATTTGCCATGCTCAATGAAGCACAGTGATGGGAAAGAATGAAGCACACTTGGCTGTCAATGATTGTGTCACTCCACCCATAGATGTACAGGTAAGATGACACAGCCTTTCCTGTGCAGGCTAATGCAATCACTGTAAGCACCTGGAGTCATTATTCAAAACATGGGAAATTTCTGATATTTGGTGACCATTTGGACCATATATATCACTTCCCGAGCACAGCAAACCCAGAGGGCATAGGATTTCAAGCTAATCAGGCCTGGACTCCAGTGCTGGCTTCACCCCAATATACGCTGGGTGCCTCTGGGAAAATCCCTAACCTCTCTGGTTTCAGGTTCCTCCTATGCAAAATGGGGACACCAGCCTCTGCGTTCCTGGGTTGTTGGGAGGATTAAAGGGGACACTGCACAGAATAAGCACAGTGCATGTCTGGCACACAGTGTGCCTTCAAATGGGTTGCCTCCCAACATCTATTCTCCCCTCCTGCCTTACCCCAGTATTTTTTAAAGCAGCAATGTACCCAGCAAAAATACATACATTTCCCAACCTGCCTTGGAACGGAGGGTGATCATGTAACTAACACAGATCCAGCCAATAAGACGTACGCAGACATCTTCAAGTCTTTAAAAGAAGGCACCTTAGCTGGCTTAGCTAACCTTCCCTTCCTCCTGCTTGGAATGTAGCCTCTGTGCTGGAGAGCAAGGTGACAACAATGTGAATGAAAGCCACCTCCTGAAACCTGGATAGAAAGCAAGAGCCAGGCTCCTGATGGCATCATGGAGCTGGTATACCGGCCTGGATTCCTGTTCTGTAAGAAAATGAACGCCCAATTTGAGTGCACCATCCTGAATCGGGTTGTTCTATGACTAGCAACCAATACAATCCCTGAACTAGGGGCTAAGCCTTTTACTTGCAGGGGCTATGCCCTCATTTTCAGCAGATCACAGCAATGCTCTCTGTCTGCTTTTAGCAGATTCTTATTTCCACTGCAAGTGGGAAGAGAACGCATCTCAGACCAGGATACTTCTCTCTCATCCCTTTTCTTCACAAGAAGTTGGAAGGTAACATCATACTAAGCAACTGTGCACTGGTTATCCTTTTATTCTGATCCCAAACTCTTATCTCACCAGGAAATAAGGAATAGCATTCCCCTCTATCTTAATGCTAAACATACACATTAAAACTCATTCTAAGACTCGGGTGGGCAGAGGAATGACAACATGGAGTGACTTGGTTGGACCTTGGTCCTATTGTTGGAGACAGCCCCCCTGTTGCAGTCCCACTGGAGGATCCCTGCCAATTCACCTCACCTAAACAATCAAGATGAGCAACGAGAACCAGGACCAGGCCACTGATATTCTTAGAGAGTCTGGTCTGAGCCAGGTCAGTGGCAGAAGCCCTGTCCTGGGAGCCCAGCTTAGCCTGTGTTGACAGATGCCAAGTCCCAAGCACTGACCCTCAGCCTCAGCAGGACAGTGAGCTCCAAAACAGGACCCACCCTGGACACAGTCCACAGACTTGCACAAAAGGTTGAAGAGAAAGGGACTCGGGGTCTCTAGGGAGCCCTAGGACAGGTTTGCTCGCTTGAATTCGCTCCTAGCATTTGAGGGAGAAAATGGCTGGAAAGGAAGACAGGAGTCGGTTTCTGCTTCTCCCCAGAGTTAACTAGGTCAGTCCCCCTGGGAGGGGAAAAGGTATCTGGCTACCTTTCATGTTCTGCTCTAAATGAACAATAGAGGGTCTGGCAGCTCTGAGCACACTCCGCAATCCCCAGGCTGCCCGCCCCTAGAGAAGGGCAAGGCCAAAGAATAAATGAACCTCCAGACTGCCCAGCTGAGGTGCCTCTTGCCTCAGCAGAATGGCTATTGGCAAAGTCCCCTGTGAAGATTTAAGGACAAACCAGATGAAGAAGAAAGGAAAGGTATTCTATGCTGGCCAGGTCTCCTCACTCTGCTCATTCCTGCCTGGAGAATCCTTCCCTCTTCCTTCTACCTGAGCAAGTGGTGCTCCACGGCCCCAGCTCAATCTGAGCTAGTCTGCAGTCCTGGCACAGACCACACCTACTCACCTCCCATCGCCCTACATGGCAGGCACTGTTCTGGCTTATTCAGTATTTGTGGCCAATGCTTGGTTATTATTACCAAATGCTGGGTCCTACTGTGTGCCACAAACTAGACATAGCCCATCTCTAATGCCTGCAAGGTTAGTACTATCAAGTCCAGAGAGGCTGAGGGCAGTCACGTGAGTGCTGGATTACTTACAATAAATTACCCCTACTGGGATGGGGATGATGGCAGCAATGGCCATCACTGACTGTGCACTCAGTAAGTAAAAAACCTTCAGCCAAGCTCGTTACATGCATGACCTCTTTTTGTCATTGTACAAACCCACAAGGCTAGAGATAGTCTTACTCTTTCATTACAGGTAATGAAAGTGAAGCTCAGAAAGGTTCACCATCTTGCCTTGGATCATGCAACCAGTGACACAAGCAAGACTCAAACCCCATCTGGTCCGACCCCAAAGCCCTGCACCTGGCTAAGTATTCATTACTTCTGCCAAGGGACCCAGGGGCTTGTCCAACCTCAGGTATTCCTGCTACACTTTACCTAAAGTGATTAGAATTTGGAAGGTCAAATATTCAGTTCTCTGAAGAGAGTGCAGAGAGCCATTTCTGAGCAGGCTGATTCCCCACACGCCAGTCCCACAGCACTGCTCAGATTGCTCTGAGACATCCCAAGTCCTTATCTGAACATCTCACAGGTAGAGTTTCTATAGATGTTTGGTTCATCCATCTATCCACCCACCCACCTGCCCAGCCAGCCAAACATCCATGCACCCATTCAGTAACTGAAAGTTTGCTACGTGCCAGGCACTCTCCTCACTTTCAAGGAGCTTACAGTTTAGTAGGGGCGACAATCAGAAACCAGGCCAATGTAACGTTAGCGAGAAAGTTCTATGCATAAGGAATGACAGAGCGCTACAAGCAGGGGCATCTAACACACTGAAGGGTCAGGGAAGGAGGAAATAACATCTAGACTAAGACCTGGAGGATGTGCTGAAGTTGTCCAACTAAGGGTGAGGGCTGGGGGAGCAGCTGAGCAAGGCCCAGAGGGATCCTACTGCCTCCAGAGATGGACCACTATCTACCTCCCAGATGCCACCACAGTCTACTCCACCCCTTGCTCTCTGATTCAGCCATACTCCCAAGCTTCTGTTTCTTGAACAAACCAAGCTCATTCTTGCCTAAGGTTATTTGTAAGTGCCATTCCTTCTGCCCAGACATTCTTCAAAGTTTTGCAAATGGGACTTTCTTGTATCAATCAGGCCTCACACCCACATCATCTCCATATAGAGAAGCCTCCCCTGACCACCCTACTTCCTGCCCGCTAGTCTTTCCAACCCCATCATCCTATTTTACTGCATCTTCATGCACAGATCATGATAAAAAAAATCATCTTATTGATTTGTTTGCCTGTTTATGGTCTGTCTCCCTGACCTCCACCCAAGAATGCATGGGACTTTGCCTCTCCCTTGAACACTGTTGTGTTTCCCAGCATCTTTAACACTGTGACCCAAAATATGCTCTCAATAAATATTCATAAAAGACTAAACGGATGAATGCATGAACAAATGCACCCAACTCAAGAAATTCAGTGTGGTTGGGGCATAGAGAATGGGGAGTGGCAAGACATGAGCCAAAAGTGTCTGCAGGGACCAGACTCATGCATTGCTCAAAAGCCCTGTTTTAAGGAAATTGGATTTTACTACAATGGTAACTAGACTATACGTTCCTTCAGTCCCAAGACAGGACTATAGTTACACCGGAGACCACAAAAGTTTGGAAACTGAGAAAAGAGATAAGTTGCATTCTGATAGGCCCTCCTTATCTGAGTCACTTGTCAGATGTGAGTTGTGAGGGCAAGCTGACCTCCCTGCTTAGCTTGTTAGAGAGGGCAGGCATCCAATGATAAGAGAGAAAAAGCAGTCCATCAGGGAAAGTTCGGAAGACAGATTTCAAGGAGGTGTAGGGAATCTAAAACTAGAGTCCAAAGTCTGACAAGTCGAAGAACACGGGAACAGGGGGAAAAACTATGAACAGGAGGTAGCTGACAGCAATGCCTGGTGTATGCCCCTTACAGCTTGGGGTGGCGGGGAAGGTCTGGAGAATTCGTGAATGAATATCTATCAAGAGACCCTGAAGCCTGTGTAGGAAAGAAGAGGGCAAAGGGAAGAGGTGCAGTGAGGGTGCTCAGCTTGGCTCCTGGGAATGTTGCAGGAAAAGGCTCGGGGTGGGGGTGGGGGTGGGGGTGGGGGTGTGTAAAGAGCAGGCTGAGGGACTTTGCTACAGGACCCTGGGTTGTTGAGTACAGTTCACACTGCTAGGGGAGGGCACATCCTGGTGAGGGAGGGAGCGTAATTTGCTCCCAGGAAATTCATCATCCATGTGATCCAGAGGAAAAAGCCAATGATATTGTTAAACCAAACCCTATGGAAGCCAGCCTATGTGAAAGGGGTATCTACTACGTCTTAGGCATCATGCTCAGCAGGCACTTTATCCATTCGTTTATTTAATAGGTGCAACAATTCCAGAACTAAGAAAAGCTGAGGTTTAAACAGCATACCTAAAGTGTACAAGTGACACAACTAGAAAGCGGTGGAGCTGGGATTTGAACTAGGCTTATCTGACCTCAGAGACTACGCTCTGCGAGGAGATACTTAAGGTAAAAGAGGTCAATATAGTAGGAAATAAGGGGTGAGCCAGCTGCCCTGGACATTGGCTGTTCGCGCCTCCTTTATCTCATTGTGTACGTCATTTTACCTTCCTTTGCCCACAGCCCTAATGCTACTTGGGCATCCACCCCTGCCTCACTCTTTGGCCCATGGTCTGGTTCTCAGCAGTGGAGCATGTATCCCAGGCCTGTGCCAATCAGCATGTGTGTTCCCTGGCCATGGTGCATGGTTTAGTGCAGTGGTCGGCAAACCGCAGCTTGCGAGCCATATGTGGCTCTTTGGCTCCTTGAGTGTGGCTCTTACACAAAATACCACAGCCTGGGCAAGTCTATTTTGAAGAAGTGGCGTTAGAAGAAGTTTAAGTTTAAAAAATTTGGCTCTCAAAAGAAATTTCAATCGTTGTACTGTTGATATTTGGCTCTGTTGACTAATGAGTTTGCCAACCACTGGTTTATCTAAGTCTGTTTAATCATAATGGACCTCAGAGCTTCTGGACATGACTCTGCTCCTTCCTGCTAGACTGAACCTGGATGACATTAAGTCTGGGGCTACTGCAGCTATTCTGCCACCTAAATCTGCTGGACCTCCATATGGAGTTCAAGAAAGCATCCAGAAGTGGGCAGAGCCCAGAGAATTACTTATAAGGGTATTGTCTGAGCCTTAATCCAGCTGTTTCTAAAGCTGGATCTGTTCTGAACTTTTCAGTGACATGAACCAATACATTTCCCCCTCAAAGTAAACCTGTCTGCATCTTCTGTAACCTTGCAATCAGGAGTCCTACTATACCACATTCATACAGAAAGCAGCTGCCCATATGACTAAGCATGGAAGCATTTGGGTGGGAGTCAAGGAGAGGAGAGAACAATGCACCGCTACTGGGCCACCCCCTTAACAGTGACGCAAGTTTTCTCATGCAGATCACCAAACTGGAGGAAAGGAAAGATTTAGTTCTGCCTGAAAAATAATTCTAACTAACCAAATGTCTGAACATCTCATTCTGAAAAACTAAAATACAAATAAAAAACAGAACATTTACTAAAGTCTCAGTTTGCTTCACTGACAATTTCATCTCTCATAAAATTAAGAGGAAATGCTATGCTGCCTTTTATTCTGACTCAGAAGGTACAACAAACTGTGTGGGGTTTTTTTAAGTATATATTTTTATTGATTTCAGAGAGGAAGGGAGAGGGAGAGAAATAGAAACATCAGTGATGAGAGAGAATCACTGATCAGCTGCCTCCTGCATGCCTCAACTGGGGATCAAGCCTGCAACCCGGGCATGTGCCCTGACTGGGAATCGAACCGTGACCTCCTGGTTCATAGGTTGATGCTCAACCACTGAGCCATGCCAGCCAGGCAAACTGTTCGTTTTTTAAAAGGAAAACATGATTATGGGATGTTAAGAGTTTATTAAGGGCATAATAAGAACAAATCCTAAAAGTTCAGAGGAAACCTAGGGACAATACAAACTCTAGGGCCTGAGACCCTAAAAGGGAAGGCAGCCCGAGAGGAAACAAATAGAGCCCTCTCAAACCAAAATCTGGTAGTTAATTATAAAATTTTCAGGTAGGGTACAGTAAAATACAGGTTGGGGCAAAAATAGGTTTACAATTACACACAATACAATTAATAAATAATAATACAAGAATAAACTCTGTGTTTCACATACAACTGTAAGCCTACTTTTGTCCTACCCTGTATATCCAAATCTCAGCTAGCAAATTAATCCTGAACGGCTCAAGGCAGACATGATTTACCAATCTCAGCGCCTTTTCTTGTTAGGCCCAATTTCATTGTCAAGTTCTCTCTGACCCAGTGCCCTAGTCAGCCACGACGAACTGACCAAAGCTGGGACACAAAAATGAACCTAGTCTCGGCTGCTGGTCTAAAGAAACCAGCGTAACAACACAGGGTGCTCTCAGAGTCCATGTTCCAGAAGGACATGCAAGAGAAATGAAGGTGGGGACAACGTCAAGCACAGATCCACAGTGGAATGGGCCATGTGAACCATGGCAAAAAGGGTAAAATCTAGAAAGAGCTAATGCTTGTTCATTTAAAGCAAAACAAAACAAACTTTCTATTTTTTGAAGAATTAAAATAAAGAAGGGGTGAGCTTAAAAATATGAGACATAGGTATCTCTGCTTGGGGAGGATGACACAACTTAAATAAAGCTGGATTCTTCAACTTCTAGACTTAGTTCCATGTCTTCATTAAGAAAGAGGATCTTCACTATGGAAAGGAGAACCACCTTGGTTAAGAAAGACTGAAAGGCCAAGATGGGGAGGAAGATGGGCGAGGCCCAGCCATCAGCATCCCAGGGCCCTAAGGGAAGGCAGAGATGGGCTCATCTGATTCAGGTGACCTCTGAGGAATCAAAGAGAACAGGCAAAATGCTGAATACTGGAGACTAGCAGACAGCATCCCGATTTTCAAAGGAGGGGAAAACAGATTCCATTAACAAGAAGACTGGAGAGCCTACCACCAACCTCTGCAAGGAAGTAAGCTGCCTTCTCAGCGAGGCAGGTTTCAGAGCATGTAGGAAAGGAAGCTCTCCAAAAAGGCAAATGCAGTAGAAAAATGGGCAGAAGAAAAATTATATAAATGCAGTAGAAAAATTCATTGAAGAGGAAACACAAGTGGCCAAAAACAGAAAAGATACCTCAAAGCCTGGAAACACACATTAAAGTAATCAAATACTATTTACCTAGGCAGCAGCGCAGCAAAAATTTTAACAACTGATAATATCAAATGTTCAGGGAAATGAGCACTCGTTAGTGAAACATACAGCTTTCTTTAAATGGCATTTTGGTGATACTGATTAAAAATTAAAATACACTGTATTTTGACCCAAGAGTGTGAAAGACTCACACAAGCAGAGGCTTGTAGAAAGTTTTTCATTAAAAGACTATTTATTACAGTAAAAGATGGAGAGAAAAACGATCCCAAGTTTAACACGTGCTTAAATAATTATGGTACTATGAAATACCATACAACAGTCAAAACACAAAGTCGATCAATATACACTATCTAAAATGATTACGATGTGATCATTCATACTTTAAAAAAGCACAAAAGAGCTTGGCTGGCATGGCTCAGTGGTTGAGTGTTGACCTATGAGCCAGGAGATCAGGGTTCGCTTTCTGGTCGTGGCACATGCCCAGGTTTCGGGCTCGATCCCTAGTATGGGGAGTGCGGGAGGCAGCCGATCAATGATTCTCTCTCATCATTGATATTCCTCTCTCTTTTTTTCTCTCTTCCTCTCTCTCCCTCTCCATCTCCTTTCCTCTCTGAAATCAATAAAAAATAAATTAAAAAGCATAAAAGGAATATATATATAATGTGTATATGTCTATAAAAGAATAAAAACTAGTTTAATAGGATACCCATTAACCTGGTAACAGAGATGACCCTGGGAAGGTGATTAGGAATATCTTTGTCTTTACCTTTTTGCATTTTTTTAAATATAAGAGATCTTCATTTACTGTATAGTTAAATATATATATATTTAACAAACAAACAAAAAATATATATATAACAAAAAAGTAGGACACAGTGAGTATTGGGGACCAGCAAGTGCACTGGATGTGTTAAGCCCAAAATGTGTCATCCCTTCTCCTGGGATGGCAAAGGAAATGCCAATGGCACTGTGACTAGAGTGCCACAGGCTAATCCTGGACACAGCAGAATAACTCAGGCTAGATGACAATGCTAGAGGTAAGTCAAACTTGACCGTAGTTGAGAGTTACTGATTCAGGACCCAAGTGGAAACTTCCAGGACAGTCTTTGGTCCTGTCCTGTCCAACATATTCATTCATGCTCTCAGCCTCTCACTCATTCAACAGACATTTGTATCATCATGCAGAAGATACCAGGATGCTCTCTGCCTGTAGCCTGGGATACTGAGAAGTCGAAGGGAAAAATAAAAAAACAGCATGACAAACACTCGACTGAGGTGTTGCAGAAGCTCCAAGGGATGGGGCCTGACCATCTAAGGTCTGCCACCTAAAGAAAGAGAGCAAGAAGCTAGGAAACACCACTAACACCCCTAATCACATACATGTTAGTTGGAAAAGGTTGACAAGCTAAAACACACCATGTGAAATCCATTTGCAGCCACTGAACAACCCTACCTTTAGGTTGCTGGAGGTCCCTTTTGTTTTTAGGCCTCACCAAATGAAGACCATTGTCAAAGAGGCCTCTAAACAGAGCAAGGTGTCCAGGTAGTGCAGAAGGGAGGCCGTATCACATGAGGACTGGCGAAAGGTACACCCTGAATTTTCCAGGGCCACCCAGCTCTCTCCGGGAGCCAACAACAGCCAACAGGTCCAGGAATTTCAAGATCCCTGACTGTACCCTCGCTTTGCCCACTGGAGGGAAGGGGCGGCTGGAAGATAGCATGGTGGGCAGTCTGGGGCAGAGTTTGCAAGATCTTTTTTGCCCTCTCTCTCCTCCCCAACTGGCGTCCCAAGGTTGTCCCGTCTACCACACAGAGAAGAAAGAAGAAACGCACACCAAGTTCCAAGGCCGTGTACCCTGGGCAGTCACGTCACTCTCCCGGCCTCTGTTTACTGGGCGTGGACTAGCCCACTCCCAGGGGACCTCCCGGCTGTGACAGGCAACACGTGTGGCATTCTCCTCCCGGAAGAATTCACTGTTGAAAAGGACTTCACAGAGCGGGCGATGCATAATACCAGTGGGTTAATGGGGAAACTTGGGGCACTCAGGAGTTCTTATTTGGGTCCCCATCCTAAGGTAGGAAGCACTCTCCCAGGGACCTTCCGCTGGGACTGACCTCTTCAGTGACGACCGAGACAGCACCTGCGCAGCCTGGTTCATGGCCCTGACCCAGGCGTTCATGTCCTCCTGGGTGTCGGCACTGAAGTAGTAGGTCCTCATGCCCGACTGCTCGGCCTGAGAGCCCCCGGCGGAGGTGTTATAGATGAGCGCTCGCATCCCCAAGTGCACAGCCTGTGACAGGGAGACGGAAACCCGGGACAGAGAGGTTAGCACGCATTTCACTTCCAGGAGCCAAAACAAGGAGACACTGAACCACGTTCTCCCCTCTTCCGGACTGAAAAGCCCAGGCACCGCCCACCTGTTTCCACACCTGGAAAATGCTGGAGTCCCCCCTCTCAGTGCAGTCTGGCCCAGTGACCGCTGTGCCTACTCCCCCACGGGAGAGCCGTGCAGGTGTTACCTGTTTCTGGCTTATCTTACTCATGTGCGTAGGGAGGGACACACACCCAAGGCTTACGTGAGAAAGGCTTTAAATAAACCCTCATTCCCTGGAAGCCGAGTCTCGGGAATCCCTGTTTTGGTTCTTCTGAAGCACACAATTACTGGAATTGAGTCAAAACTCAGCCCCAACAGCAGGCAGCTGGGTGCAGTTATTCACTGCGCTTCACAGCTTGGGCACGAAATGTGCTGCATGCCAATCAAAGAGGCTGCTGTTCTAGCTCTCCCAAAAGGCACTACAAAATTGGACAGAGCTAACATCTGACTGAAAATCCCTGTGTACCTACTATGTGCTAGGAAGCCTCGGGGTGCTTTCACAGGTATCCTTGCAAAGAGCCTGTGTAGAGGCATCAGGAATGACCTCTGAGAAGCACCTGGGACAGTTTCCAAACAAGGGGCAAGAAATGTCCTGGACCTTCAGGCCATCGCCTGTGGCTGGAGGGAACGTGGAAGTGGGAGTAGCTAAAAACGGGCTGAAGAGACAAGCTGGGCTTTGTAAACCAACACTGGGCTTTATGCTGTAGGCAGTGGGGAGCCACTGAAGGGCTTATGGTGGGAGTACCACCTGAACAGATGTGCAACTTAGGAGCAGTGCAGAGGATGGACTGGAGACTGCGGAGGGGACTGGGGGCTGAAGCCAACACTCCGGAGCACTCGCTATGCACTAGGCACTGTTCTGGCAGTGAGTAGGTTACCTAGGGGAGGGGTGATGCCTGCTGAGACAGACCAGTGACCGCGACAGGGGAGAGGAAGAGATGGATTTGAAAAAGACGCAAAACAAAATTGAAGTGGGAGAGGAAAAGGACAGCTTTCATGTTCTCTTCTTATTCCCTAATAACCCCCAGACTGATGCAGAGTCTAGAATATCAGCCCCAGGAAGGCAAGGACTTTGTCCTTCTCACTGTTGTATCTCCAGGATCTACATCCTGCCAAGTGAAACCACGGACAAAACACAAGGTGTTTGAATATAAATCGGTGAAATCTCCTCTCTTGGCTGGTGTTCAGCCAGAATTCAGCAGGGGGTCTTAATTTGGGGGAGGGCACATGAAAACTTTGACAGTTTGATGACTCCTGTGAACTCTTCTCAGAATGCTTTTAAGTACACAATTAAAATAAAGGAAATATATTAACCAAATGTTTTTAACTATTGTGAGGTAATGATATAGGTGCTTCTTTAATAATATACCATAAAGCAAATGTAGTAATAATTACTGTCATTTCAAAGTAGGGATGCTCATAAATGATATCTCAAGATATTTACATCAATTATAATGTGCCGTGAGCATCTTTCTGATTTCTAGTGGTGACCAAGGCATAGGTGCTGATACCTATTAAGGCCTACTTCCTTAACCAAAGGAAACGCTATAGGTTGAAAAGGGAAGATATGATTTATCCACTGGCACTATGGGGTCTGCAGACTCAGGTCAGCTCCCCTTGGTCTTGAGAGAGGGAGAATGGCTCAAAGGAGAAGGTGAAAGCATTTTCCCAGGGAAGATCCTTGGACCCTTGGCTGGGTGGGGATGTTCTGTGCTCCAGATCCTGGACCCGAAGGGCCAAGCTTGCTCAGAGGTGACCAACAGGCCGAGGGTGGCCGTGTATCCAACAGATCTTTGGGGAGCTGCCCCAGCTGAGCCAGCAGAGCAGGGTGGATGTCTCAGAGCCTGGCTTGGCTCACTCTGCAGATCTGGCTGTATTCAGGGTCCATCTAGCACCCAGCATCCTTGATCATGAGTAGGGGCTGCCAGGCTGCAGGCACAGTTGAGGAGAAAGACCAGGAGAGGACCATAAAACCTTTCAGTCTGTGCCTATCTACCACTACAGATAAGGCTGAATGATCTCAAGTAAGGTGCCCTAGCAACACTCGGAGAACTAGAACTCCAGCTCCGGAAATAGAGAAGAACTGACATTAGAAACAGGCATAAGGCCTTTGACACCAAATACTGTCCATTCCTCAGTATGCCCAAGAACATGGATCCTGCCCTGCCCAGGGGACACCCCCTCTGACCCCTAAAAGGGACAGTCAGGGAAAGAGATGCTGCAACCCAAAGGGAAAGGGTACCTTTTCATACTCAGGAAAGAAAGCACAGTCCTCTCTGGAGAACCAGCTGAATACCCCCAGACCTGCCGGCAGTAGCTTTTCTCTGCTCTCAGACCAGAAGGGTCTCCCCTGACAGCCCCCCTGCCCCAGCACATGCATGTCTTCCGTCTCCCAGACAAAAAGATTTTTCTTAGCAGAGCCTAAGAAAAAAAATTTAAAGAAAAGATTCTATGACACATAAAAGATGTTTTCCTAGAATCTATTTTCACAACTCCTCAAAGTGTTAAGATGGAATATAAATAGATGTGATCAGTTACTCTGAGAATATTCCAAATGTTATCCCCCTCAAAATCACATACAACATCATTACCCAGATTGCTTGCCCCAAAGCAACACTCGACCCTAGAAAGGAAGGTTTTCCGAGCAAAAGACCAGCCTGAAACCTATTGAACAAACTGGTTTCAGAGCCGATAATAAGCAGGAGAAACTTCTGAACGATTAAAGAGAAGAGTGTTGCTAAAACGATAACAATGAACATTAAGTCTAATCACCTTGAATCCCTGACCATGTGTGTGCAGGAGGTAACCAACATAAGAGGAAGAGAAAAAAAAATTGTCTTCCCTCCCTGGAATTCAATTGAAAGAGGATATAGTTCAGGTTTGAGGTCTGTCTCCATCATCTTCCAGCCCTATGACTTTGGGCAAGTGTCTTCAGCACTCCAGTCCTCATGTCCCTGACCTATAAAATGAAGCTAATAATACTAACCTCACCAGCTCCCCACAAGCACTCACTGAGCTAACATGGATAAAAGCACTTCTCAAATCATCAAAGGCGTTGCAGATATAAGACAATACCATATAGTGCAACATGAAGTGGGAGAGCATCCAAGAATCAAACCACCGCAATTATGGAGTCATGAGGAGAGTGACAGTCAGGGGAGAGAGACAGACAGCTCACACCTGTCGATGAACAAAGCTGAAGCATAAGCTCGGGGAGGAGGTGGAGGAAAATGAGAC
Source organism: Corynorhinus townsendii (assembly GCA_026230045.1). Lineage (NCBI taxonomy): Eukaryota > Metazoa > Chordata > Mammalia > Chiroptera > Vespertilionidae > Corynorhinus > Corynorhinus townsendii. Next base: position 31,953,275 of record JAPDVU010000008.1, on the reverse strand, counting down.
TTGACTTTCCAACCACCACAGTAGACCCCAGCTCAAAATGCTGATGCAGACAATCACTTGCCAATGATGCCTTTGGACACTGCATACTAACACTTTCCTTTAACCGTCCCAGAGAACAGAAGGTGTCCTTTCGTGTGCTTTCCATGGTCCTTTAACTATCTGTGGCTGGGAAACTTGACTTTTTAAAAATATATATTTTTTATTGATTTTTTTTTTTTCCTCCCGCACACCCCCAAGTGGGGATGTGCCGCAACCAAGGTACATGCCCTTGACCGAAATTGAACCTGGGAACCTTCCGTCTGCAGGCCGACGCTCTATCCGCTCTATCCACTGAGCCAAACTGGTTAGGGGTTGACTTTTGTTCAACTCCTCTTTAGTAGCTCCTGCCTAGTACTCATCTTGTACCCTCAACATGGAAATAGCCAAGCTATATAAGTAGTGTAGGCAGGAGCCCAGACCCCAGCTTGAATGCATGTCATTGCCTTGTATCCTGAGCGTGAGCGGTGTTCCCTGTGGTTACTGGCACCAGCAGCCAGTTGCTTCAGTGAGACTTCCACTCCAACTGCCAATAATGTTGACCTTCAACCCATCCACCTTCACCATCCCCAGGAATCTAAGAAATATCAGCAGTGGAGGAATTGTGGAGGCCACTGAAAGAGAGGGCCTCAAGGTTCCCCACATTTGGGCCTGACCACACCTTCCCGGAGTCTCCACACCTGGCTGTGAAGATGCCAGAGGCTGCCAAAGGATGGCCGTCAGTTATCCTGGCACGACTCACTCCACAGGGCATGGCATGAAGGAAATAAATCTCCAATGATCAAGAAAGGAAACCAAATTTGATTCTAATTGCTTTCCAGCAATATACTAATAAACAAAATGGCCAAACCCGAAAAGCTCTTCAACAGGCAGGCCCCCTAACCCTCATTGTAAATTTTCATAATATAACTGATATAAATCCATTACGAGGGACCACCCTTTGCACTAAATGGCTGGATGCTAGTTAGACTGGCTGATTACAGTGATGAGAAAGCAAGAGAAGGGCTGTGTCCAATCTGCAATCTCAGGACTAACAGAGAGAGGAAAAGAGGGGTCTAAATATTTGAGCAAGGCTGGGGACTCAGCAGCTCAGATACAAATGAAAGCACTTGTGAGGTGATATTACTCGTGTATGAAGAATTTATAACGGTTAACGTGAGTGAAACTCTCTAGCTTAACTTCTTCCCCCTCCCACAAAAAGAACTGCTTTTAATAAAGCCTTATTTGGGAACACAGTTTCCTAGGGTGGCGTTTGAGCCCTAGAGGAGAGGGGTCAGTACCTTAAAGGAATACTTGCGACTTATGCGGTCCTCAGGGCCCACCGGCGATATGACGTAGCTGGGCAGAGGAATGCTCCCAAGGACCACTTCTTCTCGGCTGTCTTTGAATGGAAAAACACATCAGAATAGCCTTCTGTGGCACCTCCCTTGGGCTGCTCCACCCCACCACCCTAGTTCAGGGCTCCTTATCTCTCCCCAGGAGGGCTGCCTTCACTGACAGTCCATGCAGCTGTTCCCCTGGGACCTTTGAATCAGATAGGGCCCTCTCCCTGAGGGCTGAAACAGACATGTAAACGCACTCAACCCAACTGCTAACTCCTGAAATACAACATATGCCAAGTGCTGCGGGAACACAGAGGCAGGGGTGACACACAGTTTGAGGATGTCGAGACTTCAGAAGGTAATATGTAAAGTGTCTTCAAGGATGGGGAAGGGCGTTCTGGATGAAGCAAACCTCACAGGCAGTTAGAACACGTCTGAGGCATCCTACCTTCCACCTCCATCCTCCTCCTCCTCCTAATCACCGTCACACCAGAGGCCACTTCCTGATGACAGTGGTCCTGTCTCTCTCCTACTCAAAGGCACTTTGGACACATACTGCCCATTGGACACAGAACGAAGCCAACTTCCTCTACCCAGTGTCACAGCCCTTACCCACCTCCTGAGCCTCATCTCCTGGTACAGCCTCCATGCGAGACTCACTCTGGCCTCACAGGTCTGTCACTCCACTTTCTTCTGCTTCTAGAACTTTTACTCAAGTTATTTCCTCTGCCAGTACTGTCCATCCCCGCCTTCTCCCTACCCCCACACACAAGCAAAGCAGTACCTATCCTTCAAAGCCCAACTCAAGTCCTATCTCTTCTAAGAAGCCTCCCCAAATGCTCCAACATGCAATTAACTCCTTACTCCCCCTAAACTGCCTAAGTACTCTGGATGCCTTCTAAAGCACTTATCACTCCCAATTTTGTCTGTAAAGTATTTCTTCCTCCACACTTTGAGGCATACCTTCCTTCTCACTGCTGCACAGCCTACCTCTATGTACTGGGGCTCCATAAATGTTCATACGGCCAACTCAATCCACCAGTTGTCCATCCAATATCCCAGTGGATAAATCCAGATAACAGGTTACAAAATACAATGATTTACCTATACTTGCCACCTCTCCAGGTTACGTCAAAGGTATGCTTGTGTCCTGAGTGGGGCAGAAGCTGACACAACTCCAGATCCTGAGACCCTAAGTAGTAGCACACTAGATCCTGTTTATTTTAACTCAATAAATGGAACTCCCAGAGCTGGGACTTGCAAACATAATGTCACCAACCATCCTTATATGTACAAGTGAACACCTCGGCAGATCAACAGGTTACAAATGAGCTCAGTCACTGAATCTGAGACAACCACCATTTGCATCACCTCATCACCCGCTCCTGCACAGAGCCCATGGTGGCTCGAGCCTCAGCTCACCTTTATAGTAAAACAAGCAATAATCAGCGAGCACAAACCACCTCCTTTTCCACAGCCTCATCCCAGAACTGTCCTGCAAAACAAAGGAAAACAATCAGGACAGTGTCTGAGCATACTGTTCCCCTTCCCCAATCTTGACTTGCCCACATTCACGCTCTCTTTCAAGAAATTAATGAATTTTTATTTCATAGACATACTTTCACTAGGAAATTAAATTTTAGATCCAATGATGGTTGAGCCCCAGGAAGTTTTTTCTTCCCTGGAAACAGATTCATATATTATAAGCAACCTTCTATTAGAAAGAACTATATGGATTAAAAAATACAGTTCTTCCTTTAAGAATGAAATCAGCTTTTAAGAAAAAGTTTTGTTTAATTAAATGCTATGCTGTAAAATGCCTTCACTTAAGCTGATTAGAAAGCTAATTTACACATTATGAAACCAAGAGTTTAAGTTAGCTAATTAATCAATGAAGCAAAGTTCTCATTTGATTAAGTTCAATTCTCCACCACAAGAGACTGATTTTTTTCTACCGTAAGAGACTGTACTTTTCTTCCATTCAATTAAAACAACTTGGATTTTCTTGCTATCAAATTGTTTCATAATAAGAATCTGACTTTACTCTTCTAAAATGTAAATCATTATATTTATGAAAGCCATTTTAAATGAGTGTGAAAATTTTTAAGAAGATAAAATCACAGTAGGAAAATAGTAGTGTTTTAGGATCAGTTTATTCCCAAACCTAGTAAAATTCCAGAGCCTTTTTAGCTGTTAAAATCGTGTTCCTTCTGCAAAAGTTTTTGACAGGTTTAATTTTTTTTAAAAAGTCCAGCTGGCGTGCCCACTAGTTGAGTGTCAACCTATGAACCGAGGGTTCATGGTTTGATTCCCAGGTCACATGCCTGGGTTGTAAGCTCAATCCCCAGTGTGGGCACGCAGGAGGCAGCCGATTGATGATATTCTCTCTCATCAGTGATGTTTCTATCTCTCTCTCCCATCCCTTCCTCTCTGAAATCAATAAAAATATACATATATTTTAAACTAGACAGTTTCTAAACCTAACAACATGAAGTCTGTTCATTCTTTACTTACTGAAGTGATAAAAACAAATTTAATTTGCTGAGTTCATACATTTCTCGGTCTTATTTTTTGCATTGACCGGATAATTTCTAAGCATGTGATAGGTGCTTTGTTTGAAAACTCCTCTCCACCCTTCCATACCTGGTTCAAACGTCACTTCCTCTGGGAAGCCTTTCAGGATTCCCCCAAGCACAGCTACATTCTCTCTGCTGTGTCCACAGGGCTCCACACAAACCTCTGTTACAGTCACAGCACAGCCAAGGGATTAAGGGGTGGGGCTTGGGGAGAATTATTTATAATTCCTTCCTTCTTCCTCCACATTTCAAAGGACCATTCTTTTATTTAATGGGCACAGAGATACAAATGGAAAAAGTCAGAGAGTTAAATTACTCAGGGGAGAAAAGAGATGAGCGGAAGAAAGAAGAGTGAGAACAGAGCTGTGAGGGGAGGGGTTCCTTAAGAGAGGGGTGGTGCCAGAGGAGTGGTGACAGAAGAGGCTGGAGAGCTGTGGGAGTTGCCATGGGGATCAGAACTGGGGAGACAGATTTCATGGGGACTTTTATGGATTTCTTCTGTGTGGTGCGCAATGTAATGCCCTCCTGCTTCCCATAAATTCTTTAGTGAAAATTTACATCATGGCTTTTGGAGTTGGATTTCTGTTTTTTCAGGTAACATGATATATGAGAGAATGTGCTGAGTGAGGGGATGACATGGGAGACATGTGTCTATTTGTGTCTCTCCCTCCCTCTCTCCCTCCTGCAGACCTTCAGTTCCTCAAGGGCAGGAACCACATATTATTCATCTCCTTATACCTGCTGTGAGAGCATTTAGAATATGGCAGGATGAATGAATGGATGGATGGATGGATAGCAAGAAGGGAAGGAGACAAGAGGGACATGGTCTCTGGCCCTGGGTGCTCACAGACTCTCCAGGGCCAGAGGACCAGAGGCAGAGCCAGTGATGGGGAGGACAGAGATGAAGGATAGCCTCGGGAGCTGACTGGGAGGGCTGACTGGGAGGGCTTCGTGACTGGATGGATGTGGGAGGAGGAGGAGCTGGTGGAGGTGCTGAGGTTTCAAACTGAGATCCAGAAAAGCAGATTTGGAGGATGGGGGTGGAAGAGGTGAGGGGTGAGGAGACAAGGAGCTGAGGTTGGCTGATTTGGAACTTGCGGTGCGAGGGGGCTAGACTGGGAAAGAGGAAAAACAGGGATTTTTCAGCCCAATGATAACAAAGACTCTAACATCAGGGAGGCAAGTACTGGTGAGAAGGCTGGATTCATGTTGGCCCACCCACACCAGCGCCTGGGTCCAAGCACAGCCAAGAGCACCAAGGGCCAAAGTGGGCAAGTGGGTTTGGGGAGGGAAGCTGTAGCCATTGAGTGGCGCGTCTACTCATACAAACGAACAGCAAATGGCTCAGTGCAGTCAGTGGACAAAAACTATCTGCTTCAGACAAACTCAGGAATAGACCACTAATTATGAGCCTGTCCCCAGCTCCCAGGAGCCAGGGTAAGGAAAGAAATCAGCAAGAGCAATCCTATCCTCCCCACCCTCCCTCCACGGCCTCCTCACCTGCTTGTGCAGCCAGCCCCTCACCACCACCGGAACATTGGGATTCCTCCGAATGGCTTGGTCCCTCTTCCCAAAACTGTGGACTTTATTGCTGGACTTGATGATCTAGGGAAAAGCAGACTTGAAGTCTAGTAGCTGCGAGGATTTAGGGAGGCACAAAAAAAGCACATGTGCAATGGGAGAGCTGCAGGCTCCCTCGGCCTTACTCTCCGTGCCAGCGCCCTTTGATCAGAAGAACAGCGAGGAGACATGGACCAGGCATGCACATGGCCACAGCCTTCTAATTAATAGGCGAGCCCCAGACCTGGCAAGCTTCCCATCTGGGTCACAGAGGGAAAAATTTAAAGGGATATTTCAATCAAATTCTACCAGCAGCTGTTGGCCCCAATATGTCCTACAGCTTTCTGGAACAAAGATACTTTTTGGTCACAGACTTTGCCTGTTACCAGGTATGTATCCCTGCTAGCTGGGGGCGGTCTCAGCACTTCTCCCCTGCAAGGCTGGCTCCTTTCCTTGCTCCTCAGTCAGTGCCCCCACAGCTCGAGCACAGAAACCTCTGGGCCTTATTCAAGGGCACCCTTCCTCAGGGCCATCTGTCACAAATTTCTCCAGGCCGTCTCTCACACACACGTGGCCTTTCCAAGATACACCTGGAAAATGAAGATGCATCCAAGGGCCTAGATGCCAGTCCTGGTTCTGTCAGCAATCACCTGTTTTCTTAGACAAGAAACACGCCCCCAACTGGCCTCGATTTCCCAATCTATCATTGCGGGAGAATACTTCTCATGTGTCTCCTTCACAAAACTAGGGTCAAGGTCAAATGGGCTTCTGATTACAAAAAGGAGGGGCCTGGCAACTATAAAAGAGGGGACAGAAGGCATGAGCACCCAGGAGCTCACCTTGGGGCCAGGTTTGGCCTCCACGGTGGACGTGGTCCCAGTTGTGGACGTTTCACTGACCATGCTGGACGGTCTTTGGTTCCTCTCTTGCTTCGACATATGTGGATTTGGCCTGTGGGGGAGATAGGAGAATCTAGTGAGTAAGTGCCAGACTGCGGTAGGAAGTGGAATCTGAGATTTATTCCTGCTTAGAACTGGTTGATGGGCCTTAGGCAACCTAGAACCGACCTTTTGGAGACCACTTGACTCCAGATTGCAGACTGAGGGCCACGATGCCCAGCCTACCCATGTGCTTCATGGAATCAAGAGGATGATAGAGGGTCACATCTCCACAGCATGACACCCCACAAAGGGGCCAAGGCAGTCATCCCTGCTATCCTAAGGTCCCCACATTTACTCTTACTCATGTCTATGGCAACTGCCCCATCACATGGTCACACACCACTCTTCACAAGAGTAATCCATACCCCTTATACACACACACACACACACACACACACACACACACACCTCCATTACCCTGGCTCACAAAAGAAGCTGCTTATAATTAGTAACAAGAAATCACTTGTGAGCACATCCACACCCCCAGATACACACAGAGACTCACTTACATAAACGCCAGTAGGGCCTGCCTCCCAAAATAGACTACTCAACAAAGAGTCCTATTCTGGGAACACTCTAGTCACCCCAAAATAGAGCCATTGGAGATATTAACCCCTTGAGCCATGCCTGGAGAGCAGGAAGAATGAAGCATGCCTGGGTCCCCATGAGGACCCGGGGTACATCCCAATCAGCATCCAGCGACATCATTCTTCCCTCCTGCCCTGGAGGACCAGCACTCTGGGGACAACACTCAAGAGACACCTTGCAGAACCCTTCTCACCTGCCTCCACAAAGCCCCAGCATTTGCCAGTTTTTCAAAGCAGTGAGGCCGCAAATGCCTCCCCACAAATTCAATATTATCCTTGAACGGTTCAGGGCTGATGCCCAGATGCTGCTAATTATGGGACCAGTGAGCCTTCCTCAAAGCGCAAGTCCCAGAGGAGGCTGGGTTTTGTCCACTGCTCTGCCAGGCAACAGGGTCCAGGCGGCTGTAGGAAACTGAGGCTCTTTGCCTGAGAAGTGGAGAAAATTGGATCTGGAGGCTGGGCCAGGACCCCTCAGAGATGGAGATGGAAGATCCAGGCAGGACACAGCTGAAGACGGAGTGCTCTGATGGCCTTTCTCCAGCCTCACCTTTGCAGAGGTGCTACAAGGGAAAATCCTAGTTTCCACCTTAGAGATAAAACAGGCTGCTTCCTTGAAAAAACATTGCTGCTCAAAGAATAAGCAATCCTTCCCACGCCCCCAAGCCAGAGCCCCGGGACCCTGCACCATCAGGGAGGTTCTTCACAGAAGGACCACAGCCGTGGGCACCAGCTTTCCAAGGGGCTGGGTCCTGCCGGATGCTTGGCAGCTGGAGATGCAAGTCCCTCAGGCAGAAGGCTCACGCACTGGCTCCTTATAGGTTCAGGCACTCACTCTAGATTCCCCGCCTCCATCCCAGCCAGACTTTTGTCACTGCTCCCACTCAGAGAATGTCCCCACACTCAGCCCCACTCTGTTGGCAGAGGCTGTGTCTTGCTGTTGGCAGAGGCTGCATGCAGCAGGGATCCTCGCCGGCTGTTGGTGGGCAGGGGCCCTGAGAGGCTGCCTTGTCTAGGCCCTGCCTCCAGAAAGAACTATGTCCCTAACGCCTTCCTGGAACCTGGTCTTGCCTGACTTTTCAGATTTCTAAGGTGTGAGTCAAGAAGAAATCTCAGGTCACCTCCGTTATGGCACCCATATCTCCAAGCTAAAATTCAGCACTTAATGTCTAACAATGGAAAGGGTTTGGTTGAGATTTTATCAAGTTTAATTTGCTCCCACTTAAGAGTTATTCAAGACTTATAGAGAATATTTGAGAAATATTAAGAAAAAAAGCTGAAAGGAACAAAAATCACCATAGTCCCACTACCCAAAGGAAAATCATTTTTCTAATACTTGTTATATTTACTTTCATTCGTTTTTATATACCTGTTTGTTGTTTGTTTGTTTGTTTTGGGGGGGTGGCTTTTTGTTTTTATATAACTGTGATCACACTGTGATTTTGCATCTTTATTAAGAAAACTTATTATAAATATTTTCTCCATTCCTTTAACTCATCCACATCATTTCAAGTGACTGAACCAGATTCCATCCATTAGATACATCACTCTTCCACTGTGGGATAGAGAAAAGAGGATCTGGATTTGTGACTGCCCAGGGGATCCAGGACAGATGGCCACTTTGCCATTTCTGCACCTTCCTTCTGGAGCTCTAACTTTAATCGTCTTCTTGCATGCGAACCCCCATCTCCTCCCCACACTGGCTTCTGAAATGCTGGCTGGTCAAGGAGCTCCCAGGCCAAAAAATAGTATAGGACAGTAGTCGGCAAACTCATTAGTCAACAGAGCCAAATATCAACAGTACAACAATTGAAATTTCTTTTGAGAGCCAAATTTTTTAAACTTAAACTTCTTCTAACACCACTTCTTCAAAATAGACTCACCCAGGCCGTGGTATTTTGTGGAAGAGCCACACTCAAGGGGCCAAAGAGCCGCATGTGGCTCGCAAGCCGCAGTTTGCTGACCACGGATATAGAAAAAAAGATGACTGCCCTGCAGTGTCGGGTGAGTGAGGACAGAGGGTACAACCACCGCCTAGGGAGCCAGCTGTGAACATATTTCAGCTGGAGGAGACGTGGTTGCAGGCCCAACACTGAACATCCGTGAGGGATGGGGCGGGGAGGGGGGTGTGTCACATGAAGACAACTCCATTCTTCATGGGTACAGAGACCTCTGCTAAGCCACACCCAGAGAAAGCTGGCTTGTAAGGACATATGACTGAGGTCCACACTAAATCTTCCTGCAGGGAGGCGACCATTGTTGTCTCTACAACTAAAGAGTGTGTCTTCGCCAGGGCTCCCCATGGGCAGCGACAGCTCCTAGCTGAAGAACAGACTGGCCCCTGACCTGGCTCGCTGATACACCGAGGTGCGCACAGCTACCCACTCAGCCAAGTACCAAGATCTGCCTTCAGATGATGTTCCTCTGAGTCGCCTCAACGTGGGTTATGATCTCATAGGTCCTCCATGGCTGACTAGGACTTCTGGAAACAACTGGAAGTTATCCAGAATTACAACACAAAAAAATAAACAACACACTGATGGCCATGCTTGGGACATCATTTGGTATCCAAAAATGAGAATATAAAAAAAAAAATCTCAAAAACAATTTTTTCACTTGGCTGAAAAGCTGGTCCTGTTGGAAACTTCTAGAGGCTGTTTATCACACCATTTTAAGCAACGGGAACATCAGTGGCGCCCGTGTGAAGCCTCTGCAAGAGATAACACTGAAGGGATCATCACTCAAGTGGATGTATGCCTTCCGGTACATTTGCTTCAGTCAGTTACATCTTAGGAAGTGTCCCCACTTTATTTTTAATTTTTTGTTAATCCTTACTTGGGAATATTTTTTTCCATTGATTTTGTTTTATTTCAAGAGAGAGTAAAAAGGAGGGGGAGATGCAGAGAGAGAGAAACATTAATATGAGAAAGACACATCAATTGGTTGCCTCCAACATGCGCTCTGACAGGGGCCAGGGATCAAGCCTACAACCAAAGTATGTGCCCCTGACTGGAATCAAACCTGCAACCTTTCAGTCTGCAGGCCAGTGCTCAGCTAGGGCAAGATACCCCCACTTTAGAGCCTGGCGGGAAGACACTAATTTGTCCTCAACTCCTCAGACCAAGTATACTCTGGGCAAGTTTCACCCAAGAACCCTCCTCGTCCCCCAGAGAAGTGCATGTGCCCTGAGCTGAGCAGCTGGGAATGGCTTGGTTCCCAACAGCCTGCCCTTAGGCACGGGAGTCACACAGATCTCCCGGAGAGGAGACAAAACCTTGCACATGCTATGGGGAGGCAGACTCTGGTGTCATTAAATAAAATCTATTAACATAAAGGCCTGTTTGCCGGGTTTCTGAGCTATCTGGATTCCCAAAGTACAGTGGGATGAGTTGAACAAAGACTTTTTCCTGGATTTGGGCTACACGAATGGTGGTTATTTTGCTAGAAGGCTCTGGGCTGAAGCTCAAAACAGTGAGCGGGAGTTGTAACTCAATTGTCTCCCATCTGAAAGGAACAAACGAAGTTAGGACCAGACAAAACTCAGTCTGGAGAAGCTCAATAGGAAAATGACTCCACTGTACTCTGCACTTCCTCAAGGATGTGTCAGGTGAGCCTGGGCAGGGACTTACTCTCTTGTCCTTCCGTTTCTCTGTCGGTAAAAGGAGCTGTTGCTGCTTCCTACGTATAAATGCATACAACACTGACAGAGGGGGCAAGAAAGGGAGGTTCTAATTCAGAAGCTATTTCTTTCTGTTGGGTCTGAACTTAGGTGAGTTTGCTTGATGGGATCCTCAGCTGCCTCTCAGTCAACATTGAGAAGAGGAGCAACTGAAGTGGAATCACAGCAAGACCCTTCCCTACCTACCACCATCACAATAGGTAGGTCACCAACCCTTAGGGACAGGTACACAAGGTCAAGCAAGCAGAGGGGCTGGGCTATACTTGTCCAGCACCTACTATGTGTCAGGCACTTTGCCCACATTATCTCCCTTAACCTGCAAAGCCAGTTTTACCATCTCCATTTCATAGAGGAGGAAACGGAGGCTCAGAGATTCGTGACTTGCCCAAAACAGAAGTTGGATTCCAAAAACCTTGGGCCAGAGACACCAGCCCACAGCCAAGTCCCCAAGTCTGACAGAGGCAGGCTTTTGCTCTTCTCAGCTACAAGACTGATCCTCAAACCCAGAGGATCCTGGAAGGACCAGGAGCCCAGAATAACTGTGTCTCAACAAAGCTCTGCAGCTGACGGACTACTCCACCAAGTCACATCACTCCTCTGGGCCTCAGTTTCCATTACTGTAGAATGGGGTGAAAACCACTCTTCTCTCACAAGGCAATTGTATGAATTGAAACAACGTTTAGAAAACGATGAAGAATTACTCTAAATGAAAAGCAACTTGGACTGTCACCAGTAGATACCCCAGAATTTAAATCTTATTTTTTATTTCCGAGGCACTTCTCTCTAGAAAGCTCAAGATGCCAAAAAATTAACTTCTAAACAACGATCATTTCCTATAAATACTTGATCTGGGGCTTCTTTAAAATGTAGTAGCTTTGTGGCAGGGGGACTGGACTCCCATCCTTTCCCCGAGGGAATAATAATGCCAAGAGTCTTCAAGGTAAGGATAGGAGGTTAGAAAGCTGTGGGGAATCGGGAATCTCTGAGAAGATATCATGAGATGATACCTACATCCCATTAATTCCTGGAAAAATAGGCCCCCAAATTCATGCTCTGTCTTCAAGGATCCTACACAGAGAACTCAGCTAGAACTACTGCTATGAAAGAAGGCACATTCAAAAACAACCAGCAAATTTTTTAAGATGCTGACACCCACCACCTAAGGGGTATGGAAAAGCAATGCACAAGGAAAAGCAAGAATAAAAGAAAGTTCTTGTCCCAAACAGGCAGACTCCTCCACACCCCCTCTTCCCAGAGAAAGACACTCACAGAGACAGACCGCCTACCCTTACTGTTCACTCCCAACACCCTGGGGAGCTGTCTGACACGGGTTTTCATTCAGCAACTATGGCCTCATTACTCAACTATGGCTTTCTGTGTTCTTTCCCTTCCCCCACAATCCTCTCTGGAACACAAGCTCCATTTCCCTACGCCTCTCCAACCGGGGAGCTGGAAACCAGCCCAAACAGCACCCCTCATCGGGCATGAAAATAATCCAGTGAGTCTCTGGGCTCCCCCTGCTCCCCTCCTCCCGCCACCCGCCCTCCCCAAACCCCAGCACTTCCCTGAATTCGGCCTGAGTCCCACTCTGCCAAATGACCCTGGGCCAGTCCCTTCCGCTGTCCAGGGTGCATGTCTGTCTACGGGAGAACCAGACCTTGACTTCTGCTATTCCTCCCACCTCTGCTCTGCGGTTTCAGATGTGCTGCGATTCTAGCAAGAGCCTTTGGCGAGCCCTCGCTAGCCTACCTGCCCCTCCTGGCTCTCCAGGCAGCCACTTCTCTCAGTGGAAAACAACCTCTCTCATGGAGATCTGGGCACATCTTAGGCCAGGGGAAGGTAAAGGAGAGGACAGGGAAGTCACAGGAGGAAGCAAAATGCCTGTTTGCAAGCGGCAATTTCCTTTCCACACCCAGGGAAGCCACCACTAGAGCATTTTCACCCAGCACAGACAGAGCTGGAGACACGGTGGCCGTGTGGCAGGGACTGCAACCCGTGCCAATGTTCCCCACAACATCAACATCAAAAGCCAAGCAAACACCCAGATGTCCAAATGAACTAAGGACACTATCACCACCTCTTCCTCTACCTGTGACTGTCACCAGTGCCGTCTCCCAGACCAAGAAGGAAAACGCAACAGTCTAAGTTTCTGTATCTGCTTGCCAGGTGTTTCCATTTTTCCTCCTTTTCTCTGCTGTCATGGCAACCAAATGCAACAGGCAAAGCCAGCCCAAGACTGTCAGTCCAGAGTGACGAGGTAATGGCTATACAGCCACAGAGCAACACGTAGGCCTCACAGCCCAGGGCTCAGCTGATGAGCAACAGGACAGATTCCGCCTCCCTGCTCCATAGTACACCCCCACCCCATCCTATGCTCTAGTCTCTATCAGCTTTTACCAATTTGTAACTGCAGGAGGGAAGGGAGACAGCCATCTCCCAGCAGCAGGAGATACCCCACCCCCAGGCCCATAATCGGCACCCACCTTGGAGAGCCTGCCCTGAAGCGTGCAAAATGAACCCCCAAAGAGGTCAAAGGTAAGGAAGGTAATGCTTACCTTCAGCAAGATATCTTTTTAAGTGTTATTCTCCCAAAAACCATTCATAACATTCCCGGCGATTCCAACTTGTAGTCCTTTTCCAAACGATCCAATGAGAAAACAGAGGGCTGCTCAGACCCCAAGGGAAGGAACAAGCTAAACTCACTAGGATGCCCTGAGAGGCAGGGTAGGCCACAGTCCTCTCCTTGTTAGGAAACTCCAAGGACATCTTGGGTGCCTTGCAGCTGGCTTCTGAGCACAACAGCAGGCATGTGAACTTCCGGAGCGCATACTCTCTCAACGAGGCCCCACCTCAACATCAAGAGCTTGACAGAGCCTGGGGATCAGAGTACACAGCCTGCTGTCAGTCAGCTGCCAGCGTCAAGGCTCCGGAATGCTTCTCTCCTCTTCACCGAGAGCTGCAGAGGCGTCTGTCAGCGGCTTCCCAGGCAGACCAGCACCGAGGAGAAAATGCTCCCATGCAGATCACCAACCACCAAAACCACAGCCTGGAAGTTCCTTGTGCCAAGGCTTACCCCTCCAGGAGGGCCCCTGTGTGTGGCCCTTTAAGCCACAAAGGGGCAACCACAAGCTCCCAAACTGAGAGAATCAGGACAGAGGCTTAAAAAGAGGAGCCCAAATGATCCAATCACTGGAAATGAGGCCCTGCAAAAAGGCCTGCTAATATTTTCTGAAGAAAAGACTACCAAGGAGGCTTAGCGTTTTCCAAACAAGCATGAAGTTATTAGATCAAATGTCATTACAGTTTGATACAATTACAATGAAAATCCCTCAGCAGCAGTTCCCTACTTAGTTACCACATTAAGGTCCGAGTACAGCCAAGGAAGGGGACTGTCTCTTGAAGACCACTGAAATGACAGACAGTATGTGTAGTGGTCAGAGGCACTGCATCTGGGGCCAGACTACCTGGATTCAAACCCTAACTCTCACTCATTGGCTGTGTGACTTTTGGCAAGACTCTTAACCTCTCTGTGCCTCAGTATCCATGATAATAATGGTATCTTCCTCAGAGGACTGTTATGGACATTAAATTCATATATGTGAAGCACTTAGAAAAGTACCTGCTAATAAACAGTAGGGCTATATGTATTAGCTATAAAATGATAACAGTGTTATCATTCATGAAAAAGCCAACTCTTAGATTCTAAGAGGCAGATTATGTCATTTAATGTTAAAGATGAAATTCCAGATCCTGAAACAAAGGATGCTGGAAAATCTCTTTCCTAGAAAATTGTGACTGAGCTGAAATTGGCCTGCCCGTAACTTTTATTCATTGATCTGATGCCTGCCTTTGGCAGCCACGCAATAAATGTACCCCACTCCTTTCTCTACACATTGTACTTTTCATAATGCTGCCTGGGCTTATATTAGCTTCTCCAACAGAGATTTCCACATGCCTGTTGGCTTGGGTGTATAGGGGTGTCCCTTGGGAACAAGGCTGGAAGACGCGTTGAGTGACAATGAATTTGGTTCTTACAGTGAACTTGGTAGCATAACAGAAAATACTCTAGTCATGTAGTAAACACTAGTCATGCAGCAAAAGAAGCTTGAAAGGTCCTGCTTCCCTTAATAAATCTTGACTGTGGATTAAGTGTAGTCATTGGTGCTGACCAATAAATATTTCTAAATTCTAAACTAGTGGCCCGGTGCACGAAATTCGTGCACGGGGGGGGGGGGTCCTTCAGCCCAGCCTGCACCCTCTCCAATCTGGGACCCCTTGGGGGAATGTCCCTGTGGGATCGGGTCTCAACTGGCAGTTGGACATCCCTCTCGCAATCTGGGACCGCTGGCTCCTAACCGCTCACCTGCCTGCCTGCCCAATTGCCCCTAACCACTCTGCATGCTGGCCTGCTCGCCCCCAACTGCCCCCTCCCCTGCTGGCCTGATCACCCCCAAATGCCCTCCCCTGCCAGCCTCATGGCTCCCAACTTCCCTCCCCAACTGGCCTCATGGTCCCCAACTGCCCTCTCCAGCCAGAGGCCCTCCGCGGCCCCGTGCCTGGCCCAGCTAGAGGCCCTCTCCATGGCTGGAGTGACGATGCAAGCGTTCCGTGCTATGGGCACCGCCATCTTTGTAGCAGAGTGATGGTCAATTTGCATATTCCCTCTTTATTAGATAGGATCTTTTCCCAGATGCATGGTAGAAATGCACTTCCCTGCCCCTTTGAAGCTATGCATGGTCATGTGACTTTCTTTCGCCAATGAAATGTGAGTGAAAGAGTCAGTGCACAATTCACTCAAGTTCTCTTTGGTGATCATGAAGCAAAGAGATGGAGCTTCCCTCAGTAGAGGTGACAATTAAGGTTTCTTTCTCAGTAAAAGTGAGAATAAACCTGAATTGCTTTAAGTCACTGAGATTTTGTTTCATATTGTTACCATAGCAGACCCTAGCCTATCCTGACTAATTCTGTATTACTGACACAGTAACTAGAATACTCAGACCTATGTCCTCTGGATCCACCAAAACATAGCTTTCACATTTCTCTTCTCCATGCTTCTAATATGCAAGATGAAAAAGCATCTTTTAGTGGGCATGCACCTGTTATTCCAAGCAGCCCAGGTGAGTTCCACCTGCCAACAGTAGGGGAGATGTATTATCTGTTCACATCAGTAATACTCTAAAGGAAGTCACAATGGAGACCTTCTTTTCTTTCTTCCCATAGAAAAAGAAACTGCCTGTTTATCTGAACCAAAGCCCTCAAAGATTATCACTGCAGCCCAAAGAATGATGGGTATCTGGAGGAGACTTAATGATGAGTGAAAGAATCTGGGAAAAATTTAAGAGGGATGAAAACCTGAATCAGAACCACCTGAAGGCTTGTTAAAACTGAGGTTCCAGGGTCCTACTCCAGAATCTCTGATTCAGCAAGTCTGGGGTGGGCTCGAGAATTTGCATGTGTAACAAGTTCTGCTTCAGAGACCACACTTTGAAAACCACTGCTCTAGAAGGATTCCCACCAAGAAACGAGGGTGAAGGCTTTGCAAGTAGAATCATTGTGGCCTTAACAAACTCTCTTTGAAGAAGAAAAAGAGCCCTATTTTCCTTTCCACCCAACGTAATCTGAGAGCTGATGTGTGAAGGACAAAAATGGTCCTCACCTTTCTCTCCTCCCCACATAACACACTACACGACAAAGTCAAGCTCCTCTTTACAAGTTTATAATAGTCATCTTATCCGTTGGTACTTTTTTTTAATGGTTTCATGCCTCACTCGCCCTCCAGAGCAGCGGTCGCCAACCTTTCGGACCTCCCGGAACACCAGTGGTCTGCAGACCACCGGCTGGCGACCCCTGCTATAGAGCTCCACTAGGAAGTAAATCCAAGTGTGTTTCAGGAGGAAGCCATTTAGATAATGGGCTGCAGCCTTCTCTCCAACCTTGTCTCCACACTCCCTTTCCCAAACCCCCACTACACATCAATTTTCTCACCCTCTGACCCCACCAACACTGGTCACACTTCCTTCAGCTGTGAACCATCCTCATACACATGCACACTGGTCCTCACTTATCTAAATCCTCCCCTTCCTCCTGTTTAGGGCCAGACCCTTCAAGAAAGTCTTCCCTCTCTTTCATCCCCATCATAGACAATCCATCAGCATGTCCTGTCAAATGTTACCTCCCAAGTATCTCCAGAATCCATCCAGTGCTCTTCAGTTTTCACTCTAACTCAGCTGGGACAGACCCCTCTCTCTACACTCTCCCTCTCTGCCCTCAAGGGCTTTGCCCACGTTGTTCACATGGACTGGACAGGTCTCAATTTAAACAACAGCCCTTCCCAGGATAGAGAGGCCTCCCACGATCCCTAAGCCAGGTTAGAACGGTCTTTTATCAACTCCTATTTAACCCTTTGTTTCCTTGGTCATGAACCTGGATCACATTTGTGATCTTCTGTTTGATTATCTATCTTCCCTATTCAGCTGTAAGTTCTTCACAAGACAGGACCACATTCGCCTTCCTTGCTGCTGTAACTGCTGTCAGGCATAGCCCCTGACACAATGTAGGCATTCAGTAAGTATGTAGTGAGTAAGTGCAGGGATCCCCACATCAGCTCATAGGAATCCTCCACTCCTCTCAATGCCTAAAGCACTTTCTGCCTCCTTGAAGGAGTGTCTGGTCACACCGGTGCACCCCCACCACTCCAGATAAGCAAGCACTCCTAATGACAGCCAGGAAATGGACTCTACAGGGAAACAGTGACCCTTGAAAAGAACATCTTTTCCCTGGAAACGGAAAGGTATTGAGACTAGCTACAGAGATATTTTGGTAGAATACAAGAGGCTACCTTCCCAGAAGTAATCGGGGGACAAAGTCTTTGTTAACAAGAGGAAAAGGAGGTATGTGTGACAAAGGTATTCAGTGATGAAAGTCTGCATTTTTCTAGAAGTTGGTAGCTTTCCAATTTAAGCATTCTGATGGATTCCCTATCCAGACCTTTAAGAATGACAGGTGCCCAGGTCTCCAGGATGCCTAAGAAAGGGGGCTGAACCCAATGACCTCTCAAGAGCTTCTGACCTGCAGGGTTCTATAAACAAATTCATTCCAAGCTGGAATTCTTTACACAGCAATGATTTCTCAAATTAGAAGACAAGATAGTCTTTATCTTCCACTCATTCTCTAATAGTAACGCTTTCAGAGTCAGGCCCCAACCCCACAGTTTGGCCATCATGTCCCCCAGGCCACCAGCATGAAAATAATTTAGCAAACAGCATCTGACTAGGGCAAGGTTAGACCTGACTAAAGAGATCAAGCTAGAATGACATCTGGCTTTTCTACTTCTAGCCATGCAACTTGGGGCAAGTGACTATTTCTCTGAGTCTCAGTGTCTTCATCTCTTAATGATGATGACAACCTACTCCTCAGGATTACCGCAGTAAATGAGATATGCATGTAAAATCCCCAGCACAAAGTAAACATGCAAGGAATTACTGTAATTATAGATTTCTAATTTTAAAAGTTCTGTAAAATAATTATTCTATGCTGAAAATAGATGTTTGGAATTTGCTTCAAAAGAATCTGGGGGGGGGCGGATTACATAGATGAAATAAAATCAGTCGTGCTTTGAAAATTATTGAAGATGAGCAATGAATATATTGGTTTTATTACTGTATCTCTCTACTTTTGTATATGTTTGAAATTTTCCATAAGAGAAAGTTTATACGTGTAAGTATCAAGGGAGGGAAGTGCTGTAAAATATGAATACTGATAATTTATTTAAAGGTCATATTTGGTCTAAGTGATTGAACAAAAGAAAAACAACTTGAAGGGAAAAAAACCACATAAAGCCATATTGGTTTCTCAAACAGAATTGTTTTCTTCGAACAGAATAGCCTCAGATGAGAAGGGATCACAGCCACCTGCACAGGGTCTCTGCCTTCATGTTTGGTTGAAGAACGCATCCTGCTTGGGATGCGCGTGCCTTTTAGGTAGACAGCCCTGGGTGGGAGACCCATCTCTGAGCTCCCCAGAGGCCCTGCTGAAACGGGACCGAGGAACAAGAAAGTTCCTATGTTGGGAAAAGCAAGCATGAGCTCCAAATGTCCAGGGTCAATGGGTGTCCCCATCCTCCTCTCTTCTAAGCCCTGGCTTTGGGCTCTTACTTGAGGCTTCCTTTAGAGGCTGGTTCAGCTCGGTCTGAGGCTGTATTTAAGATACTTTCCCACCAGGTGACTGTGTTAGAGGTCACTTGAGGAAAAGAATTAGTTCAAGGGAAAGAGAGCTTTTAAGGGGCTCTGACAATACCAATCACAGACATCCCCATGTCATCTCCCCCTTCCACCTCTTCCCACTGAGAGAAGTCCAGAGACTACAGAACAAAATTCTCCCATTTCACCAACCACTCCGTGCCCCTCTAGCTGAGAGAGAAAACAGTCCAACAAGCTTTGTTTTGAGCAAATGCCTTTAAGCTCCCAAGCTCTGCCTGGGAAAGAGAATATTTTAAAGTACTTACTCTTCTTGAAGAACAAAGTCACTGTTTTCTGGAGAAAACTGCCCACTCACAGGATGCCTGAACGCTGTGGTCTGCTGGTTATGGCTGAAGAGACAGAAAAGGAGATAATGAAGGAAAAGTCATATGAATGAAAAGGATTATAGACACAACAGATCAGGAATGTCCGAGGACACCTGATCATCACAGATGCCTCCCAGGGCGAGAAAGTGGGCCTTTCTGCTGAGAGGCACTGAATCTTTTACAACCCAGCTATATTCAAAAGCCAAGAACTTCCAGCTGAGCCCTAGCCAGGTAGCTCAGTTGGTTACAGCATCGTCCCGATACACCAAGGTTGCGGGTTTGATCCCCAGTCGGGGCACATACAAGAATCAACCAATGAATGCATAAATAAGTGGAACAAACCAACCTGTGTTCTTCTCTCTCTCTCTCTTCCCTCCCTCCCACCCATTTTTATTTATTTAATAAATAAAAATGCTTTAAAAAAAAAAAAAGAACTTCCAGCTCAGGTGCTAGAGGCCACCTAAGACGCAGGGACTTTAATTCTAGGGATGTCTTGGCTCCATGAGAGCACTGCATCTTAGAGAGACATTCCATGAAGCACCGACTCCAACAAACGGAGCGGCTTAGCAAAACGTTGCTTTAAGACGGCACGAGCTAAAACAAGAATGAAGGAAAGCAGACGGCCCTTTCAACAGCTTCCAAAACCCATGAACCAGGGAAAGAATTCTAAGAATTAACCACCCACCCAGAAAAAAAAAAACAAAAAAAAACTATCTTCTTAAAATTCTTCTCCCTGCTACAAAATGTCTTCACGTCAGTGATGGATATAAATGTATGGACATGTCTCTGCAACATGACCTGCACGATTTCAACACTGCAGAGTTCCTACCACCCTTTTGAAGTTAGGAGGGATCAGCTTCCACGCCAAGCTGACAGGCACAACCAAAGCGTGTAGGTGTTTTGTGTATCCACAAAGGCTGCCTGGTTCTTTGAAAGGAAGGAGCTGGCTCTAGAGACCGCTGGTTTGTTCCCCGAATAAACTAACCTAACCTCCTTTTTAAAAGAATATGATTTGTTTGAAAATGTTTTCCCCAGTCACAAATCAACCCTTTGACAAATTTTAGAAAATATAGACAGAAAAAAGGTCACCCATGATCTCACCACCTGGACATATACCTTTATATATGTTCCTTCCTAGCTTTTTAATTTTTTTTCCTTCTATTTAAAAAAAAAAAAAGCTGTGATTTTACTGTATTTAGAAATCTGTATTCTGCTTTTATCACATCCTATGAATACAGAAATTTTCCTATGTCACTAAGACTTCTTCATTTGAAACAGCTTAATAATAGTCTCATCATACAGATATCATTTTTTCTCATATCACCAACTATTCAAAAACTATTTCCTGGCCCTGTGTGTGCCAGGCTCTGCTTTAGATGCTGGAAGCACAGAGTAGACAAGTGAGACGTTACCCGACAGCACTTACGCTCTAGAAAGATGAACATTCTTCTAACGCTGGACATTTCAGGCACTCTCCCCACCCCACTGTTATAATAAACTAGAGGCCCGGTGCACGAAATTCATGCACAGGGGATGGGGGCGGTCCTCAGCCCGGCCTGCACCCTCTTGCAATCCGGGACCCCTCGGGGGATGTCCGACTGCCAGTTTAGGCTCGATCCCATCTCTCGCAATCTGGGATGGCTGGCTCCTAATCGCTCACCTGCCTGACTGCCTGATCACCCCTAACCACTCTGCCTGCCTGCCTGATCGCCCCTAACTGCTCGCCTGCTGCCTGGTTGCCCCTAACCACTCTGCCTGCCTGAATGCCCCTAACTACTCACCTGCCTGATTGCCCTAACCACTCTGCCTGCCTGCCTGCCTGATCACCCCTAACCACTCTGACTGCCTTATCGCCCCTAACTGCTCACACCTGCCTGCTTGATCATCCCTAACCACTCTGCATGCCTGCCTGATCACCCCTAACCACCTCTGCCTCAGCCCCCACCATGGTGGCTTTGTCCAGAAGGACGTCTGGAAGGTCATTCAGCTGTCCGGTCTAATTAGCATATTACACTTTTATTATTATAGATACATCTTTGAGTATAGGCTTTTTCTGCAATTCAAATGATTTCCTTGGCTTAAAGTCCCAGGGGTAAGATGACCAGAGCATGGTCTTAAGGCTCCTAACACAGGTGGTTAACATGTTTTCACTGTCAGAGTCCATCCATCATCTGTTTGTTGGTATTAAAGTGTTAGCATCACCTCCAATTTGAGCACCGAGCCAACCCAGAAACTAATAGATTTAAATGAGCATAGCATAAAGGTTTATAAAGAAAAACATCTCTAGGCCTACAAAGTTTTTCTTGCTCTGCCCTGGAGCCTGGTCAGAGCACCCTGCGTTCTGGTGTCTGGGGTAAGCTGGCACTGAGGCTAGAACAGCCTGAATCCCAATAAGCCAAAGGTGAAGCAGGCAGAGCCAGGCTGCTCCCTGGCCACAGACAAGCCCTTAGACTCCAATGCCCTCATCTGGCAGGCAGCACCCTGGTCTTCCCAAGGCATGAGCATCTGAATAAGGGTGGGAAGCAGGCTCCCTTAACTAAACCTGTTTCAGAAATCCTTGCACCATGTAAAAGAGGCATCTCCATTCACCAAGGAATCTGGAAACACAAGCTCTAATCTAAGCCTGCCTCCTTTCCACCTGCGGAAGAAAAAGGCCCTGCTCATAATGGGAATAACAATAAAGCAACGCCACCACTATCCACTCTCATTGCTTAAGGGTTCTCCAGACCTAAAGCCTTTCCTTACCCATCTCAGCTATTAACACCAGCCACCCCATCTTATGAATGAGGAAAGGTGTCAGAGAGGTTAAGTGACTTGTTCAAGATAACTTCGTCAATCAGTGACAATACTGGGACATGAGTCCACGTCTTCTATTTCTAAATGGCTTTCTCTTTGCATGATAACCTGCTGTCCCCTTCCCTTAGGAGTCTGTGAGGGTGGAAGCTTCCTGGCTGGTGACAGAAATCCCTAAAGACAAGGCATCAGGAAAACAGCACTGCTCTCCCTGCCCCTCCCTCTTTTCTTCCCTCCCTTCCTCCCTCCCTCCCCAATGCCAGGGCCAGAGTCTGACTGACAATACCAACGTGCCTCTCAGTAGCCCCCAAATAGCCTCTGGCCCTATCACAAAGTCAACTGGGTGGAACTCTGGTGGAATCAGTCAAAGAGCGAATCTTCTATGTGCTTGGAGTAGCATCCAGCATCAGCCACTACTTCACATACACCACACAACCTTAATAGCAACTCCTGGGCTCCCCACACCCAACCTGTACAAGCTTGACAAAGCCCAGAGTCTTGGGTAAGGAAATCCTGAGCTGAACGGCGTAGGCACTAAGATGAAGTTTACATTCTAATGTCAGAAGGTAGTTTTTAGAAGTGGACAAAAATACAAAACTGTCATTTCACCAAATATAGAGATAGCTTCCTAAAGTTTCCTCCCTAATATGAATGCTGCCCTTTTTGCCAAAAAAAGGTATCAACCACAGCATCATCAGCATCATTTCCTGCATTTACACGAAGCCTTAAGTGTAGTCACATTCATCATTGCATTGGACCCTCCCAAGTACCCACTGAGTTAGGCAGGGCAGGCATTTTTATCCCCATGTTACACAACAGGAAACAGGATTCGGGTTATGGGATGGTATTAAACACTAAATTTAAAGGGGGAAAAAAAGAGACTCATATGTTGAGAAAAGAGATGAACCAAAGTAATGCCTCCGAAATACTGTTTAAAATTTGATTATTTCTGATCAGACTCACCCAACTTGCTAGTGGCAAAGCTTCTGGTTCAGCATTTTTAGAGCAAAGGAGGAAATTTAGGTCCTTGGGCTATTTTATTTCATTTAATCTTCCCAAGTACCCTGTAGGGCAGGCTGTGTCTCATCACACCACACTATGGGTGAGGAAAGGAAAGCCCCAAAAGGGTAGATGACTTGCCCACAAGGACAGTCAACTCCTGCGTTCCTGCATCTCAGTCAACCTCCTCCTGATCTCTTTCTGCTACTCCAGACTCACCCTTACCAAACCAAGGCTGCCTATTGAATGCTGGAGCCCTCCACCCACCTGGAGATTGCCAAGTGTTCTGAGCTTTCCTGCCGTCTCCCCACCCCTTAGCCCAGTGGTCAGCAAACTGCAGCTCACGAGCCACATGTGGTTCTTTGGCCCCTTGAGTGTGGCTCTTGCACAAAATACCATGGCCTGGGCGAGTCTATTTTGAAGAAGTGGCGTTAGAAGAAGTTTAAAAAATTTGGCTCTCAAAAGAAATTTCAA
Source organism: Corynorhinus townsendii (assembly GCA_026230045.1). Classification (NCBI taxonomy): domain Eukaryota; kingdom Metazoa; phylum Chordata; class Mammalia; order Chiroptera; family Vespertilionidae; genus Corynorhinus; species Corynorhinus townsendii. Next base: position 31,929,748 of record JAPDVU010000008.1, on the reverse strand, counting down.
TTGTTGTACTGTTGCTATTTGGCTCTGTTGACTAATGAGTTTGCCGACCACTGCCTTAGCCCAAAAGCCCCCCTCCTGCCTATTTCCTGATTTTCTAAAACTGTACTATAACCCTGTCGCAGGACGCATTTAGCAGGCACAGACAAATCCCCCGAAATACCTGTTCTTAAACCTGAATTGCCACCTTGCTCCTTGGTAGTGATGGAGATGGCCCGGCTGGAAGCCAGGTGGCTGGTCTCAGGGGAGCACAGAAACTCCCTCTCCTCCGTACAAGGGCTTCAGTCTCTCTTTAGGCCACTGAGATAGTTAACTTGGCAAATGAGGCCAAACATAGCCCTAGCCTTTATCCTTCTATCCCGCTCTTCTCCCAGGAACAGCCCCTCCACGCTGCACAGCAGCCAGTCTCGCCTGGGAGAGGACCAGGTAGCAGGATGAAGGTGGCAGGGAAGGATGAGCCCCGAGAGGGCGGGCCACAGGTAACCATCCACGTAAATCAGCACGCCTTCATAGGCCCTGGGTTGGGAAGGGCTAGGGTTAGGCCCTAAAGAAGCCTGACAGCAAACACAAAAGAGAAGAGAGTGAGGACCAGGGAGATGTGGAGGCCGGCTTGAGCTCAATGTAAGGAAGAGCCCACCTGCAGCCACAGACAGGACTAGTCCAAATGCACACGGGTCCTGTAGTTTCTTGCAATGTTTTTGCAAGATTGATTTTCCATGCATATAGATTTTGACTACAAGGTGAGCAGTGACTCAGGTTGGTTAAGCCTAAAGGTTCCAATTCCTTAGCATGGCAGTTTTGGGGGGCATGGCAAGAAGCCGTGGGGTTATGTGAATGGTGCTGGGGAGTGAAGGTCAGAGTCCCCTGGTGCATCTGGCTTTCTGACAGCGGTGGTATTGGTACGCTGGGTGTGGGGCAAAGCTGCCCTGTCAGCTTTAGCTCTCACCTGGCCCATGTTATAAAGAGAAGAAAGGGTTTCAGATGTAAGAAAAACATCCGGCCTCACAGCCTCAGGAGGAACTCTATCAAGGCTCTTCCCATTGGCATGCTCGGCAGCATGTGCCACTCTGGACCTCCTGGCTCCTCAGTGTGGCTCCCAGAATACTGCAGAAGAATCACCGAAGCTGCTTTCAGCACTGCCTCCAGGCTAGTTAAGGCACTTACTATCTTTGTTCCAAAGCCCAATGACTCAAGAAAACCAAGAATTCTGGGTAACCTAATGTACTCTTATCATAGGTCCCAAAATCAGTAACTGAAACTCCCAAGAACAAAATGAATTGCCTCCTCATCTTCTTCCATTTCCACTTGGGCTACAGAGTCAAGGGATCCAGCAGCCAACCGCTGAAACAGCTTTCCACATTTCTTAAGCTCCTTTTGTTTTATTTTTCTTAACACTTTTTCAAAACTGCTCGTTTAGTGCAAAGTGTCAACGCGGTTCATGTGGCATTTCCTGAGAATCTTACCCAAGTGGTCTTTGGAGCTCACACTATTTTGAAAACGTCAAGATTTTCAACAGCTCGCTGCACACGTGAGTTAACTCTGACAGGCCCTTCTTCCAGAAGCATGAGAATCAGGCCTTGATGAGCCAACATATGGTCCCCATACTCTCTCCAAGTGGAAACACAAAACTAACCAGCCTCCTTCAATATCTTCCCTGAGCCTTGGAGTCAACTCAGAGCCTTGGAGTCAGAAGATCTGGGTTCAAACCAGAGCAAGTTGCTTCACCTCTCAGCCTCAGTGCTTCCATTTGCAAATAAAGAATAATAATATCTGCCCGGCTGACATGGCTCAGTGGTTGAGCATCAACTTATGAACCAGGAGGTCACGGTTCCATTTCCGGTCAGGTCACAGGCCTGGGTTGCAGGCTCAATCCCCAGTGTGAGGTGTGTAGGAGGCAGCTGATCAATGATTGTCTCTCATCATTGATGTTTTTCTCTCTCTCTCCCTCTCCCTTCTTCTCGGAAATCAGTAAAAATATATTTTTAAAAAAGAATAATAACATCCTCCTAAAAGGTTGTGAGGATGAAATGAGGAAACATACATTAAAGAGCCTTGCACAATGCCTGACATACAGAAGGTATGCAATGAACATTTGCTAACCTGACTGTGGCTTGGTTACGGTAATGACTACTGGTGCCTAAATTTTTACAGGGCAAAAATAGGACGAGCCTCCTCCCCCCACACCCTCCAAACCTGATACTCCTCCTCCAGGCGTCCTTATTTCCATTCACAGCATCAGTCCAAGCTCCTAACCTTGGCTTAGAAGATTCTAGATGACTTGACCCCTGCCTAGCTCCACCTCTTCTTGTATCGCTCTCCTCCTTCCCCAGTCACACTGGCCTCCTTTCTGCTCCTTGAAAGCCAAGCTCTTTCCTACTTAGCAACCTTTGTACCAGCCGCTGTCCTTTCGGCCTGGATGCTCTTTCCTCCCCTCTCATGACTGTTTCCTTGTCATTCAGACCTCAGCACAATCATCACCATCTCGGAGCCCTTCCCAACCACCCACTGAAGCAGGCTCCCAGTCACATCACAGCACATCACCCTACTTTAATTATTACTAACTGTTATTTTTCTTACTTATAAATGTTTTTGCTATTAGCAGTCTCCCTGACTAATGTGTGGTCCAGGAAAGCCAGGACCTTGTCTGTCTTTTCACTGCTATCATCAGTCTATAGCAGTAGGTAGCACTATTCTATCTGCTGAGTGAGTGAGTGAGAAATGACTAAGGAGACTCCGGCCTTAAAGTGAGGCCATGCCTCCAAATAGGCTCGCTAACCCTACAATAGTCTGGACTCAGATAACAAAGAGACAAGAACCTAAAAGGTCAGAAGCGACAGAAGGCAGTGGCTTTCTGCTCTGACTGCCAGAGGAAGGAACAAGGAGACACTGACATGCCAAGAACGCTTCGTCCTTGGCTCCCTCCCAACTGTTACAATATAATTTGGAGAAATTAGCCCTCCTCTGCAACATCCCTCACCTCTGCCAGGGAAAGCTAGTGCAATCGGAGAGAATCAAAGAACGGAATGCAAACACCAGAGAGGAAATGACTGAGCGGTTAAAAACACATAGGAGGATAACACAAACATTACCCGGATCTCCCTTTGGTGAATTGGGAGAGCCTTTGGTGTGAAACCTACAATTTGGTGACTGATTATACACTCTCCATAATGCTCTCTACTTATTTCAGGTGTGTTTGTTCTCGTCACCTCTCCCCTATCTCCAGCAAGATCCTAAGTGCCTGGAGGGACGGGAGCAGTCCTTCACTTGTTTCTCCTGTCTCTCCCGCATCACAGAGCAGTGATACCATGGAGCAGGCACTTGAACTCCTTTATCTCCACAGCCAGAGCACAAACACCCATGGCCTTCAGGGAGAGGCTGTGCAGAACCCATCTCATTTTCTGATGTCAGCAGCCCTGACCTATCACAGATTCCTCAGAGAGAGCACGCGAGGCAGGGGCCCACGGACCCTGATAAAGGATCCTACACCCAGGCTGAGACTCCACCAGCCTTGGGGTGCATGACGCAGACCAAGGAAGAGCCTTCCCCTCTCCCACCACACCTAACTCAGTCACACACCCAACTAGGCAGAGACCCTGAAATCCAGCCAAACCCCAGACCCACCACCTGCAGGGCCAGTCTGTAACTGTTCTCCTCACCCAGAGGTGCCAAAAGGGGCAGAACCTATCACAGATGGGGCGTAAGAGAGTTGCAAAATTAACTAAGGTAACTTAAAGCTCTCACATCTTGCAAAGAGGGAAGTTCTGTCCTTTCCAAACTCTCAATTCAGCCGACAGAAAGCCCTCTATTGCATTAGGCTCTCCGGTGTTTTCAGATCCACTCTATGGACAACGAAGTTCCTAAATCACCCTTTCTGACCCAGTGACCCATGCTGCAAACCCGTCTGCTTCCCGAGTTCCCACATGGGGCCCCGGTACTTAGGGTTGCTACTTGTTAATAGGATGTTTTAATTATGGCTTCATAGGACCTCAATAATCATGGAAAGATTAAAGGCAAACGCCTGATAGGAGGAGGAAATCAAACCCAGATAGCCTCCCCTTTCCTAATGCTCTTTATAACATGTGTCAGGGAAGCAACGTAATAGGAGCTGAGGTACAGCTTAATTACTACCAAACCAGTCCCAGCCCCCCACGGGGGTGCTGGAGGGAGTAGCCTCCCTGTGTCTTGGTTTCCTCGTCAGTCCAAGGAGGGGTTAGTCTCTCCATGTGGAGAGGCCACCGGAGGCCTGCAGAGCATGAACCCCCAGACCAGTCAGTCAAAGAGACTGGAGTTCACTTCCCAGCTCTGCTGCACACTGGCTGTGCACGACCCTGAAGCAGTTAGTGATCTTTCTGAGAGTCGGTTTCTTTATCGGGAAAAAAAGAGAAGACCACTGCAACCTGACAAGATTGCTTGAAGAGTGCCGATAATGTGTCTGGCCTATAGCAAACACTCAATCTCCAGTGCCTGTTGGATTTTTCTTGTGCTAGCTCTAAAACTCTTCTCTAATCGAGTTGTTTTATCTTCTTCCACGTTGCCAGTTCCAGTATCATTAGCCCTCCACAGAACAGCAGCTCAAGAACACATTCTTCCTTTTGAGTTAAGGCACAACACAGGCCTCCTATTTAAACTTCTATTTAAAGAACTCGCCTGCCAGGCAAAGTAGTTGAAGATCAGGAGGCGCCTTCCTTCAGCCACACTTCCGTCCCTCTCTGGGCTGAGTCCCATGGTTCAGAAAGTGTGGCCCAAGAAGAAAAGCCTGCCACCAGGCTGTGTGCAGCTAGGAACGCACACTCTAGAGAAGTTTTAAAACTGCACAGACCTCAGGGAGCACCCAGTTTTATGCTTCTGTTTCATACTCTTCAGTAAGTGAGGTTCGTTAAGTGTCAAGTGAGAAGGCTGGACCAGGTGATCTTCTAGCTGCAACGTCTGAAGCTGCTGAGGTTCACCTCAGACTCCTGCCAGAGCCACAGACCGAGATGTAACAACGCTACACACAAGTGAAAACACACAGGAACCAGGCGGGCGGCTGTCCTCCCCAGTGTCACTTGCCAACAGAATATCCTTTGTAACGACATCAGGGAGGCGTAGCTAATGATACTTTTGTCCTACTTATTCCCAATTAAAGCAGCTTATTGTTTTTTAACTGTAGGCACTCCCAACTAAGCCATAGAAAACTCCCTTTCTCTCCGTCATGACTTGGGTTTTCATGAATCGGACTACATCGCAGCAAACCGAATCCTTAAGAAACCAGTACAGGACTAACCTGCTCTCCTGTTCTCGCGGGGAAAGGCAGCAGACACACTCTTTCCTTGAGCTTCATGTTGGCCTGATGAGAACCCCAGTCCAGGTCAGACAGGGAGGGAGGACCCGGGCATCCGCAGACGTAAAGCGCGGGCTCCCAGTCCACCTGCTTGCTTTCAATTTCGGTTCTGGAGCAGCTGCCTCCCAAGGTGTTACAAATCTAGCAGCCACTTGCTCCTACTCATTCATTCTGTTTCCTCCCCGCCCCTGATGCAAAATCTGGCAACGGTGCAGGAACACAGTCCCAGCTCTGAGTCACCACCCTGCGGTGGCCCAGCAGAGCGCTGCTGGGGGTGAACTGCGAGGCAGGTGCTGTGTGTCTCCAGCTTTGATTCTTCTGTTCTTTGAGACTGGGGTTGGCTATCCCTCTAGAAATAGGACATAAGAAACACCCCCACCTAACGAGGAATTGCTCTGTTCTGTTCTGCCACACTGTCTGAAATCCACCCCACGGCAGAGCCTTTGATGGAGAAATGATGGCTCCCATATCACTACAGGTGTAGCCCCCCTTTTCGAAAGGTCAAGTCACACCTCTCACTTTTATGAAAGACCGACGTTAATTAGTACCTGTTTTTGCTAACTGAAAGAAATCCAAAGAGGATGTTCGCTTCTACGGAAAAAGGTGAGAAACAAAAATGGCGTTCAGCATTTGTTTTGCAGGGAGCTGTTACAAAGGCAGCACGTGCCCCAAGTGAGAACCTGTGCTTTATCTCGACTTATATTGTGCATTACTGCTTCTACTATATGGTAGTGCTATTTCAGGTTTTATGTGTTATTTAGTACTAGAGGCCCGGTGCACAAAATTCGTGTGTGTGTGTTGTGGGGGGTCCCCTCAGCCCGGCCTGTACCCTCGCCAATCTGGGACCCCTCAGGGGATATCCAACTTCTAGTTTAGGCCCAATCCTGGCAGTCGAACATCCTTCTCTCAATCCAGGACTGCTGGCTCCTAACCACTCTGCCTGCCTGCCTGAGCACCCCTAACCGCCTCTGCCTGCTGGCCTCATTGCCCCTAACTGCCCTCTCCTGCCAGCCTGATCTTCCCTAACTGCTCCCCTGCCAGCCTGATCGCCCCTAACCCCCTCTGCCTTGGCCCCCACCACCGTGGCTTTGTCCAGAAGTAAGGCCAAATGACTGGAAGATGTCGGGTCAACCCGGTCTAATTAGCATATTACCCTTTTATTAGTATAGATGATTTGGTAAATTATTTGGGGGGGTCTTGGAACACCCCAAAAATTTTCCATATAAATTAATGGTAATTACTTCGCTTTACGCTATTTCATCTTATGAAAGGTTTCATAAGAAAGTTCTAAGAGAGCAGGGGAAACCTGTATTTCACACAGTGAGGGCCAGGAAGGGTTGAGCAGTTAAAAGCCACTGTATCTCCTCCCCCTCGTAACAATCCTGGCTCTTTCATCACTGTTTGGGATGGTTAAGGTCTAATCAGCATCGATTTAACCCTGTGGCTCTCATTCCCAGAAAAGGCCTGGAAAAGAGAAAGTGAGAGGGATCAGAAGGTGAAACTAAGAAACCAAAATGCCTTTACTGCCTGTGGCTTTATTGCCACAGCCTAATATCAACACTGTGGCTCTTTGCAACCTAGGTCTAGATGCAAGGACAACGCAGATTTTCACAGCTACATTCCAGTGCTTACATAGTGCCTGGCACACAGCAGGTGCTCAATAAATACTGGTTGAATGAAAAAAAAATACAGGCAAATTTTATTCTGAGTCTACTTGGAATGACGGGTTTACTAAAACCTGTACCAGCCTTTTTTCCCTTTTAGAAATCTCCACCTCCTTCATAACTCCTACTACTGCCTGTAGTGAATGTTCTACAAGTTTCTAAATGCTCAGATGATTTGCTGTGAAACTAATAAAGCTCAAGTTCTAGGCGCCTCACTTTCACAACCCCCTTCTGAGGCCTCTGGAAGGGCCCTAGCAATGTGTTGGCATACCTTCTGCAATTTTATACATTTTAAAAGAAGTCCTCCCAAAATATATAAACATCAAGTGCCACAAAATATAGATCTGCCATAGCAAAATGATCACGCGCCATCCTGACATGTCAGCCGAACAACACTTGTTTTAACCACGGGGGAGATATCCCCAGCCTGCAGACACATCCTCCTCAATCACAAGTTGATTGCTGTAAAGACTGGAGTAGGTTTGAGAACACAAACTCCATTCGTCCAACATGTATTCAGCCCTATTATGTGCTTACTACTCAGTGCTTTGGGGTAAAACAATGTTTAGAACATAATTATCCCCACTGAACAGGAACTTACAATCCAATAGACTAGACTAAGATGGCCATATACAGATATAAATATGTATTTTACATATTGGACATAAAGACAGGTGTGGACAAAAGTAAGTTTACAGTCGTGAGTACGCAAAACAGAGTTTATTCTTGTATTAGTATTTATTCTATTATTTTCCATATGAACAAGTGTAAACCTACCTTTGCCCACCCCTGTAATATCAATATACATAACTACAGATCAGAGGAGGTGTCATCAGAGAAAAGTAAAGCAAGGCACACCTACTTGCTAAGTGTCAATCTGTTAGCTACCACAACCCTGAAAGATATATCATTTTACCTTCATTTGCAAACGAGGACATTGAGGCCCAAAGGAGTCAAGTGCCTTCCCAAGGTCACATAACCAGTAAGTGGCAAGGTCAGAATTCACGCCCAGATATGCCTGACTCCAAAGTGTGGGCTTGTTTATAGTGACTACACTTCAGCCAATGGCCAGTTGCCCTACAGAACCTCCAAAATGTCTGGGGAGACGCTCATTGCTGGTTTCAAGGGTACAGGAGCCACATTTTGCACCAGCAGAGGTCGGAAGCTTCCAAAGCCCACACGCCTGGGAGTGGAGGAACAGAAAGTGCCATGAGCTTACTCATCAGGTGTATAGGTATTACCTTTGTTCACCAAGCAACACCCTAGAGCAGGAATGGGTGACAGCTACCTGGGAGCCAGAAGAGGCCACGTGAGAGGCTCCCGCCCTGCGGCCCTGCCTCCAAACTTCCTGGTCCCTGCTGCCGAATCAGTCATGCTGGGGCAGAGCTCCAGTCCACTGTCTCTGTCACACACCGGTTCTGGCTCCTACAGCCTCCTTATCTCTCACCACCTCCCTATACCCTTGGCTCCTGCCATACTTAATTATTCACGAGTCCCCAAGTCACCCTGTCTTCCTACCTCTGGGCTTGAGCTCCTGCCATCCTTTTTCCTAATGAAGTCTGCCCGCCCAGCCAGTGTGGCTCAGTGGTTGAGTATTGATCCATGAACCAAGAGGTTAACAGTTTGATTCTCAGTGGGGGGGGGGAGGGGGGAGGGTACATGCCCGGGTTGTGGACTCAGTCCCCAGTAGGGGGCATGCAGGAGGCAGGTGATCAATGTTTCTCTCTCATAGATGTTTCTCTCTATCCCTCACCCTTTCTCTCTCTAAAATCAACCAATAAAATATAAAAAAATAATTTAAAAATTCTGCTCAACCTTCGAGGTCCCTTCTCTTCCCAGTGGTCCTTCCCGATCACTCCAGGCTGCTCTGCTTTTCTTTGTCCTCTACTCTCAGCATGGAAGGCTTACACTCTTCATACAACAACACTTCCCAACAACTCTTTTCATTTTACCTCCCCAAAACGAAGCACTACGTGTTATAGAAGGGCACAACCTAAAAAGGCAGAAGCTCCTTTCTTGTCTCCAATTCAGTGTCCATATCAGAGGCAATGCCTTTACCAGTTTCTTGTGAATTTTTTACGCATTTCAAATTTTATCAATACATCTTTTTGAAAAAAAATTACATAAATAAAATAAGACTGTATATATTATTCTACCACTTGCTTTTTATGTTACATATCTTGGATTCTTCCATGTCTGTATGCAAGGATGAACACAGCAGTCTCCTGCACACACAGCTCTGCCAGGACCCCCAGGCCAGACCAACCAGAAGGAGATGACATGGGAGCTAATCTTCACCAACACGTATCAGAGATTTCAAATTGATATACTGGGGGCGGGGGGGAGGGGAGGGGGAGATCCTCAAAATTAGTTTTATTTGAGCCATATACATTTTTTTAAATAAATCTTTATTGTTCAGATTATTACAGGTGTTCCTCTATTTTTTCCCCCATAGCTCCCCTCCACCTGATTCCCCACCCCACCCCATGCCCTTACCCCCGCCACTGTCTTCATCCATAGGAGTAAGATTTTTGTCCAATCTCTTCCCGCACCCCTCACACCTGCTTCCCCTGAGAATCATCAGTTCACTCCCTTTCTATGTCCCTGATTCTATTATATTCACCAGTCCATTCTGTTCTTCAGATTTTTTATTCACTTGATTTTTAGATTCACTTGTTGGTAGGTATGTATTTGATGTCATTTTGTTGTTCATAATTTTTATCTTTACCTTTTTCTTCTTCTTCCTCTCCTTAAAGAATACCCTTCAGCATTTCATGTAATCCTGGTTTGGTGGTGATGAATTCCTTTAGCTTTTTCTTGTCTGTGAAGCTCTTTATCTGACCTTCAACTCTGAATGATAGCTTTGCTGGGTAGAGTAATTTTGGTTGTAGGTTCTTGCTGTTCATCACTTTGAATATTTCTTGCCACTCCCTTCTGGCCTGCATAGTTTCTGTTGAGAAATCAGCTGACAGTCGTATGGGTACTCCCTTGTAGGTAATTAACTGTTTTTCTCTTGCTGCTTTTAATATTCTCTCTTTGTCTTTTGCCCTTGGCATTTTAATTATGATGTGTCTTGGCGTGGTCCTCTTTGGATTCCTCTTGTATGGGGTTCTGTGCGCTTCCTGGACTTGTACATCTATTTCTTTCACCAGGCAGGGAAAGTTTTCTGTCATTATTTCTTCTAATAGGTTTTCAATATTTTGCTCTCTCCCTTCTTCTGGCACCCCAAAAATTCGGATGTTGGTTCGTTTAAAGTTGTCCCAGAGGCTCCTTACACTAACTTCATATTTTTGGATTCTTTTTTCTTTTTGTTTTTCTGGTTGGATGTTTTTTGTTTCCACATATTTCAGATCTTTGGTTTGATTCTTGGGGTACGTTGATCTACAGTTGAGTTTCTGTATATTCTTTATTTCAGACAGTGTATGCTTCATTTCTGACTGATCCTTTTCCATTTTTTTGGCATTCTCATTAAGCTCCTTGAAGGTCTCATCAAATTTCTCAGCGGTTTTAAGAAGATTCTTGAGTAACCTTATAAATGTGGTTCTGAACTCCATGTCATCCAGTAGTTTGCTTTCCTCCGTTTCTTTCATTCGTGACATGTTTCTTTGTCTCCTCATTTTGGCTGCTTCCCTGTGTTGATGGAGTAGCTTTGTGTGGTAGGTGACCTATAGGGGGCAGTAGCTCAGCCTCCCCAATCACCTGATGTGGACACTCTTGGTACACCCCTTTGTGGGCTGAGTGCAAAGACTTGGTGCAGTTAAAGCCTTAACTGCTGTTGGTACACTGGGAGGAATTGACCTCCAGGCCAATTAGCTGTGAGCACTCACTGTGTCTATAATGGAAGAACTGCTGCGCTGAAGACACACTTATGGGGCAGGACTTGTTTCAGTGGGGCTTTGGTGCTCACTGAGTCTGCCTTTGAATGTGTCACTTATGGATGTGAGGAGTTGAAATCTGGTGTCTCACTCTGACCACTAGGTACACTGGCTTCTGGATCTCCAATGGGGTGCAGGTCAGCTACTGTCTGAGGCCATCCAGCAGGAGCTACAGTGAGAGCTACAGTTTTCTCCTCTTTGCTTGGGGTTTTGAGGTTTTGGAGCTGTCTGACCAAGGCTGCAAGTTTGCTAGGTTAAGCTGCGATAGGGCGGGGCTTTCTTCTGCTAACGCTGCTGCTTGGAGCTTGGGTGGGTTTGTAGGCTATGCAGGGCGGGGTCTCAGGGTGTCACTAGGCTAGGGCGTGGCAAACAGCAATGGCTGCTAGTTAGCTGGCTCTGTGTCCCCAAGGGCATCCCGGAGTCCCGTGCCCCAGTGCCGTAAACAATTATTCCTGCGCGTAGCTCTGCAAGTAAGCCACCCTCACTGGCTGACAGTCCAGCTTTTCCCCGTAGGAGTTTGGGTCCCCCGCGTCTCCCCAGAAACTGGATTTCAGAGTAGTTGGGGGCTTGTCTTCCTTTGGGTTGAAAAAAGCTACGCCCGCCGCCAGCCCGGATCACGCGCCTCCGTACCTCAGCTTTTCAGCGCTCGTGCACGTCTCGATGCTCTTTTCTCTTTCCTTCTAGTTGTAGAACTTCCACTCAGCCAGCTTTCCCGTGGTTCTGGGTGATAGACGTTTTGTCTTTTAGTTGAATTTTTGAAATTGTTGCACGAGGCAGCAGTTTAGGTGTTTACCTACGCTGCCATCTTGGATTCTCTCCTCGAGCCATATACATTTTTTAAAATTGAGCCAAAGTTTAAAAATAGGAAAAGTTCACATAAAAATCCAGCTTATTTTGGAAAAATGAAAACTGTGGCAACACTGGGACCCCATGAGAGGTGGAATGGCACCTTCAGTTCACCTCAGTCCCCACCGCTCCCTACTGCTTCCCACTGGTAAGGGTGTACGCCTCGTGCTTCTACTATTTATCATCACACCTGCCTTTCTAATTTTCTTACCAGAAGAGAAATTTCTTTGCACCACGATCTTAATCAGAATTGGGAAAACAAAAGATAAACAGAGTGAGCTAGGCATTCCAAAAACAAATTGGAGGTCATAAACAGTCTGTTTTTCTCTTAACTATGCCTGTACAGACATCTGAGTTTGCAACCCCTGTCTTATACCAACACCACTGAGTCTAGAGAATAGCCTCCTTTTAGAAAGGAGACCTGTTTTAAAGAAAATACTTTTTATGTCAGAGTAAGAACTAAAAGAAGATGGCAAAAAATAGGCCAAAATTCTCTTTCTCACACAAAAAATCTTAGGCGAATCTTCCCAACAACCATGGAAGTAGGCCTCGCCTTAGCCTTCCCCGACGGCTCTCCTGAACAGGTAAGCCCCTACGCAGCCAGCACTGTTCCCCCCACAGTGACAATCCAGAGAGGCACCACCAACTGTGCTGTCCCTGAAGAATCCAAAGGTAGAGAGGCGCCAGGCGGACATCCACAGGGACCGCTGACAGCAAGCAGGGACTACTACAACAGAAAAGCACCTGACCGGGTGCCAGCTACCTGGGACCAGATCACAGACCTCCCATCCCAACCTGAAAAATACACAGTCCACTGTGGTGTTCAGATCACAGACCCTGGAGTCCAGGCCTTGACAACCGCCCACATCACAGATAAGGAAACTGCTCCAGAAAGCACCTTTGACACATTGCCACCATCTTTTAAAAATAACTGCTTGTGCTGGGTATTCAGGAAGATTCTTTAAAAATCCCACAAGTACCAGACGATCAGACCCGAATGATATTGTATTATCGCCCCCCCCCCCCGCCCAACAATGACATAGGACATAGTATATTCATTCATTCATTCATTCATTCATTCATTCAACAACTATTTGAGAGCCAACCAGATGCCAATCACTAGTGTCTTGCACTGCCTAAGTACCCAAGAGGATGTTTAACAGCATAGTCTCTATATCTATATCCTGTCAAAGGTCAACAGAAGGACAGAGTTTTTTCAGATTTTCAGATTCGTGAATGAGAATCTGCCTTCTTCGTCAAGAGCATAAATTCTCAATCAGTCTATTAAGCCAACTTGGCATCTGCCATCAACTTGAGACCTTTCATCGTAAAGGGTAACCCTTGCTTTCCAGAAACCACAGGATTAAGAGTTTCAGAGTTGAAAATGGTACAGAGCTCACCTCACCCAATCTCTGTGCTTTATAGATGAGGAAACCAAGGTTTGGGAAGGTTAGAGAATTGCTCACGGTCATAGTTATTACTAACCATAAATTAATGCTGGTTTCTGGAAACTAGGATTATGAAATAAATCATACATTGTTTTAAAACTAATTTCCTGCCTTAAACAAAATCCATTTCCCAGTGACTAATTTCCACTAACAAACATGAAAAATATATTTTAGAGCCGGGAATTTTTTTGTCCAGTCAAAACACCTTGTACAGAATTCCAAGGCTGTTGGTCTGGATTCAAATGGCATATGAAACACACATGGGGGAGGAAGGCCATTTGAAGAGAGTGGCAAAGACTGGACAGGTGCATCTATAAGACAAGGACTATCAAGAATTACCAGAAACTACCAGAAACAAAAAGAAGGGCATGGATGGAATGGATTCTCCCTCAGAGCTTTCAAAAGGAGCCAACCTGGCCAGCATTTTAATTTCGGACTTCTGGCCTCCAGAACTATCAGCGGACACATTTCCATTGTTTTAAACCACCGGGCTTGTGGTAACTTGTCATGGCAGCTCCAGGAAATAATACAGAATCTGTATTAGTTTAGTGGTATTGATTTATTACAAACCCAACTAGTCAAAAGTGAGGAAAAGCTGTCACCAAGCCAGTAGGACCTTGGGACTCACTTAATAGTAGTATACAATCCAAAACAAGGGAGGGGAAAAAAAAGTTCTATTTTGAACTGATCAGACCCCATCCAAATACTGTGTTCACCTCTGGTGACCACACCTACAGGCCAGAGTGGAAGCTGGAGCACATCTAAGAGAGACAAGCCCCGACTGTGAAGGGCACCAATGGGTCAAAGCCTCGTCACCGAAGGAACTGGAGTTTCATGGCCTGGAGATTCGGGGCGCATGAGCGCTGTCATCATTGCAGAAGGGCTATCATGAGGAAGAGTAATTTGATTTGTCCCCTGAGGTCCAAGATGGTAGAACTAGAATCAATGGGTCAAGTCACTGGGAGACATTTTCTAAGGATTATGTGTCAACAATGTCACAGCCAGAGTGGCCTCTGAACATCAGACTGGTGGGCTGCCTCCTGTTGGTAGAAGTTTTCAAGCTCAGGCCAGAAAAACATTTGGCACGATGTTGCTAAAGAACGAACACAAACCCCAGGCCTGAAGTCTGCCAAGATGGCCTCATGGTCCTCTCCAGCTCTGGGATTCTATTAAGCCACGAAACATACCACTTAGCAGTTGAGTCAAGAGATTTCTGAAATACTCGTGTATTAGGAGAGCATTAGGAGATATTTTGGTGGGAAAACAACAAAAAAGGCCCCGTACAGACCTACGACTTAGAACCGACGCCCACCTCCCAGGAACCTGGCTGCAGGAGCAGGTGGTCAGCCCCATAGTTAGGTCTCTTAAGCCCTTTCTCGCAGGAAGTTTACGCTGAGGTTGACAATGCCTATGTCAAGCCTTTTCTTTTAGATACGCAGCTTTGACGGTCCAGTGTGACCAGTCTCCATTAACAAACCACTGGGTCCATCTCCTGAGTACCTGGCATTGGGAGTAACTGCTTGAGGTGCTTGCACATACTACCTCGAACGTCCCTTCAACACTGAGAGGGATTATCATCTGAGGGAACTGTGGGTAAGAGGGCTTAAGCCATTTGTCCAAGGCGATACATTTCCGAAGGATTTAGGATTCCCTTTGAAATCCAAGCCCAGAAGCCAAACTCTTTTCCTGCATCACGATGTCTCCTCTGCACTGTAACTCCAGGAATTTACTGTTTCTAGATTAAATAACAATACCAGGCCACTGGGAAGCAAACAGGTGGCTTTCCCTCTCTGGGCCTCAGTCCCCTCATCTGTGAAATGGGAAAAGGTTGGAGACGATGAGCACAGGAGCCCTTCCTGATCTGACACCGGGAGCTGCTCGACCAGGTTCATTTTCTCCATGTCACCTCCACACTGGTGGGGCGGAGAACGTGGTGACAGGGGAGGGGGCACTCTCTAGTACTAACCACAGGGGAGACCACAGCCAGTAACTTTCCCCGTGCTGCCTCGAGGTCAGAGCAGGAATGGAAGAAGGAAACCAAGACTAGGCACAAAGTCGGCTGTGCGCGCTCACTCACAGGTGTGCAGTGTAGAATGACCCACGTAAATCCTGACATTTAGCACCTCACTCCATAAACCGTGCTGTGAGGTAAAGTATCCGCACGCAGATCTGAGGCCGGGCGCTGCCAGAGCCCGGGGGACAGCCAGAGGAATTCAAGCACAGGGTCTTTGTCTGGGAAAGACCGGGCTGTCAGCGGGGTGTGACAGGTAAAGCAGCCCAGCCACATTCCAGGGGGAGGAGCCTCCTGCGGCCGCTCCCGCAGCCTGTGCGCTAGGCCTGCTGCTCGCTCAGGACCTGCTCCCGTGCAGTTTCCCAGCTGCCCCGCTGAGAGTATTCTAACCATATCAACAGACCAACCGCACAGGCACACTGGCCCGGCATCCCTCCACGACCTAGGAAGGAGGACCACTCCACCCTCAGTGCTGGGGTGGGAGAGGACATCCGGGCAGGGAGGGGCTCTCTCTGCCTGTCTCACTTCTAGGAAAGGGTAAAGTGAGATGATTTCGGAAACCCCCTCCCAAGCCCATTTCCTTCTCAATTTCCTACCCATGCCCATTCCGGAAGGGAGCCCCAGGTTGAGGAGCACACCAGGAAGAAGGTGCCTGGCCCGCAGGACCCTGAGTGCCCAGACCTTCCAGTGAGCAACCACCGAGCCCAGGCGCAATATCCTGACGGGCTGGCCTGGTTTTAGTCCAGCATTTCTTTCCTTTTTCTTTTTGGTTGGATGGGGGGACAGAGCAGGACAGGAGAGGGGACGGAGCAGGGGAAAGGCATCAAAATGAGAGAAGGAGGGTGGGTTTGGAGGCAGGACTGGGTCCCAATCACAGCTCCACTGCCAGGGCAGGCTTTGAGCAGGACTTCTAAATGCTGCTTGGCATTGAGGAGGTGAACAACGAGCGTAGCTGTCCTAATCGAGGTCCCCTCTCCCTAAAGAAAACCGACTAGCGCTTCTCATCCTAAAGACAGTGCCCATCATGCCAGGGTGCCAGACTCCTGGTAGCTCGTGAAAATGTGTGTGGAAGGAGGGTAGTGGATAAAGAACTATATCAGATAGAGAGATCTGTAACCATAACTTCAGTGAGCATATCCTATCATATACTCCAGACACTCTGCAGGCATTGTCTCCTGCCTGGTTATAATCCCAGGAGGTAGGTACTATTATCTCCATTTTACAGATGAGGAAGCTGAGGATGAGAAATATTACAGGTTTTGTGCAAGATGACACAGCTCTTGCAGAGCCAGAATTCAGACCTAGGTCCTTTGACTCCAGAATTGGAGACAAAGGTTGAAATATTCCCCATGCAGATAACACGGCAAAACTGTATTTCCAAGGCAAAGAGCTTCATAGAAGGAGCCATTCTTTAGACTAGAGTGTGCATATTCTGAAAATAAATCACCAACCTTCCACATCCCTGTCTGGAGGTCACAGCTCCCCGGTGTGGGTACTCACTGGAAGCCTGAAGGTTAGAGCCCAGAACTTGCTGGTGACCTTTAACCCAGAGCGACTCTCACTTTTGAAAAAACTAAAGGAAATCAAAGTGCAAAACTCCTTGGCTCCTCACCATCCATCTCTCCGCGCACCCCCTACTTTGCAGACAGCCACAGTCTCTAACTCTGAATCACACATTTAAACTACACTTTTCCAGATCCACACTCAACTCCCCAATATCAACCAGTGTCGCCGGGGGAGGGATGCAGACAGCAGAGAGCTCAATGAATCACCTTCTCCGCTAGTGATGGTATCTGATGCATGTTAAACGCTTCCCTGCAAATCCTCAAGTGCCTATTAATCAGTGAACCGAGAACACAGAGGACGCCAAGGAAAAATCTGCCATTGCGGTGGGGGGAGGGAGGTGCAGGGCACGGGGGGAGGGACCGGGATAAAACAAATTGTGAGACGCCTCCTTACTGAGGCACAAAGACTTCTAAACCCAAGGTGAGGCAGGGATGGTAACCGCCCAGTCACTGAGACACTTGGTCCTCCTGGCCACAAAGCAAGACATTAAAGAGCCTGCAACTAAAGAGGCAAAACCCACCTCTCCCCAGCCTCAGCTGGGCACTGGCTGGGCCAAGGACAGAATTGGCCAACACTGATTGAAAGAAAAACTTGGAAAAGTCACTTGCTCATACAGCGCTTCACGTTCCCCTTCCCTATAAAAAGGGCCCTAGAATTCCATCAGCGCTCCCCAGCTCTCCAGATGAAACAAGGTATGTACGTACATGATGGTCCTGCCCCTTCCTATGCTAAAGACCCTCCCTGGGAAAGCTCAGGGTCTTTCCCAGCTCACGCATTGCCCTGGTGGTGACTCCTGAGCTGTATGTCCTGCGCTGTCCACTCTCGGGCCCTGGATCCCTAGATCCAACTGCTTACAGGACACTTAGGGCACCACTAAATCAACATACTGTAAAATGGAACCCTTCCCATCCCATTTCCCTCCTTTATTCCCCACTTACTAAAACCACCGTCTAGTGATTTTCAACCAGGGGCATTTGGACAAAGAGCAGTGATATTTTTGTTGTCATGACGACTAGGGGCACGTTTAGTGGGCAGGGGCCCCAGGTGCTAAACGGCACTGTCCTCCCAAATCTGTTCCTCCCAAAATGCTGGAAGACATCCCTATCTCTTTCCCTCATTCCCTATCAGTCGCTGAAACCAGCCAACTCTACCTCTACATCACCAATGCAGCCCGCCCTCTCCACCCACACAGCACCCCCACTCTCACTGGAGGACTGCAGTGGCTTCTAGGTCACCATCCTTTCCCTGTACCCACTCGCCACCTATCCCTGATTAACTTTGAACAGTCCTCCACACAGCTACCTGTAACACCCCTAAACCTACAAACTGTGACTCCTTCCCTTAATGTCATCCAATAGCTCCCCTCACTTTCTGGATAAAAGCAACCACCACCCTTTATCTGTTCCCTGCCTCATGGCTCACCTCTCTCTCACGGATACCCCTGGTGGTACCTCAGTGCCTGTGCACACACTGCTCTATTTTCTTGAAGGCTGTCTCCCTGTCTGACTAACTTCTATCTATCTTTCAAGACTCAGTGCGAAGGTCACCTCCTCCGAGAAGCCTTCCTAGACGTGAGGTGGAGTTAAGTGCCTGCTGGTGCCCACTGGGATCACAACATTGACCATCTTATTCTGATTGTCCTGCTTGCCCTACCTCTCTGTCAGCTCTGACTCTCGAGCACTGTGTTAGAATTTACAGCTGACAAAGCAGCCTCTCCTGCGACATAATGACCTGGAGAGGTAGTTACTGTCATCATTTCCAATTTACAGAAGAGGAAACCAAGGATCCGAGAGGTTAAGTTCTTGTCCAGGTTCACATGGCTGGCTAAGGGGCAGAGCCACCCTTGAAACCAGGTTCTCTGAAGGCAAATCCTTTGCCTATTGCCATACATCACTTTACATGAAAGGTTATAGAACAGATATCCAGTTGGGTGTGGATGATGTCATAAGTCTGCCTTCTGTAGACCCCGGGGGTAACCTCGCCTGTAAAATCTGAGCTCTGCAAAACCATCCACATTACGCAGCTGCATAGCACCACTGGGGAGGTGGGGTGTCACGGTCCTGTGCTCTTCGGGCCTGGGTGGAAGTAACTTAAAAACCCATCCACATTACCCAGTTGTATAACATCATTCATCCCCCATCATCTACCCTTCCTTCACCCCAGTCATACCATGCAGTACCCCCAAAGCCAGCAAAAGAGCCTGGTTTTACTACTGGAAACAGCCGCTCTCTGCCTGCATGCAGCATGATGGCTCCCATGTGCCAGCTGGGTGCAGGGAGTAACAGCGGAGGACTGGGGGTAAGTGGTAGCATTTAAAGTTGCCATGCGTTAAGTGCCAGCCACTTTAAACGGGCTGCTCGCAGAGAAGGTGCGCCAGGCAAGACTCCTGAGTGGCCGGGAGCCGGGCAGGAGAGCTGTGTGCGGGCGGGGCCTCCTAGCTGTCCCGCAGTGCCACCTGAAAGGCTGCTAGTTCCTAATTACTTTCCCAGACTTTTCATGAGCACCTCGCATATGCCATTTTGCCCCAGGAACATAAAGCAATTAGAAACGGGGTTTCAGACTTTAGAACTCTAACCGCGGCTGCAGTGGAGCGCACTGCCTTGTGCACACGCACAGTTGGCTCAAATGGGAATTTCAAAGGTGATTAAGGAAATGTGCAGTTTGGCTCTGCAAGTCTCTCACAGGGCAAGGAAAGTGATAAATGCTCATTCCAGGGCGCTGATGGCAATCACTACCCACTTCAGCAGTGTCATGGAGATATCACCATGACAACCACCAAAAGGCTTCCTTCCTCCATGGCAAAGACAATAGAAATTTTAACCAAGGACATTCTTTTTTTTTTTTCTCTTCTGACCAATGGAAGAAAAACATCAACAAAATGTTACCCAGAAATACATGACCAGGAACACTTTCAGAATTCAAATATACTTCTTGCGTCTTTCCAGATTCACGTGATCTGTCCCTCTCTTCCCGAAGCCCACCCTCCTGCCCTCAAAAACTCCATTTTATAGATCTCACACATTTACATTTGTCTAGATCTTTTATCAAGCATTATAAAACCAGGTAAACTCTCCAATGTAATCTTCTGACTGAGAAGAGGATGTCAGTCCTTTTTCTTTCAGTCATAAAATTCAAAAGGTCTGACACGTTTTTATAAAGCGCTTCCAATAAACTCGGAGACAACCCCAGATGACACGAGCACTCAGTGGCCTTTGGGCAGAGGCAGATCTAGATTCGAACACATGCTCTGTTTTCCTGGGTGACTTGGAGTGAGTTACTTAACCTCCCTGAGCTTTAGCTTCCTCATCTGGAGGAGAGAAGTACTAATGCCTGCTTGGGCGCACTGCCAAGGAGAAGCGGTGACAGCCGAAACACGCCAACACCCTGCTACCAATAAATGGCGGCAAGCATTATTACTACTTTGCCTTATTTAGCCCTGAAAGAATTGGGAGGGCCTTGTCCATTCTTCCCAGGAAATGTCTCTGGCATGTGCTGGCTGCTCTCCCTTCTCACAGTCCTAAATTCAAGCTTTCATCTCCTCCCACCTGGACTATTCCAACAACTCCTAACGGACTTCCTTGCGTCTAGACTCTGCTCTCTCTAGTTCACCATCCTCGTGGCCACATAACCAATATTCTAAATCCAGATATGTGTCGGGCACTTTGCTCCGTATAAACTTCTTTTAAAAATATATTTTATTGATTTTTTTTACAGAAAGGAAGGGAAAGAGATAGTTAGAAACATCGATGAGAGAGAAACATCGATCAGCTGCCTCCTGCACACTCCCCACTGGGTATGTGCCTGCAACCAAGGTACATGCCCTTGACCGGAATCGAACCTGGGACCTTTCAGTCCGCAGGCTGACGCTCTATCCACTGAGCCGAACCAGTTAGGACTCAGTATAAACTTCTGATAGGACTTTTAAGAAGAAAAATACGGCTTTACTGAAAAATATTTTACAGGCCTAAATGAAAGGAGAGTTAGAAAACCCCACTGTCATAAAGATGTTGATTCTTCCCTAAATTAATCTCTAAGTTCCATGTGAAACCAATCGAGATCTCGCAGGATTTTTTTGTGGATCTGGCAAACCACTCTTAAAATCTAAGTTTAAAAGCAAAGGGACAAAAATAGCCAAGAGCATTTCATCATCGTAGAAAGTGTCATTCTAGATTTAATAATTTTTTTGTTTCAATGCGTTTATTTTGTAGTAGTGTAGTCAATATAGGCTAAAATTTAGCACAAAAATAGGTAAATGGAGAGAAAATAATTCAATAAAAATACTGACAGGTGGCTTCAGACTAGAGTTGAAGAAAAATGGATAAGTTTCTCTAACACCCCAGTATAGGAAGAGGAGGCAGAGGAGAAAAGTGAATTGGGAAAGAGGCAATAATCTTTATCAAAAGCCTAATGTGTCTCAGGCACTGTACTATGTGCTTTCCGTATGATTTTCATTTAACATTCCCCACGAGCATGTCAGGTAGGTAGCATTATTTCTATTAAAGATTGGGAAAACCTTGGAAAGGATGAGTGATCTGTCCAAAGGCAAAGAGCGTCTAAGTGGTAAAGAACCTTGCTCTCTGGGATTTCACTTTATTCCACACTGGTGAGCTGTTCCAGGCCTGCTCTTAGCAGTCCCAGACGTCAGCTGAGGAACAGAGCGCCCGGTGCCAGGGGTGTCCAGGAAAGTGCTGGCAGGCTCCCTGGGGTGAGTGGAGGGTAGAGGGCAGGTGCCTGGTAGACCTGATCCTCCTACCCTCACTCCCACTCCCCCTTTAACCCGGAAAGCACCTGGGCCTCACTTTCAGACAAGCACCCGTGCACAAAGTAAGCGGAAGGCCCCAGAGGCCAGAGCTTGCCAATTCCAGCATGAGAAATCCAGGTCATGCTCCAAGTTGCCAACATTATGTGTAACAGGGAAAGAACTTCCCATATTTAAGCCTCTCACCGATGTAAATGCTCAGCTTTATTCTAATTGCTTGACAGCAAATTCTGCGCTCAAGCATACAGTCGGAGTTCAATAAATTTAACTCTGCTGATCCACAAATCCTATTAAAAAACAACACACACATACACACACACACACACACACACACACACACACACACACACACACACACGCACGGTCCAGACAGCCCTTGGCTCAGGTGGAAAGCTGGGGGCTCCCGTGAATTCCCGTTCTGCGGAGGCCTTGTAACTTTCATGAGGTATTTTACTGGGTTACAAGTAGACCATGAAATGCTGGCATCGGCAATTATTCTTGGATAAATAAAATGGGACAAATTATCTAAGGGCACAGTCAACCCTCTCCATTTCTTATTTCACTCACATTCAATTTAACGTAACTATCCCTCACCACCCACCCACCTCCAATCATCTTTTCCTTGTAAATAAAGCTGAGTGCAAAACGGTTGTGCACAGCATTGTGATCAGTCACGACAGGTGGTACCTGGACAGACTCAAAGGGCAAGAAAGAAACAAGAGGATGAAAGGCAGGAGGCTTCCAGGAGTGGCTGGACTCTGACACCAGCTCAGTTCAGGGACAAACACTTGTGATGTCTCTCGCTTTTTCCCCAAAAAAATCTTTTATCTAGAAAAAAATTTCAAACCAGTTCAGGGGGCACAGCATGTGGAATTCATGATGTTCTTTTTGATTAACCCAATGGAATATGTATTTTATGACGTAGTTTATCTTCGGTTCCCTACTTATAAAAAATAATACACACCCCTTAGAGAAAAATAGAAAAACCTAGAAAATTAGAAGGCAGAGAAAATATAATCGGCTCTAGGTCCACCAACCAGACAGTCAACTGGGACCTAAATACTTAATTTTGTGCTAAACTAAATCCATTTTTCCCCCCAGTCAATTCTAGTGAGGATAAAATAAGAGTTGTATGGGATTTATCTACTATTCCCAAAATTTCACCATTAGCAATTCATTTATTTGGGTAAGTACTGTCCTTCCCAGGCTGGTTTCTCTCTTTTTCTCTTTCTCTCTCTCTCTCCCCGTCCCTCTCACCTTTAAGACATAGTTCATATGTCAAACAATTCAGCCACTTAACGTATATAATACAATGGCTTAGTCACACTTGTGCAACCATAACCCCAATTAATTTTAGAACATTTTCATCACCCTAAAAAAAAACCACACCTTTAGTCATCATTTCTCACCCCTCCTTCAGCCTAGGCAACCACTAATCTACCTTCTACCTCTATAGATTTCCCTATCCTGGACCTTTCACAGAAATGGAATCACACACTATGTCATGTCCTGTGATTGGCTTTTTTCATTTAGCATAATGTTTTCAAGTTTCATCCTTGTAGTATGTACCAGTATTGCAAATAATATTCCATTTATCGCTAAATAATATTCCATTGTACAAATACACCACATTTTACTTATCTATTTACCAGTTGGTAATTTCCACTTTGGGGACAGTATTATGAATGCTGCTGCCATGAACATTCATGTATGAGTTTTTAGTGGATATGTTTGCATTTCTCTTGGGTATATACCCAGGAGCAGAATTCATGAGTCATATGCTAACTACGTTTAACCTTCCGAGGACCTGCAAACCAGTTCCCAAAGTGGCTGCACGTTCTCACTGGCATGTATGAGGGCCTAGTTCCCGTTTCTCCACCCACACCGTTACCAGCGCTTTTAATTATCTGTCTTTTTGGATATGAACATCCTAGTGGTGTGGAGTGGTATCTCATTATGGGTTTGATTTGCACTTCCTCGACGGCTAATGATGTTGAGCATCTTTTCATCGGCTTATTGGCCATTTGTATATCTTCTCTGGCCCGGCTTTTCTTTTAAGCTGCAAGTACCTCTGGACAGGAATCCTACTTGAATTCAAATGTTCCTCATTAGCTGACGTATCATGGATAAGTCAGTTAACTTTTATTAACTTCAAGTTTCTTATCTGCAATGCAGAAATAATGCAACTACCTCACAGAGGATTTAAGAATTAAGATAAGGCATATAAAGGACTTAGCACACAGCGGGGCACTCAGTAAAGGGTCAGCAAGTGACAGCTATTACTAACAACACTCTCGAACATTAACACTTTACAATCCATTAATTCTTTGAAACAGTTCTATCCCATAAGGAGAGAGCCTAAGATCTGGGGCAGAGAAGCTGGGAGCAGGAGGCAAGAGGAATATAAAAAAGGAAAAAAACAAAATTACCAGTGGATCATTTTCAGAGTCCTGTTTTAGGAGTCACTGCCCAAGGCCAGTTTGGACCCTGTTCCTCCACCCTTCCAATGATGAAGCACCTGGTTCACTGAAGTAAATCCGTTTCTGTTTAGAATAGCCAGTTTCTCATTACTGCCATTGAACCCTTGCTGAAACAGGAATGAAGAAGTCTTAGCCACAGTTAAGTTATCACTACGGCCTTGGACACTCTATGATATAGAACATCAGGAGATCCATAACTGAAGTGAACCAAGCGGAACGAATGAGTGAATGGATGGAATGAATGGGCAAAGAGAATGTGTTTGGGATACATGGGCTCAGCAAGGTGAAGGAGGACTGCCTTCCCAGAGGATCCTGGAAAAGGTGAAACAGCACTAGGACGCAGCAGCCGAGCTTCTCGCTGCCTAGCCCTCTACATTAGAATATCTTTCCTTTCTTTGTTGCCAACACTCAGGGATTATAGATTCTAGAGAACGCTGCTTTACTTTATTTATTTCTTGAATTCACAGTGAGAGGGTGAAAAGGCCTCCACTTATGCTTTTTGGCATATAAATAGCTCACAGTGGAGAGAAAGGGGGAGTAAATGGTTCCAAATTCAAAATCAAGACAGGCTGTTCTGACAAGCTCCAAATTACAGAGTGCTCCAGGCACAAATAAAAAGAGACAATTTCGGAGAAATTCTATTTTCCTATTCAATTCCAGAAGACAGAGTCAAGCCAAGAAAACCCCAAAGGCCTTCCACAAATTGATTTGGTTTCAGCAGCCACTTGGGGTGGGCACGCAGTCAGACAACAATCCATCCTTCAGGCCTTGTCCTTCTTGCCAGCTCCCTTCCTGCAGAGACTGAAAAGGCCTCACTGCCACTAGATCCTTCAATGTGGCGCAAAGACAGAGCAAGCTCCTCACGCCTACTGGACAAAATGGCACGGCCAGAACGGCAGAATCCTCTCGAAGACCTTGAAGCGGTCACAGTAAGACAGGTTTGAATTTTGCAGTCCATTTTGCAGAGTCTCTCTTGACAGCCCTTCATTGCCTTCAAACATTTTATTCTTTCATGTTATCATTTATTGAAATTATTTACAGAACACCCCACTCATGCCCCCTCATTCACTAAGCACAAGCAACTGCTGAGCGCCTGCTGTGGACCCACCCACTGGGTATACAGCCCCTCAAAACGCCAGACTGATCTTTTCAGGGTCAACACTTGTAACTGCTGTGTTTCCTGAGCTGTTCATTTGGCATTATTTTAACAGTAAAGCACTAGAAAAATAGTTCACTGTAATGTAACCAACAAAAGGGAATGGCTAAATAAAATATAATGTTTCTACTTGATAGAATATGGCACTGCCATTAAAAACAAAGTTTATAGAGAACCTAAGCTTAATAAATGCTTATGTTAGATGAAAACCAAGCAGGACCCACAGATATAAAACATAATACGAATACATTTATAAAGTGCAAAGCATGAATACAGAATAAAAATAGGCCAAAATGTTAATTCTAAGATTATAGGTGACATCTCCTCTGCATAATTCTCTGAATAATCCTGTCCATTTAAGAAAATTCAAGAAAATAAAAAGCATAAAAATGTTTTTTAAATCACCTATAATACACCACCACTGTTATCAATATGGCATGCTGCTCATTATTTGTTAGAAAATTCATAAATATATTTTGCATATATTGCTTGCAACATTTTTTAAGAATCTTTAAAATGGGAAAGAATCAGAAATGTTGTTTAGATATATGAAGATAATATAATGTTAAATGAGTCAAAATCATATGTACACCATAAATAAAAGAGTGCTCTGTAAAAAGACTTTCTTTTCATTGCTTTGTATCTTGTCAAATTTGTGCCATGTCATGTCTATCTATTTAAGATAGATGAAAATTATTATTCTCCTACCTTCCCCCAAAAGTCCAGAAGAAATACGTTAAAGGTGAAATAAATATGGTGAAATAAATAAATATTTTCTCCCCTTATCTATTATCTGATTTTTTTTTTTATCCCCACCTGAGGATATTTTTTGCATTGATTTTCAGAGAGTGAAAGGGAGGGAGGAAGTAGGAGGAGAGAGAGGGCAGAGAGGAACATCGATGTGAGAGAGACACATCGACTGGCTGCCACTGGGGGCAGGGAGCAAACCTGCAACTGAGGTTCATGCCGTTGATGGGTAATCAACCCCGAGACCCTTCAGTCGGCGAGCTGATGTTCTTCTAACCACTGAGAAAAACTGGCTAGGGCTATCCATTTGATGTAATGTAGTTATACTACCTTCAGGATGAAAAAAATAACTTTAAAAATTCTATGCTTTCCTCAAAATCACCATAACCCAAAGTGTCTACTGTATTAGCACTTTCCCTTTAAACAACCTGAGTGTCCCTCTACTCCATCCCCCCAGCAGCCTTCTTGGCTGCAGAGGCCCAGGGAAGAGCAGGATGGGCCCTCTGGTGACTATCTGCAGCCGCGGACCTGCAGGAGCCCCTCACCCCCCATCAATGCCTGGGACCCTTCCTCCAGAGAGCAGAGGGAAGCAGAAACACCTCCACACACCCACCCACCGTGTCAGAGTGCTGCACGAAGGTGAACAGCTGAGTGAGAGGCCTTTGAAATGACTGACCAGGGAGATGACTTGGCTTCTTTTTCCAACTGTCCCTGTCTTCCATTCCCCAGGCGCCCACTGCTCCTCCTCTGGAACCATGATGGTGATGGATTGGGCACTGGGCGATCATTCGTCCCACAATCCCACCTAACCTCAGAGTCTGCAAACACTTTCAATATGGAGCGTTTCATTAACACTAGCGGGGGGGGGGGGGGGGGATTGTGAGACAGGAATCTCCTCCACTTTACA
The DNA here is from genome assembly GCA_026230045.1 of Corynorhinus townsendii. Classification (NCBI taxonomy): domain Eukaryota; kingdom Metazoa; phylum Chordata; class Mammalia; order Chiroptera; family Vespertilionidae; genus Corynorhinus; species Corynorhinus townsendii. Next base: position 31,902,972 of record JAPDVU010000008.1, on the reverse strand, counting down.
GCCGAGGAAGATGAGGCTCCAGAAGGTTAAGGGGCCCATGCAAAATCCAGGCCTTAGTCTCGCAAGGCCGTGCGTCCCTGGACAGGGGACCTCCACATGCCCGAGTTAGGGACAGCTCTTCTCATTCAGGCTCTTGGCACAGCCTGAGAAGAAATGCCCAGGGGCAGGTGGTGGCCTCGCAAGCTGGGTGCTGCCCAGTTGAGACAGCCCTAGGAATTCAAACTGGCCATCTGACCAACACCAGGCCCTTGGAGCACCGACTTAGGCTGGAGAGGAGGAGCTGGCTGGTGGGGTTCACAGTGAAAACCTACTTAAGCTTCACAAATTGGAGGGGTTTGAATCTCAGCTCCCCCTCCTACTCTGTGACCTTGAGTAACTTACTGAACCTGTTTCTTTCATTTTTCAAAACAGAGACCTTACGGTACCCTCTGTGTAGAGTTTTTGAGCAGATCAAATGAGATAAGTATTGAGGTAAACACTTCACATGCATCGGCACACAAGAAGCACTCAATAAACAGCAGCAAATACTGACGATTCATATTGGTGGGGATGATGCTACAGGAGCACGTCGCAGTGCGAGAAAATGTAGCAGGGACTGTGTTAGGGGTTATAGACGCAACGAAATAAGTTTCCGTTTCTCAGTCCTTTTCCTCTTCAACATGTTCAGACAGAAACTGGAGCCCCTTTTACGCTCAGTGCCTTTCCCCCCAAAATCGGTAAATAGCATGCAATGTGCTCTAAATTCTGGTGAGTTTTCATCCACAAATTATTGAGCAGAAAGAGATGATTTCACAAGACCTACAAGGCAACATCTGAGGTACAACAGAAGGCAGCCATAGCACCCTGGATATGGTGCAGGGGTCAGCTCCCCACACCACCTGGGCAGCAGCGTGGACAGGTGCGAATACCGCAGCAAGAGCCTCCGCACCTGGAAAGCTTGGACGGTAACCTCACCCTGTCACTGTGACACCTCAGACAAGTTCCCTCTCTGGGCTCAGTTTCCTTGTCTGCAAAATAAAGTGCTGGACTAGCTGAGCTTTGCTGTGCCAGAATCTCAGAGACCTTTAATCTCCAAGTTCATCTGCATGCATCTCCTTGCAGACAAATACTGGCTTCAGCGCCCACATTCAGGCCTCACGTGTCAATTACCATGCATCTCTCTGAGTGCTGGCAAGGAGGCCAAGAAAGGTGGCACTGGTTTTGATTTTCATAAAATATTTGACAGCCCTTTGGAGATCGCACCATAAAAAGACACTGGCTATCCCCAGTCACAGGTAATAACTAACGACCAATCTTGCAGATATAGTGACCCAAAAGAGGTATCGCCAATGGCCACCAAGAAGAAAGAGATTAGCTTTACAGGGAGAGAGGGGAAGATTAACTTTATGGGCAGAAAGATGACAAGGGTAATATACTTGGCCAAATGCAAGTCTAGAATTGCTGTGCTGAGTTCTGCACTTTGGAATTTGAGAAAAACCTCAAGAGCGGTAATTAGACCTGAATCTTAACATCGCCACTTAATAGATGAGTAATGTCTTATAAACACTTCCACATTCAGGGTGTCACTTAATTCTCATTCACAACAAACACCTCTCTCTCTCTCTCTCTCTCTCTCTCTCTCTCTCTCTCGTAATCAGATGAGGAAAGGGGCTAACGATGGTTGAGAGACTTATCCAAGGCCCCACAACTAAGAAGTGCAGGGCTGGCAGGCAAATGATGACTGGAGTCCAAATTCAGCCTTTCCAAGCTTATTTACGCCTTTCCTCGGCAGGCGAAAACAGAGGAGGAGAGAGCTGGTATTCAGCGTGACTTTATTGATGTGTGTAACCCAGCACAGTAGCCAAGTTGGGAAGAAGCCAGCTATGCAAAATGTAAAAGCGAAGTCCCCAAACATGAAAATAAATGCCATAGGATGCCATTAGGGAAACATCCCTGACAAGAGGCTCCTGCTGCTGAGGCAGTGGTTCTCAACCAGGGTGACGTTGGCCCCCAGGGGACATCTGACAATACACGAAGACATTTTTTATTGTCCCAACTGGGAATGCTACTGGCATTGGGGGTGTAGAAGCAAGAGATGCTGCTAAACACCCTATCACGCACAGGACAGTCCCCACCCCAACAAAGACTAATCCGTTAAAAATAAAAAATAGTCGCTAGATGACACTCTCCATCTTAGCAAACTAGAGGAGCAGAAAGATGGGCTATGCTTACAAAACACAAAGCTCTCTACAAATATAAGGTGTATTAACATCTGGATGTGGCTTCGGGTTCTTTCAGAGTAGGCTCCAGCCCTAAAATTCACTGTGTGATCCTGGGCAAGTCACTTAGCCACCCTCTGTCGAATTTCCTCTGTAAAACAAGAGTTTTACAAAGTGCTGATTCTCACACTTTCCTGTACCTGACAGTGGCCTGGGATTCTGGCTAAAATGCAAATTCCTAGGTTCTATTCTCAGAGATGAGTTTTTAACAAGCACCCCAGGGGAATCTGTTACAGATGGTTGGCAAATTTCAGTTTGAAGGGCATGAGAACACTTTACCAAATAAATAAATAAAAACGTGTGTAGCTTTTTCTAAGCAGGATTTGTGAGTTTAAGAAATGGTGCCAGTAGCAGCCCAGAGGTTAAATTATTGGGGGCTGTCTCTCAAGGGAGCGCTGATTCTCCTAGGCCAAGAGAACCAGGGAGGTGGCCCAACTGTGAGACAGAAGCCAAGGAATAACTGAAACCAAAAAAGCAACCCCTCCACCTGAGAGGACGCTCATGGAACAAAATCCCAGTGAGGAACACCCCAAAGAAGGTGGGGAGAGGTGGTAGGACTTAGGACATCAAGGCAAATGCATTAGTCAACAGGGAGCATAACTACTCACAAATCACTTAAAGGAACCCACAGGCAAACCCAAACACACTTAGTGAAGGGACTCTCTTACTCGTAGCAATAATTTGGTCCCCGATTAACTCCTCTGGGAAGAGGTATCTACAACATTCAAGGGAAAACGAGCAGAAGTGCGGTCTTAGGGACCCCCAGCCCACAAGGGGTAACCGAGAGCCACAAAGGGTTGAACATTCACTACAGGCACCTGCTATGTTGAGCTGTCTGTCCTCTAGACCCAATGAAAGCCATCTCTCACAGCCAATCACTCACAGCCCCGTCCCCACTCCTCCATCCTGCGCCCCATGTTCCAAATGTTTGAGAAAAAAGTGAATCCATGCCCTGGTTAATGACCAAATATAAACTAGTTCACATCCCATTTGTTCCTTTTTGTCTTTCACCTTCCCCAAGTCATCCTCATCCTCATCCTCTCGAGGTCCCCTGCTTAACCACCAGGCAGAGTGACACAGCCAAGCACCCACTGGGAACAGTACTAGGCACACCCAATGGGGGTTCCCACCGAGCCTGACACGACCCTCTCATTTGTCACTTTACCCTTTGTGCTTCCATAAAGGATGTGGAGCAAACTTCCCCAACCGGCTTCTACACACACCATCCCATGAAAGGAACTTGCGGAGAGAACATGGCAGGCACATCTTACTCCCCATTAGGGGAAAATCGCTGACCACTGGAATCACCTGTGGAATGTTTTTAAAATGATGATGCCAGAGCCCCATCCCAGACCAAATAAATCAGACTCTGGCACTGGATCCCGGGCATCAAAAATGTTTTAAAGTTTCCCAAGGAACTATAATATGCAGCCAGGGCTGGCATTCACTCGGATAAGGCCTTGCAGTGGGGATGTGGGCTCCAACTAACAGCTAGAAGTCCCGGTGACATCCAGCCCCAAAATGAATTTGGGATAACAATAAAGGGAAGTTTTCTTCAAAAGGAAGAAAACGCATGACATGTGAAATTTAAATGGGGGCTAAAGAGCAGAAAACTAGCTGGGTTTTGCCTCATAAATCATTGTTTCATTTCAATCGAACATTAGCACTGTATCAGGCACTGAAGCAGGGAACAGCGATTATAAAACAAGACTCTCTGAGGAGGTAGCAGCCAGGGCACCAGAGGCTCCTATTAAGGCCGTACCCCTGATGCAGGTGTGGAGGGAGAGCAGGAGCTGGAGGAGGTCAGCCAGCCTGGGCTGGGCCCCAGAGACGCTTTGGGCTCCAGCCATGGTTAGATACTCCCACAGGTGCAGCAGGACTCAATTCCCAGTCTGTTTCCTGTGCGACTGGCTCCACCCTGCTGGCCTGTTGCCAGTCAGCTCTAAAATGCCTAAGTGAGGGCCTCCCTGCCGCCCACAAAGTTACAGCTATCTTCATTTCCCTTCCAAATTAATATTCTACTGCCCCGTAATAAAGCTGTCAGCTCCCGACAAAGGATGCTGGCTAAGAATGGTGGCCAAGGCTATTTGGGCAGTGGCTGCCTGATCCCACGGCGGGACTCCTCCCACACTGACAGCCGGTTTCCCCTCACCAGAATGCACCCCAACACCCCTCCCTGCCTGGCCGTCCTCCTTCGCCGCACATTACCACTTGGCCATTGATTGCACTTGGGACTGAAACACAATTAATCCCTGCTCCAGCCACATTCCTTTTTTTCCAGAGAACGAATCTGACAGACCCGCAGTGTCAATAGGAGAGCACCATTCTGAATGCTAATTGCCTCCACGAGTTCTGTAGAGGGCACGGGAGAGGCCGGGATGCTGGCCTCCATGGCGTGGGCACTCTCGGGTTCAGAAACCCTACCTGGCGTTATCAGCAGCAACTCGATGCAGGGACCGCCCTCCCAGTTGCGAAAGCAGTAGCCAGAGACCCTCAAGTTTCCTCCAAGGTAACATAAGGCAGGTGGCGGAGCCGTGTGCCCAGGCAGTGGGGAGAGGCGAGGGAGCCGCCTGTAGACCGTGCAGCTCGGCTCCACTCCGCTCCACTCCACTGAGGAGAACCAGCAGCGGGTGAGGATTTAAAATGCAGAAGATGAGATTTAGGTTAGATTCAAAGACGAACTTCCTGACAGAGGGAAGCACTGGAAAGGCTGACCCATTACTTAAATTTCACTGGAGAGCCACAAGGGGCCGATTGTACTGTCCGCCAGGACGTGAGTGAGCAGCCTCTGTACACAATGGTCAGAAGCAGGGCCCTCACCCAGGTGGCCCACAGCCCCTAATTGTGTCATAAATTTTTTGCTTTTTAATATAAGGTAAGTGGGACAGTCTGATAATCCCACTAAAACGTACTTTTAAACAGACGTATCCTTTGACCAAGGAATTTCAGTTCTAGGAATCTAAGAAAGTGGTTAAATAAATAAATAAATAAATAAAAAGTCAAATATTTGTATGTACTGTAGGTGAAAATATGTGTTTATGTATTTTAGTGGAAGCAATCTAAATGCCCAACTAATGAATGGGGAATGATTAAGAATAGTTTGGCCCATGTAGCAAATGAATATGTTTTTAAGGAATATGTGATGATCTGGGAAATGCACATGACATCATGTTAAGTGAATAAAGCATATTAGCTTGTGTATTTTGAAACTAGTATATGCACATTTCAAAAAAGAATGAAGAGAAATATACCAAAATATTAGCAGTGATCATTTCTGAGTGTGGAAGTAAATGTTTTTCTTTTATTGATTTTCCAAATATTCTAAAATAAGCACATTACCTTAATAATCAGAAAATGTAGACATTAAAAAAAAAAAAAAAGAGCAGTCTGCTCTCTGACGTACCTCAGCGCCATAAATCTACTTTATCTGCATGGCCATTATTCCCAGAAAGCAAAACGGTGACACTCAATCTTGTACTTGGCAAGAGAAACATATTCTTGCTTCCAAAATGGCTCAGCGAACCCACTGCAGCCACCTGAAAACTACTGGTCACTATTTCCCGCTGGGAAGCACAGGGTCTCCCCCTTCAAAGATGCACGAGGCTCTCATTCTGCAGCCAGACCCTCCCTTCACATCCAGTGACAATGTGTCTCAGTAAGTCTGAAAGGCCAAAGAGAAAGGTGGAATCCTGCAAAGAACTAGGGTTTATTGGATTAACCCTGAGAAATCTTGAACTACCAGATTTAGAGATGGTCACTATTTACTGAATGTCCCCTATATCCCAGGAACTGGCCAAGATGCTTTCACATACTTTGCAAAGTAAGAGTCATTAACCCGATTTTACACATGAAGAGACTGAGGCTCCAGAACTCACATCAACTTGCCTCAAATCACAGACAGTAAGTGGCAGGGCTGGGCCTAAATGCTGCTCCCCTGACTCCAAGTCAGAAAAGCTTCCCTCCTCAGTCACCTCTAGCATCAGCGCTTTTTCAGGGAGCACGACACAGACCACACTTCTTCCTTCCACACTTACACCCCTCCTCTCAGTACCTAGGACAGCCTACTCACTATTTCTTGCCCACTTGCTATCTCCACCACTACCCATGGATGCAAACACACGAGCCCCATGTGGACACCCAACTCCCCAACCTGCTCTCTGACCTTTAAGGAGGACCCAGCATGGAGACTGAGCCCTCTCTGGAGGTGAAAGAAACTCTGAGGTCCTCTAGTTCACAGCAAAACCAGCTTTAGGATCTCCTCTACGCTCACAGCATCTCTGAAGCAGCAAGGACCAGAACTCAGGTCACCGATTACCAGCCCAGCGATCTTTCCATCACAGAGACAAATACTAAGAACTTGGGCTCCAAAGTCTGAAGGTCTGGACTCAAATCTCATCCCCACTACATACCAGCTGTGTGGCTTCGGGCCCATTACTTCACTTAAGTCTCATTTTCCTCAATCACAACATGAAGAAAATAACAGTCCCCAGCTGGCACAGCTGTGGTGAGGATTAAGTGGGATCATATGTATAAAAAGTTAGCAGATGCCTGGGATATTGTTGGCTCTGTTATCACACATCCCCAAAGGCATAGCAGCAAGACTCGTCCATCTTATCTTCCCACTAGGCAAGGCCCAAAAGGGTTTCGCCTGAAAACAGGGCCATAAGGGCCGGCACCAACTTAGATGGGACCAGCTTTCTGCCTTGCAAAGCCTGGTCAGTAGCCTCCACCTAGTTTTCCAGTCTTATGGACTTGACGTTGAACATGCTCTTCTCTCTACCAAAAAGGCTGTTCTCTGCCCCACTTCATCCCCTAACTCCTCTCCTTCAGTGGCACCTCTGCAGTCATCTCGGATAGGAAATCTTCCCTTACCTCCCTGGCTGGATTAGGCCCCACAGACTCCTGGACTTACAGCCCTATCAGGGTGCTCACCACTATTATCAAAATTGGCTCTATACTTTCCTCTCTCCCCCACCAGCCCGAGAGCCACTGAACACAGGGGCTGTGCTATATTCCCTGTTTGATCCCTACTACCCACCTGTATTGGCTTCCTACTGCTACTGTAACAAATTACCACAAATTTAGTGGCTTAAAATAACATACATTTGTCATGTTACAGTTCTGGAGGTTAGAAGTCCAAGATCAGTTTTACTGGGATAAAATCAAAAGTGTCAGCAGGGCTGCATTCCTTCTGGAGGCTCCAGAGGAGAAACCATGCCTTACCTTCTTCAGCTTCTGGAGGCTGCCCACATTCCTTGGTTCATGGCCCCACATCACTCCAACCTCTGCTACTACCATCATGTTTCCTTCTCTTCACTCTGACGCTCCGATAAGGATCTTTCTGATTATACCGGGCTCACCCAGATAACCCATAACCATCTCTCCATCCCAAGATCCTTCACTGCAAAGTCCCTTTTACCACATAAGGTAACATATTCACAGGTTCTGGGGATTAGACCATGGACATCTTTTGGGGAAGGGACCATCACTCAGTCTACCCCACTACCACAGCACCTCATGCATAGCTGCCTACCTCATGAAAGAGACCATGCTCCATGTGCCCCTAAACCACTGAGAAGTAGAACCTCTTCAGATGGTTTAGGAGGGCCCCAAAGCCTAGACCACCTTTTCTAGCCAGAATCTCCCAAAGGGGCGCTCTCTCCATAACCTGCAACTGGGTTTCTTCAGCTAACTTGGAACAGCGCACACCTATATATAGCTTCATACTCCTAATCTAGGTAAACACCTACTATTAACTAGTTGATTCTCTGAACATTAAAAGTATGGATAGATGGATCAATCCTGAAAATCATCCAGTAAGTGCCCTTTAGAAGACTTGACAAGCACAGTGTCTGTCTTCCTGGAGCTCACAATCCACACAGCATAATCACTATGTGAACAAAAGCCAAAAAGCAGCAAGATAAGGGTTCTATCACTTACCAGCATGAGTCAGATTTGATAAATAGCACATATTATAAATACAGAACATTCTTTGAAATTCTGTCAAAATGAAGCTTTACATTAACAAGCTATAGAGGCAACCTAGCCACATTCATTTCTACTTGAACCTGGTACCTGAACAAGAAGGTATCAGAAACCAAGAAGACAGGGACAGACTGGGTCGAGGGCTCACACGCGCCGCCCCCCCTCCCCCTTGGGAAATGTGGCAGGTGGCTAGGAGCAATGGAAAGAGCCCAAGCTGGGATCTGAACTCTTACTCTCCAATC